>JANZXR010000171.1:14436201-14450204 GCA_027575705.1 Erythroxylum echinodendron | reverse complement strand
TCCTAATTAGATGGGGATGTCATCTATTGGTTAGATTGATGTAATCTTATTAGGATAAGATAGGATAAGATCGTGATATTAGTTAGTAGAGTTCTATTAGGATTCTACCTGAGTCATCTAGTGGAACCTATAAATAGCTCATTAGAAGTGAAAGTTCAGGTCCAAATTAGACCTTTGTGACAGCTACCATATTGACCCTCCATTCAAATCCTGAAATATTCTTCGCTTAATTCTTCCCTATTTCAAATCTTAGTTTTGGTTTTGCAAAATCAAAAGCTGCCAACACTAAACAACATTGATCTAAAGCGCAAAACATTAAACCCACAACTCCCTTCATTACTTAGCACCTCTAGACTCCATTCTTAACTGATTTTCTAGGTTGCTACGTACAAATCGATCACTACATCCCCTCACTATTTTTTTTGATAACCCAGGTATCCCTACCCGCTAATTCCTTAGCTATCGCTAATTCACTACCAGCCGACGAGTCTAATCTTGGACCTCAAAAGAGCCGCCTCTAGCCGTCTTTAAGGAGGTGAATCGAGGGATGTGCATGAGTTGGGTACTCAACGCACGCTGCCGGCACAAGCTAGGTACTAGGACCAAGCACCTATATTGGGACTCTCGATTCCACACGGCCTCACTCCTGCGCAACATCCAACATGCTCTTTTCTGTCAACTCGCATGTGCCCCTGGAGGCGATCCTCTACCCCATAACTGGAGAGAGAGGACCCTCCCCAGGATTCGAACTCACGTTGCCGTGAGTGAATCCTGGGTACACATAACGTCTGAACCAGGCTCATTCGGTCATCCCCTCACTATTTTATTGACTATTAGTTGCTCTCTAATCTATTCAGTAAGCTCCATTATAGTTTGTTCCTTGGATTTATCCTCTACTTTAAAGCATCATGCATTTCTTTCATCCCATACTCTACAAGCACATCATTGAAAAAATATCAAGAACCTTACCTTGTATTTCAATTGTGCTTGTCCGTACATATAACCAATTCATAAATTATACATTGCTTCTTCAAAGCATATCAAGGTAGTATAAGGCTAACATTTACTTCGAAATATCCAAAGAGAATTCACATATGAAGAAGAGTTGTTATATGTTTTTTGGAATCTCTTTACATAGGAAGCATATCCTAGATATATTAAGATAATCCAATCTGTTTCGAGATGCTAATCTATTTCTCCCCATCAACCACAAGAAAAAGGACACTTTAGGCAATGTATTTGGGTTCCTTATGATATCATGCCAAGTTAGCTCCTGACCTCGACTTCTAAGCAAATGTTTACGAGAGATAACTGAAAATTTAGCCAAAGGATTTTCCTAAAACAAATTACCCAAAGGATGTTTAAGCCATACAGAATTATCCTCCCTCTCTACATCAGGATTATTCAGGAAGTACATTATCAAGCTCACCTAGAATGTTACCCCATGGATTGACATTTATCAAAAAATTCTCTTTAAAATTCTTAGTGAATATGTTGCCTAACATATGGATCAACTGAGAATTAACAATAGGTCCATATGCACTTCGATTATTATAAAACAAAGATTCTATCTCACTATTTCCCGCTCTACATTTCATATAATCTGATAATATGCTTCTCAATTTCATCAGTTGAGCAAGGGATCATGAAAAGTATGGTTTGATACCAACCTCCCACACAAAATTTCCTTTTAAGAAGAAGGTGTGAATCCAACGAACATAGAGTGAATCCTTGTTCTCCAATAATCTCCACAATATCTTACTTATACAGACCTTATCGTTGACATCTATCAAGGTGATTCCTAATCCCTTTCCTTTCTTGGTTTACATACTTTTAGCCACCCTTCTTTAGCATTACATTTCTTGGTGTGATCCCTCTACCTATAGGAAGCTTCTCATCAACCTTACAATGAATTTAACCAGTCTTTTGGAGAGGAAAATGTGTGATGACTAATAGACATAAAGATAGTTGATCACTAATTTCACCAATTGTCATCTCCCTGTAAATGAGAGGTCTTTATTACAATTGCAAGTTATTCTTCTTTGGATTCTTTCTATAAGAGGTAAACACCCCTCTATTGAAGCTTCTTGGTGGAGATGAGTGACCCCATGGTAGGTAAAAGGTGAAAATCAGTGAAAACCAGCTTAGCCATCTACTGAAAACTTGTAGAGACAATATGACTTTTATTTCTATTTAATAGACAAACCAGATTACTTGCAGGATTGTAAAGAAGCCATAAGGATGCTAATTGATTTATCATGGGATTTAGAACTTAGTATCAAATTATCTAAAAAAAAGAGGTTGAATAGTTCCAATTTCTTGTACCTACTATGATATCTGAAGCTTGGATCACTCTTAATATTGTGTTTCAATAACTTTGTAAGGGCTTCAGCATATGGTAAAATAAATACAGAGACAAAAGATCTACATGTTACGTCAACCCTTTAAACAACTCAGTTGGGTCACTATTAATCAAGACATTAAAAGAGATTGTAATGATACACAACTTGATCCATGTTTCTAACATTTATCTGACTATTGTGCTTTTCACATAATCGATAGGATTTGTAATAAAATACTATTTTATGTTTATAATTTATTATAATTATGAAAAATCAAATTATAAATTAAAGTAATCTTACTTTTTAAGAATTCATAAAAAGAATATGTGTGATATGATCATATCCTAATTTCGAGGTGTAAACATGGTTCGGTTTATTTTCGAACAACTTTAAGCAAACTTTTTTAATTCCTAAATTGAAATTCTTTGAATGGTTGATGATTTTGTTGATAGAAGTTTAGTAATAAGATTATTTGGTATTTTTCTTTTAATAAATGTTTCTTATATAACCGACAATTTTTTTCAATTTTCTTAAATCGCTTTTAGTGTTCTTTGATTGCAGGAATCTAAATTAAAATTATCCGAATTTATTAGATTTGGTGTGTTATTTACTATCATTTATTCGAATTGACTAATGAGTCCAAGGTCAATTCGTTATGATTCTACACTAAATGTTTTTCAAGGTAAATTATTAAAGAAATTTGGTGCTTATAAGTTAGAAAATATTAGTTTCTAAATAAGAAAAACGCTCAGAAGCCATCATATTAGTGATTTATTATCCATTAATATCGATTCAATGACATGCACGAGTATTTCAATAAAAAAAGAAATCGCAACTACCAGTAAAATGATTATGATTTCGATATTAATGAGGAAATTATAGAAAAGTGGACCTTGCATTATGGTATTGAGACCTATGCCTCGAGGGTTGCCTCCAATTCGATTATCTGTGCATTGCCGAATGTGGATACCGTGCTAGCTTAAATGGCCTTCCCTAATGGCGTTTCTATTTGCATTAATGGCAGTCTTTGTAGGTGCCATTTTCTACCATGCTTTGACTTGCATAGTCGTTAACACAAGACATCAGGCATTCAGTCTGTTCAAGTAAAGAAGCTGGAAAATGCAGGTCTCTCTACAGTTGTCTGCCCAAGCTATGGTTAAAGGAACTTGTAATTTGGGTATTCGGGAGACGAAGTGAATCTTCTGCACCGCCATTCTTGTTAACATAACTATTTATAAAAATTTCCATAATTATCAAAAAAGCATAATGAATATGTATACAGTTATATTTAAGCCAAGTAATCAGTTCTGTTTATTTTCAATAAAAGAAACATCTCAATTTCAATTATAACAACTATGAGTTTATACAAAAGTCCCCAAGAGAAACATCCCAGTTATAACAGATTACCAACATAAAAGAATAGACAATAAGGATTAGTCGGAGCAAGCAAGCTTCAACTGCCTAACAGAGTAATTTGCCAAATTCAGCGTGGGTTGCAACCAAAGGCTATTTGTAAAAGACATACATTATTATACACATAACCTCTCAGTAAACAATGAGGATATTGAGCCTTTAATTGCAAAGAAAATGTTAACAAGGTGAATCAAGGGGTAAAGATACTGTACAGTTAATAAGACAAAAACTAAGAGAAATTTTCATCTGACAGATATCCTCAATTTATCTTTCTAGGCTTACAAAGAACCTTTCCCTACTTACAACAAAAGAATACATGGATGCATTTGCAACAACAGATACCGAGAGGAGTCAGCCAAAACCTACATTGGAAAGAACTCAGGTAGAAAAGTAAGGAATGTAAAAGATTTAACTTACATCTTGAAATGTACAAGTAAGAGGTCTTGCGGTATCAACCAAAGGAGTTCCATTTTGCGAGTTTTCCTCAAAAAGGTCTGACTGTGATCCACTGGTAATGATTTTAGTGGGAGACCATTGATCTGGAACCATAAGAAAATATGCGGTCATGGCTTTCCTGAATCTTTTCTTGTACTGCTGAGGTGAGATCACTGTCGGAGTGGTGTTTTTAGACCCACCAAGAATCCCTGAGGTTTTCACCCAAGTCTCAAGGTGTTTGTCCCACGTATATTGTCTCATAAAGTCAATTATTCCAAGCACCAGCTCGTGTTTCTCCTCATCAATACCAACCAACAAAGAGTAGTCCATTACATCAACTGACTGTAGAAATGTAAAACAGAACAAATTATGCTAGCATATTACGACAAACCAATACGCTAAAGTATATCTCAATGCTTTAATATGATGAGAGCACAAGCAATTTCATCTCAAATGCACATGACGGCCTAAAGACTACCTAAGATGATCGTTTTAATTGTCTGGTGACCAAAATCTAATGAATTGCAAAGCCACGGAACCAGAATACTTGACAGTTAAAAAACTGCTGAGAATGGATTCTACCAGAGATGACACATAGTAGGCAATTGGCCATGAACTTACAGCAAGAAATGAAGTGTCATTCCAGACAGCCCTCTCTAGCAATCGCTTTGCCTTGTTTCCAACAAAAATGGGTGAAGTTGGCATTGCTTCTATCAGATTCTGGTCAAGCAGAACTTTGTTGCTCCCACTTGTGTCTGGGTTATACCGAGATCGACATGATCCTTTAAGGTCATAAAGTCGAGTAAAATTACGTCTAAACAGAAGATTCTCCATCACCAAGACATCCATTTTAGACTCTTTGCCCCCTTTCAGCTGCTTCGATGAAACCTTGGAGACAAAACCACTAAAGGATTAAAAGACAAACTTAAGCTAGCAGAGACAGAGAAACTATATTATGAGGTAGGAAATAAGTACACTTTTCCTTTTGCTTCTTTTGGTCTCTAGAAGCCTATTGACATTTTTTTCAATCTCAAGAGAGTACAATATCATATTCACATTCTTATATTTTCAATGGGACATTTGACCTGACATAACACAAAAGAGAACCCATCAAATCAATAAGTTTATAGACTCCAAAACATGTAGATAACAAGTCAGACAAAGGAACTACAGACAATATGGCCTAAAGGTGGTTTAATGTTGCTTTGGATATTAGGAAACAACCAATACCTGATAAATGCCAAGAATTTTTGCCAGACAAGTTGGGCTTCTGGTACTAATTGACTCGGACAAGTATGTAAAATATGCTGCTCCAAACTTGATAAATGACTCAAGCTCTGTCTTTGTAACTTGCTTGATGATGAAACGATCGTCCAATGTTTTTGCAAAGAAAACATTGCTCTTGCCACCCTGGGCACCCCATTTCTTACACCGACTAAGAGATCGAATAAAATCCAATTCTGAAGGACAACAAGTCCTCCTTAGGGCCTCAAAACGCTTCGCATAATAGCAAGTAACTGTATACTTCACCTTTCCATGAGGACTATCGTCTGTAAAAGAGACTCTTGCATGCAGATTCTTTGTGTATGCCAGAGGATCCAAACCTAGGGAACTTTGCGACCCAGACATGGATAACAAGCTCTCATCCAAAGACCCAAGACTCTTATAGGTCTTAGAAGATGAGTCATCAAGAGAGTTAACAGAAAGTAGGTTTACAGAATCAAGAAGCGATGATGAGACTGACGAATCCCCTGTATCTTTTGATTTTTCAAGCTCTGACATCTGAACATGATAATCTGATGACACTAGTGCATATGCTATAATGCTAGTAGGTTCATCATCATAAACAGGAACAACAGTATCATTGACACCAACAGGCAGGAGTAGCCTCACACCGGTTTGTCGTTCCAACTCCCTAAAACTTGAGATGTAGACAGGACTGTACTCACCTATACCATGCTGTTGAACATTTAATAATGAATTTCGTTTGAATGAATTGTGAAAGTCAGGAAATGGAACACCAGCTATAATTGTGGAGTTCTGTGTATTCTGGGGCCCCTTAACAGTTGGCCCAGAGCTTAGGGAAGAAATAGCCTCAATCCCAGCACTGTAAGGAACACAGTTTTCCATCTCTGATTTAGAAGAAATTTTCCTTGTATGAGAACCAGGAACTGAGCAACCATTTTCCGTAGGTGTTTTTCCCTCAGTCTGACCTTTTCCAGTCCATGCAGCATCAAGAGTTTCAGATAAATTTTCCACGAGTGGAAACTCTACCTCTGTACGGACCTTTGGTTCAACTTTCCCACTTTCTAGAGGATCAATACACTCATCAATATTTGCACTGAAAGAAAGACTGCGCCCAGCCTCTTTTCTGAGATTGATGTCCAGGCCTATGTCCCTTCCTTTACAATCACTTGGTTGGCTAAATTGATTATTTGCTTCTCCTTGATTGAGATTTTCTCCTGAATTCTTATCCATAAGATATGACTCAGAACTGCTAAAGACTTTTTCAAGTTTAGAAGTTAACTCCATATTGGCAAGCTTATCCACAGACTCAAAGTGTTTGTCCTTAACTTTTGGAAAAGAATTCTTCTGGCCATCCAGACTAGTTTTACTAAAAGTTGCAGCAAAAATCAGGCGTTGGTCCCAAACATAAGAATGGAAGAGTATCTGCCTCCTTAATTTGTTGATCTCCAATATATCAACTGCAGGTTGACCAACTTTCACCTCTGTCAATAGTGTCTTCTGTAAAGATTCCTATACAGAACCATGGTACCCATCAGCCACTGGACAAGGCAACTTCGGCAAATAATGAGACCTAATTCTAACCAGATCAAATGCACAATAAGCCTTTTACCAGATAAGGCAATGAGTTTTTCTTGCAAGGGACATGTAAGTCACTCTTCCCAAAAAGGTCAAGGGAACAAAAACACAAATTATTGGTACAATTACGGTGGTGTAAGTCCAACAGGACTGAAGTGTACCAAGCAAGGGCAAAACTTACTAACATAGGGACAATCTGTAATGTTGAAGCTACTAGAGAAGTTAATCATGGCCAGCTAACTAACCAAAGTCAGCAAACAGCTCAGCTTAGCTTAGTTTTACCAGGTCAGGAACTAAATGAGTATCCTGATTTGTGCATGGACTATGTAAAATGATTTCATATTCAAAATTCTGCCCCAAATACATTGTTCACTTTCTTTCCAAGACTCAGATGTACAAAAGGTAAAAGGTGATAAAACAAAAATATTCTACCTCAAATTCTTCTTTCTCCTTCTGCAATAGCCCATTGAGTTCTGCAATACGAAGCCTTGAAGATTCATGCGCTGTCATATCAGCATCTTTAGACACTGCACCTAATAGTTTCTCAAGATTTCGTTGCAGAGCATTGTATACTTCATTGAACAAGAATTCTGCCCTGTGCTGAACCTGTTCAACAAATAGTCCTAAATATGAATGGATTTTAAGAAAAAGAGAAAGAATTGCTAGCTAAAAACCAAAGATAATAATCATGGCACCTCAGTGGCTTCTTTTTGTATCCACTCCTGATTATCATAGACAAATTCAACTTTAGCTGGTGGAAGATAGACTGAATGAACATCAATAGAAGCATAGCGGAAGCAAGCAACCTTTCTCCCAAAGCTGCAGTTAAAGAATTTGTCATAAAATTAGAAGGAGAAATATTTGTTGTAAGAAAAAATTACTTGTTAAAGTGATAAAAGCAGCATTCACATAAATCTGTACACATGATACCTCAAATATCCCACATTGAAAGTACAAGAGAAAGCATACCCATAGAACCGTAGACAATCTCTGTGAAGAGAGTGACCACAGCTAGCAACCCTGCTAGCTGCTGCGTGATTTGAAAAGCTAAGCTCCAAGAATTTCCCAAAAGATAAACCCCAGGCTGCATCAGACATCACTATTCTCCGGGTGGCTGGAGGGAAGCCATTTGTTCGAGGGCATCGTAGGCACCTGTGCCACATCCAAATTTTTCCTTCTCGCTCACCTGGTAGAAGAAACTCAGAAAGTTTCTTCACAGATATTGTGAGGCTGCCCTGCCTATGAGTGTAACAATGGACATGTGCTTCTGATGGCAACTCACATGAGTGACAGCGGAAGTCCTAATAACAGGATAAAAGCTTGAATAAAGAAATAGGGGGTAGTGAAGATACTAATTTTGCAAGAAAATGATATTTGATAGGAACATTAAGGCCTACCTGTTCAAACAGATGATCTCGTAAAAACCGCCCCAAAGGCTTATCAAAGCTCCCATAATATTTGATTCGAAGGAGATGGGCACGATCACATACAGTTCCCTTCCACACACAGCGTGTGGACAATGAAACCAAAATGCTTTGATGGTCGGATGGGGATGGAGGGAACTCCTCCTTCGAGGATCCAATCACCTCAAATGGGTCAGTTCCATCTTGCTTTGAGGAATTTGCAGGAAAATTATTGCCATCAGCATGGCTAATGCCAACACATTGTTCCATTGCCATTGAGGTTCTAAATGAAGTAGGCAAATCATGGCCACTGAACCCAGCTTTCTTGTGAAGAGGATTTTCATGAAAGGGGTCTGCCACTTCCATATTATTGACAACTCCATTAACATAATTGGATGAGAGTTTGATATGGCAAGGGCCTAAGGGATCCTGCCTCAAAGAAGTAAAAGAAATGGGGAAAACAGAATGCTCATTTGAGCTTAAAGCAGGTTTCATGAGCATATTTCGAAATGATGGGTCTTTATACAACTTTGTTGCACTCACATCCTGAAACATACAGCCAGCATCTATATTTGTAGACAAGACAGTATCTGATGTCACAAACTTATCAAATTTCTGTAGTTCTTTGGTGCCTTTGTCTGATTTTGTTTCTTCACCATTAGGCCATACAACTGAAGGCTTTCCAGTTCCAGGAACAATAAAACCAGGTATAGTGGATATTGACCTATCAATACTTGACGGTTTATCAGGTAGAGCAACAGTTATTGGTGATTTCAACGGGAGTTCTGGAAGTGTAGCACCTTCATCAGCCAGAAAAGACGTCTCTAATGCCAAATGATAAGCTGCAAAAACTCCAAATTGGAGAACGCGCTTCACCTTTTTCAGCTCATCCCCGTTGGCACCCTTTAGTAAAATCTGAAAGGGAAAAAAAATTAACTGTACTCTTAGTTCTTCAATTAGCCTACAATTTGTGGTCCCAAATAATATATTTGAAAACAAACAGGCACTGCAAACTCTACATTCCTTAAGTCCAATGATCAAACCGTATCACTTAAGAGATGTAGCATGCGATGAGAAGTTTTCATAATCCATGAAAAAGTGTTGGAGAGAAAATGTACATATTACAATGTTTATAATCAATTGAAATATTTTGATTGCCAAATTTATTAAGCCTAAAGTAAGGGGAAGTTGTTGCAGAAAACTTACTGTACAACCCAAAGGCTTTGGACAACCCTCAAAGAACATTAGTGTCTTGGTCAACTTCTTTCCACCTTGCCCAGCACTGCCATGCTCCTCAAGAAATTTCTCAACATGGAACAAGTCACAATGCCCCAATTTCTGTGACGATAAATGATCAACTGAAGGGATGATTTGTGAACCAGTGCACCGGGCTATCCGCTCTAACAGTGGTCTCTTAATATTCAGAACAAGTGAAATGTCTTTTGCAAGGAGGTACTCCTGAGCATATCTTGACACTGACTTCTCTACCAGAAGAACATCAGGATGAAGTGAATCAATCCTTGCAACTGCCATTTTCAAATGGTCCATTTCCTGAAGACAGTGTAATGGGAATTGAGACAAGTAATGGGTAAGTCCTTACCTTAACAAGAAACAGAGTAAATGACATCTCCGTAGTCACTAGATTAACAAGAAAAGGAGTGTAAAAGAAATCTTGTGTTGACTTAATCCATCTGATAAATCCTAGAAATATTAGCATTCAGTTAAAACTAAAAAAAGAATAGTCAAAGGACCTGCTGCAGCAAAGTATCAACACTGGACAAAAGGTTTGAAACACGCTGATACTCAAGTGCTCCCGCAAGGATCAGAAAACGTGGTTTATCTCTCTTTGACATCATTCGCCTGTGGGCCACATTTTTCTTGCAAACAACTCCTTTAACAACCATGCTAGAAGACAGAAATCAACATCCCCAATTAATGCAATCAGAAGGAAAGGAAGGAGCTCTAGCACATTAACTAAACAGACAAACAAAGGAAGTTAGAAACATCATCTCCCAATTAATCACTCTAATCCACCACTATAAAATGTTTTAGTATTTTGATAAACACAACTCATAGATCTAAAGCTAAGCACAACATCTTTGTATCTCATCAATTACAAAAATTCATATAAGATTCCTAACCAAACTCGTAAAAAAGAAAACATAGTCAAAGATATAGCATTGTTTTACAAGAAAAGTAAAATTAGCCCAATAATGGAGTAGACTAGCCGAAAGTTACAACAGATAGAAACAGAGTTTAGTTGTTGCACGATCGCCCTGCAAGTGATGTAATACCAAAAAACCATACATTTCCAAACATTACCTCTCATTACGACGCCCACAAGCTATGCATTTAATCTTCACATATCCACCAGGATCCATACCTCCACCCTTGCTTGTATCTGGCTTAAGAAGGGTAGCAGCTTCCCATGACAAAGATGTAATTATCTCCAACCAATTCTCTTCATCTTGATCACTTACAGTAAGGTTCTCAACTTGCAACAGCTGTGATACTAAGGCTCTGAAATGCCCCTCCACCACATTCTTCATTGCCTTCCTGTGCTCATCAGTTGATTTATCCCTGCGGTATTCCCCACTACCAAAACTATTTGAAGGGCGTAAATACCCCCACTCTCCTGGAGCACCCTCATCATCATCCTCATCATCAAATAAAACAGCTTCTCTCTCATCCTCTTCATTTTCTGGCTCTGGAGGGATCCAGAGTAATCCATTACTCTCAAAATCAACAGGTTCAGCATCTGTAACCTCCACCTCATACGAAGGAGGGTCACCTTCACACTCATCACCATCACGTCCATATACTTCTTCCTCAATATTCTTAATTCTATCTGGACCCTGTGGATCAAAATTGGACTGTGTTGAGCTTATGCTTTCTGCCTCAGTATGAGTTCCAATATTATGCACTTCATGAGGTCGATGTATTTTCCGGATTTCATGGTTAGGAGCAGAAGCATGATAGTCATCAGGATTAGAGAAATCCCTTTTGTCTGAAACTGAACGATAAACACTGTAATCATCATCCTCATCATCACTCCTAATACTGAAATTGAGAAAGAGAGAACACACAAATTAAGATTTGTAATGCTGGAAACATGAGAGTGTGATCTCAAGGTACTACAAACATCTGTAATATCAAGAGAAATATTCAAGTCTCAAAAATTGGCAGATAAACGTTCTGTTGATTTAATAAGGGCTTAACTACACAAAAAGTCATTTCATAGGCTGAAAACATTAAAGTAAAGAAGCTTTTATATGTTTACCTTATCAAATCCAAAAGAATAAGAAAAGTAAAGAAAAAGAACGCACTTCGGTAATTACAAAAAAGATTACCTGTCCATGCAGTACTCTAACTGATTTTGGGAAATATAAAAAGCATCTCTGGAGAGACTCCTTCCAGATGTTGCATTGTGTGGCTCAGTAGTAGTTGAATCCATTTGAATAGATTGCCGAGGACTAAGAGCAGAACTATATGCAACATGCTGGTATGGTCCTGTTGAGTAAGGAGTTGAGCCAACAGTGCTGCTGCTGCTGTTGTGGCTACTGGCTAAGCTTGCGGCAGAAAGTGATGGACTAAGCCCAGGGCTAGCCACACTGTTTTCGTTATCAACTATACGCTGTTCCCACAGCTTAAAGCAATAATTACATACCCTAATCCTATCCCAATCCTCCCGACCCGTCCTTGGCTCATCTGATGGGGCAGGAATTGAATTTGCAGTACACTTGGCACAAAAAACACGGCCACAAAGCCGACAGTGATGCCTGCGGTTAAACACAGTGAACTGAGAATCACACTCATAACATACCCTACAGCTCTGGTCGGGCATCCAAAAATCCCTTGACAAATTTGTAGGTTCACTCCTCCTTGGGATCCAGGACTTTACTATATCAACAAGATCCAATATCTTATTGTCAGGAGTGCCCATTGACAACAACAATCCAAGCCCACCTCCCAACTCATTGTGAACTATTCATTTGCCACCGTTGCAATACAATCAACAGATTTATCAAATTCCCTCTCCCCAAAGCTCCTGTATGGAAACAAGGTTAACGGAATGGAGAAGTAACATCAAACCTCTACTTCTGTAAACTAAGGTGTCAGAAAACCGCTCAATAAAAGATACACACGCACACATAAAAAGTAGCATAACTCACGGCTTAAAAACATTTTAAACCAAATGGCCTGATGTAAATACTACATGTGACTTGCTCCCTTTAGCAAAAGCTTAAATCCAAATAGCCAGTTCAATGGGGAAAAAATGGAACAGTAGAAGCGCAAACAATATGTTAAAACATAGAATTACCTCCCAGAAACCACCGATGTGTTTAATCTCCAATCCGCAGAAGCAAAGATTGTCAGTGCCCAGAATTTCTCAGAAAAGCAATTCCAGAACAGAATTCAATACTCCCGAGTACGAGACAGCAACTCCCCTCTTAATAGCCGGCGAAACCAATTCCGTGTTTGGCTCTACTCAAAACGCACTGCTGGCCATCCACAATCAAAAACCCAACATATAACAAAAACCTAATCTCACCATAGCACACAATTCCCCTTGTAAGCCCCACAGCACACAAACCAGAAATTAAAACAAACAAACAAACAAACAAACCAGGAGAAGATTGTAACAGAGTTCAGTAAACACTAGCACATATTTCTTCCATTAATTGGTTAATTAATTATATTAATTATTAGTTCAGCAATCGGGGAAAAGATTTAAAACAACTTTTTATAGATTCATAAGTAGAAATTTCTACCGCCTTCGATTTTCTTCTTCTTCAGTGGTTTCTGTTTTTTCTTTTCCCTGTAGTCTGATTTGCTTTTTCTTTTTTTCTTGTGCACACAATTAATAATGTGCCTTTTTACTCTAACCGCGTACGTGTATGTGTGTGTTTGATAATCCGTTTTCCTTTTATATTTTACGTCTTTTATTTCTATAATCCAATCTTGCCTCGTCTCGTGCTATTAACCTTCTATCCTCTTTCTTTTGTCTTTCTTTCTGTTTTTTGCTAGAATTATTTCTTTGCTATTAAAATCGTCAAGACAAATGATACTTGTCTTGACTTAAACGGTCCCGACTCCCCCCGAGAGAAAAACATAGAGGTTGCGTGTGAAAACGTTCTAGCAATTTTGAGTTGAAATTTAATTATCATCTACAATTTTTATTTTAATAAATACAAGTCATTTCACAATAGTTGTATTATTTAATAATAAAGTTGCAAAAAGACAATAATACTTATTAAAAATCAAGACAGTACTGACGTAGTGTTTAGTTAGCGTCTTCAAGGGTGGAGACGGATGACAGAGACATAAAAATCCTGTCCCCTAACCTGTTTGGTTGCTGCCTCTACCCAATTTTGTCCCGACTCCGGAGACAGGGACATTAAATTCTTGTAACTTCCATGACTGTGGCACGGAAATGAGGGGACGGAGACAGAAACCAAAGTTGTTGGTAAAATGTCAAAAATACCCTCCCCTTAAAACCTAAAACAAAGCACATCTCTCAAACCTATTAAGTAATAATAATAATTTAATTAATTATATTATAATTAATTAATTAATTATAATATTT
>JANZXR010000171.1:14409037-14427082 GCA_027575705.1 Erythroxylum echinodendron | reverse complement strand
GAAATTGAGTTATGATATAAAGTAACCAAGTGTTCTTGAGGTGTAAGCTTATGAATAAGCTAGACACATGCAAAGGGCAAAGATTGAAAGGAGAATTTATAAAGATCATGTACAAATTAACTGTAAATCTAAGTTCAATTAGACACATATGAATTATGAAATGGGAATGAGTATAATATGTGTCCTAGAACATATATCCGAGATTGTCATTAAGCATGCATTGTACATAGTCCATTTATACAATTGTGCATAAATAAATGCTTATACGGGTGCAATTATTAATGAGTGTGCAATGTGTGTCTTGCATAAATGGGTTGTGCATGTCAAGTGTCCGTATTCAAGCGTTCCCAGAATTTGGAAGCAAATGCTAATCTGGAGCGTACTATGAGTAGACCTAGATAGTCTTACCTTAATATTTGTTTCATTTATGTTATGACTTGAGTGATTATGAATGAGTTGTGAATTGATTGTGCTGGTTTCCAGATAGAAGGTCCGATGAATGTGATGTATGAATGACATATTGAAGTGATCCTTGTATGTGAATTGAATGAAATATGTGATATATGACTTGGCTGTTAATGCTGGACTTAGTTCCAAAAGAAAGTGTGATCATGCATACAAATGAAAAAGTGATACTCAACTATAATGTAAATGCCGGACTACAGTCCGATGATATGTGAATGTGAGTGACTGCAAATATGCAAATGTAAGTGATGCATTTCATTTCATGAATGCATGAAATATAATGGCAGTTGTGACCAGAGTAGCCACCGATCAGAGCTTAAAGCTCAATATGTGAAAAAGAGCCTCGAGCTCAAAAGTGATTCATAGCCTCAGGCGCAACGCTTATTGAGTCCTATATGGGACAATTTTAATGAGCCCTATATGGGACAATTTTAATGATCCCTATATGGGACAGTTATCAATGAGCCCTATATGGGACAATTTAGGCACTCGGTCACAACAAAGTAATAAATGGAAAGTGAGCCTCATATGCATGGCATATGCATAATATGAATGATTAAATTGTATTGAATGTGAAATGTAAAATGTTGTGAAGGTGATGTGAAATGTGAAATATTGTGAATGTGATTATGTATTACGTAACTAGGTGAGCCATCGATGATGGTCACTCATTGAGTTCGCAAAACTCACCCAAAATTTGCAATTATTTTTCAGGATTAGAAGAATACTCCGTTAAGCCAACGGGAATATACCTACAGTATACAAGTGAAGGACAGAGGTCAGGATCAGATCGCGTCTGCATTGCATTTCCTAATTTGTATTGAATTGTTATTCTGCAACTCTTTGTATAAAATTGTTTTCCGAACAACTAAAGCATTTATAATGTGAAAAGGGTCGAAATGACCATTGAAATTTCTGATGATTGTACTGCTGTGTTTGAAAATGTTTATGAACTATAGTGGTTTGGTTATGGATTTTTTGCGTATCATGTTTGTAGTTTAAAACAAAAGAAAATTTTTATACCAATTTTTGAGTGATTGAATGTTCTAACATGCTACTCTCGCGGGGCACGAGCTTGGACATCACCCATCGATGTCAAGTTTGGATCTTGCGGGAGTGGGATGCTACACGCGACGCTCTGATCATAATCCCACCATCGAGAATCGACTCTCCCGCAACCCTAAATACGAACAATCTACTCACAGAAGGACGAAGGGCTCCCCAAAGATTGAGCAAGCTAGCTGTGGCATAAAGTAGAGGCGGAAACGAACTCTTCCTCTCCTCCCTAATTTGGTGTCCTTTGGTGGCGTCTTTCGAAAGAGGCAAACGATTTTATACTAAATGTGTTTTGTGTCGTGATGCTTAGATAAGGTAGGCTTGATTGGACTATACGGTGTCGTTGCGCTTAGAGAAACTTTTGTCATTGGCTTATCTGTCACGAACTCCTTTGTATATTTCTTTATATAACTACATTTTTTTAACTTTTCAAAACAAAAAACTACTTGTTCCATTCACGAATCCCGCTGTAACTCTTTGCCTTTTATTAGTTTATGCCGTACTTTAAGCCTAGGCGGGTTAAAATTTTGAGATTTCATCGTCAAATTTTAAGGGATCAGTTCTCATTAATCAAAATTTTAATTAATTTTAAGTGAATGCGCCCAAAACACTGTCGTTGCTTGCCAATGAGGGTTAATTTGGACATCCCCATCGAAGCATTTCTGGTAGTAATAAAGAAAGGGCAGTTAATGGTTTAGCGTTCCAGCGACATGTTCTGGAAATTAGCTCCAATGAAGAAGTTGTACAGGAGTGAGATAGAAAAATTGGGGCAAATGGGCTTGTTTTCTTAAAAACATGTAGTGATTAGAATGGCCTTGTTTTTGTATGAAGGCATCTGGAACTGTGAGTGGGTTCTCAAACAAAATAATCTTAGTACGTATTGATTGTATTGTTAGCTGTTTGCTCACTAGCTGTACACTGCATAAGCGTCTTTGAGAAATTTGGATATGTTGCATCAGCCATATGGATTCTGCCTCGTCACCCTCAGCAACTGCCAAACGTATTCCATCTTTTTTATGTTAGAAATTGTTTTTATATCATTGGAACCGTTTCAAATGCAGACAAAAGGCAACAACTTTACATGGAAAACTTGATCAAACTTCAAACCCTAATTTTATGATATTAAGAATATTAGTAATTTTTATTAAAATTCAAAACAAAATATAAATTTATTTAAAATTTAAGTAAGTATATTTTAAAAAGCACATTAAAAATTATTTATTAGTAATTTAGTATAAATAATCAATTTTGTTTAAGATAATTTAAGAGTGTATTAAGGAGTGAAATTTAAACTTTAAAAAAGTTTATTTAAAGAATAACATTAAAAATTTTATTAATTAGTAATTGAGTTAGAGAAGTAATTTTGTTTAGGATAATTTACGAGTGTGTTAAGGAGTGATTTTAAAATTTAAAGAAGTATATTTAAAGAAGGACGTTAAAAAAGTTACTAATTAGTAATTTAATATAGATTAGTAATTTTGTTTAGGGTAATTTAGTATAGATATGTAATTTTGTTTAGGATAACTTAAGAATGTGTTAAGGAGTGATTTTCAAAATTTAAAGAAGTATATTTAAAGAAAGATACTAAAAAAGTAATTAGTTAGTAATTTAGATAAGTAATTTTGTTTAGGATAATTTAAGAATGTGTTAACGAGTCATTTTTAAATTTTAAAAAAGTACATTTAAAGAAGGACACTAAAAAGTTATTAATTAATAATTCAGTATAGATAAGTAATTTTTTGATTTTTAAAATTTAAAAAGTATATTTAAAGAAGGATACTAAAAGAAGTTATTAATTAATAATTTAATATAGATAAGTAATTTTTTAGGATAATTTAAGAATGTAAAAAAGAGTTATATTTAAATTTTAAAGAAGTATATTTAAAATAGAATACTAAAAAAGTTATTAATTAGTAATTTAGTATTGATAAGTAATTTTGTTCAGAATAATTTAAAAATGTGTTAAAGAGTTATATTTAAAATTTAAAGAAGTATACTAGAAAAAGAACACTAAAAAAGTTATTAATTAGTAATTTAGTATAGATAAGTAATTTGGTTTATGATAATTTAATAATATTTTTAAGTTTAGAAAGAAGTATGTTCAGAGATGGACCCTGAAATCTAAACATACTTCAACTTTTTGTGTGACCTTTTAGATTTATTCACTATTAAAAAAGATTTCAATTTTTGTTTCCTGTTTGAAATGATTTTCTTTCAATTTTTTCAATTCTTTTTAACTTGTTTTCTATTTCTTCTATATATGCTTTAATTCCTTGTGTGAAGATCACAAGTGAATTCTCCTTTCTATCGTTATTTCTTTTTTTGGCTTTGGTGATTGAAGTCAAATATTATATTATATATAAAAGACACAAGAATCAAGAAGACAAAGTTAAGGAGTATTTTCGTTTTCAGACTTTTATCTTTTATATTTTTGTTTCATCTTTCATCTTTCTTCTTTAGTTTGTTATTTTGTGACTTATTTTTGTTTTAGTTATTGTTATGACTTATTTTTGTACACAACTAACAAAATTATTTTTATCATATTTGTAGGTTAAAATTATAATGGAGAATATGGAATCATCATAAAAAGATTCAACAAACTTAACATCCTCTACTTATAATAAGTCTAATCCAGCATGAAATTGTTTTTCTTCTTCTCATGCATCTGATGGAAATATCCAATATAATTGTATGTTTTGCGGTAGAATAATTAAAGGGGAGGAATTTATGAAATGAAAGAACAACTTGCTAGTATTAATGGTAATATTGCTTCTTGCAAAAAAAGTACCATTTGATGCATGTAAGAGGATTGGAAATTATTTGCAGCAACAAGTAAAAAGGAAAAAGGAAATTAGAGAGGCTCACAATATATCCTTTAGAGAAGATAAAGCACTATAGTATTAAATAAGGGAAAGAGGAAAGCTACTATTGATATAGATTCTTATTTTCCTCCAACAACCAGTCTTGGTTCTCAAACTAGTCTGAAACATGTTTTGGTTAATAAGGATATTGTTTTGCGATGTAAAAGAGCATGGGCTAGATAGTTATATTATTCATGTATTCTTTTAAATACTTTAAATTCACCATATTTTTAAGAAGCAATAGATGCTACAACAATGATAGGTCCAATATTTAAGGTACCTTCTTGTTATGAGATTCGTGTGCTTTTGTTTCAAGATTTAAAAGTTGAATGTCAATTAATTGTAGATACATATAAGTCTAGTTAAGAATCAATAGGACGCACTATTATAGAATATGGGTGGATTGATCAAAGACAAAAAACTTTGATTAATTTCTTGGTTTATTGTAATATTGGAACAACTTTATCAAGTTTGCTGATGCTTCTGATATGGTAAAAAGTACTGATGCTTTATCTGAGCTATTTTCTAAAATTGTGGAATGGGTTAGATCAAAGAATGTTTTGTATTTTGTTACAAAGCATGTAGCTAATTATATATTAGCTGAGTACTTAATACAATCAAAGTATGAGCATATTTAATGATCTTCATGCACTACACTTTATATAAATCTTATTTTAAAAGATATTAATAATATGGACCGTAATTTAGTCTTGCTTTACGCGCATCTAAGATCATATTTTTTGTGTATAATCATATCATTTTTTGTCTAAGTTAATAAAACAAGAAGATTAGGTTGAGAACGTGTGTCCCATTGTTACCAAGTTTGAAACTACATTTATTACTTTGAAAAATGTTTATGAACATAAACAACTACTTCATAATTTAGTGACAATTAAACACTTTGCAAGTTGTAAGTTATCAAAGAGTGTAAAAGAAAAAGAAGTTTGTGCTATTATTTTAGATAATAAGAATACTTGCTTGATCATTGTCAAGGTTGTGGCTCCGTTTATAAGGTTGTTGAGGATTGTTGACTCAGATGAGAAACCATTTTTTAGGCATATCTATACAATGGTATGTAATACAAAGGTCACCTTGGGACTCGAACTTTCAACGAAGTTGATCGCCAACACCCTTTGCACGGTAATCTCACTTAGGTTCGCTTAAGCAAGACTCAGCCTTCAACGACCCTCGAAGTGTTTACCTCGCACACTCGAAAAAAATATGCTACGAAAGCAATAAGAAATAAAGGCAGCAAAGAAACAATAGGGATACGGCTAAACCAACCTTTATATAACTTTCCCTCAAAAGAATACAAGGAATGCTCTCTCTCTGAATAAGTTGAGAGCAAAGCTCGAATGAGCTATGTATAGGCATTCTAACTTGCATGTCAAGTTACATTCAGAATCCCACTCAAATTGAATTGCCTAAGATCGTGCTAAAATCATGTCTATCTTTATCAGATTACATCACGTGGACCAATTAGATGACACCCCCAATCTAAATAGGACTCTAAGTGATAATATAGAATATACAAGATAACAGAAATATAGAGTTTACATTCAACTAGGAAACTAACATCCCTATCCACGAAGATTTCCACTATCTTCAGATGTTATATTCCACTGTAACTCTAACTCCTCATCATTGCCACATAATCCAAGATCTCCCCACGATCTTTATCTGTTGATGATGCAGTGTGATCTCGCTGAAGCCCACATAGCACACTAACCTGATCCAATCCTTCCCACAACAAGTCTGTCAGTCGTGGTCCATCCATCCGAATATAGTCTAAGTCTTTAGTCTGTTAAGTCCTTAGCCTAAGCCGAGTCAATCTTCACAGGTCTGAGACTCTACCAAAATTTGCACCAAGTCCAATCCCACTTGCCCATATTTGCCTTAGTGTTTTCGCATGCCTCCCTCATGCATGTAATCCAGCGAACCTCTCTCCTAAGGTTCCTCATTGAAGGTCGTTGAGAAGTGCTCCACAGATTAAAGGTTTAACAAACCACCCCCATCAGATGGATTCGACGCCCTCGTAGAATTAGTCTGAAGCACCTGATCTTCGAATTGCCACAAGGTCATATCTTTCTCCCAAGTAGCTTCCGTGACAGGTTTACCTTTCCACTGAATAAGAACTCAGTCCGTCGGTTCTTCTTGTGTTGACCCATTGTCCGATGATCTAAGATCTTCTCCACTTAATCCTCAAACTGTTTTCTCACAACCAGTGGTGCTCGCTTCACCTGACTCCTATTCGGATCTGATTCATCCTCATAGTAAGGTTTGAGAAAACTAACATAAAAAGTCGGGTGTACCTTCAATTATTCGGGCAACTTCAATCTGTATGCCACGTTCCCCACTTTGTGTAGCCCCTTAAATGGTCCATCATACTTCGGCACCAAAACTCCTATGAACTTGCTTGTTCGAGATCTTCTTCCAAATCTGTGGGGTTAGTTTCAACAGAACTTTATCTCCTACGTCAAACTCTAATGGTCTCTTACGAATATCTGCTTACTTTTTCATCTGTCAAGAAGCTTTTCGAAGACTGTCCCTCGCCTCATCTAAAAATTCTTGCTTCTCTATCGCAAACTTATGCACTGCGGGACATTTGCCACTTGTCTTTTGTTGAGTAATCTCCAGTGGAGTGAAAGGCTGTTGTCCTAATACAATCTCAAAGGGACTTTTCTTCGTAGCCGAAGATCTATTCAAGTTATAGCAAAACTGTGCAGTATCAAACTCAACTAATTACGTTGACTTATACTTACATAATGTCGTAGGTACTCCTCCAACAAACCGTTGATTCTTTCTATTTGGCCATCAGTTTGTGGGTGATTTGCTCTTGACAACTTCAAATCACAACCCATCATATTGAAAAGGGACGTCTAGAATCGGCCCTTAAATCTGGCATCTCGACCACTCACAATATCTGTTGGAACTCTAAAATACTTGATCACGTTCTTGTAGAACAACTCGGCTGTAACATCCGAGGGAAAAGTCACAGGAGTTGGCACAAAGATCGCATACTTGGAGAATCTATCAACCACCACCATGATTGATACGATGTTGTCCACCTTTGGAAACCCACTAAATCCACGGTCTCTCGGGGATGGATAAGGGTTATAGCAAACCGGCTTCCTTCTTTCTCTCTGGCTTATCCAACTGACACACAAGACACGTCTTGACGTAACATTCTACGTCATTTTCCATCTTCGGCCAAAAGTAGGAATGAGATTGGAGAGCTAGCATCCGTTGGACTCCTGGGTGACCAGACCACTTCGAGTCATACGTCTTCTTCAACAACTGTTTCCGCAATCCACCAAAACTCGGCACATACACTTGACTACTCTTAGTCATCAAAAGCCCATCATCGTCTAGCCAAAACTTACGTACAACACCTTCCTTAACTTGAGAAATTAACTTATAGTACATGGTGTCTAACAGAGCCGTCACTTTAATCTACGCTAACAGGTTGGACTCCACCCTCATGATTGAATAAAGGGCAGCAAATACCTCCTTCTTACTCAAGGCATCTGCCACGTTGTTGTACCTCCACGGTTTATGCTCCCACACGAAGTCATACTCGACAAGAAACTCCTACCACCGGGCTTGTTTTACGGACAACTTCTTTTTGATCCTGAAAAATGTGTTAGCAACATTATCCGTTCGGACAATGAACTTGGTTCCCAGCAAATATACTCGCCACGTCTCAAGGCAATGCACCATTTCAAGCATCTCCTTCTCGTGAGTCGAGTAATGTTGCTTCGCACTATTGAGCTTCCGGCTCTCAAATACTACCGGATGACCCTCCTGTACAAGGACTCCACCAATGGCTTTATCCAAAGCATCAGTATGTACCTCAAACGGAAGATCGAACACAGGCAGCCTCAGCACATGCACTCAACCAACACCACTCTTGCTTCTTCTTTAGCAAGTCCGTCAATGGCGCTGCTTTCTTAGAATATCCCATAATGAACCGCCTATAGTAGTTCACCAGGCCGAGAAAACTTCGCAATTCTCGTATTGTCGTGGGAGCCTTCCATTAAACTATCGCTTTCACTTTTCTTGGTTCCATTCTGACCTGACTCTTGCTCACCACGTGACCTAAGAATCTGATCTTCAACTAAGCAAACTCACTCTTCTCCATCTTCACGTAGAGCTTATGCTTCCTCAGTCTTTCGAACACTTGCCTCAAGTGTTCCACGTGTTCTACCATGTTAGTGCTATACAGTACGATGTCGTCTAAATAAACCACCATAAACTGATCCAAGAAATCGTACAACACATCATTCATAAGGTTGCAAAATGTAGCAGGGGTGTTAGTTAATCCAAACGACATAACTAAAAATTTGTAGGATTTATACCGAGTTACGCACATTGTCTTCTGCTCATCACCCTCAGCTATCCGTACTTGCCAATACCCACTTCGAAGATCCAACTTATTGAACACCTCAGCCCTTGACAATCTATCCATCAAATTTTAAACTAAAGGTACCAGATACTTGTTTTTTATCGTTACCTTGTTCAGCGCTCGATAATCCACACATATCCGAAGTTTACCGTCTTGCTTCTTCTGAAACAATACCAAGGCACTGTATAGGACTTTAGATGGTTGGATGAACCCTGCCTCCAACAACTCACCAAATTATTTCCAAAGTTTCTCCAATTCTATCAGAAACATCCTATATAGGGCACGTGCAGGTGGGATGGCTCCAGGAACTAACTCGATCTTGTGATCTACAGCACGATGAGGGGGAAGAGTTTTTGGCAACTCTTTCAGCATCTCCTCCTGAAACTCCCTCAACAAACTTGCAACCACATCAAGGACTTCCATCATGTGGTCTTCACCGATTTCCCACATGGCAACGAGATAGGTCCCCATGCCTTTCTTCAACCCTTTCTCGATGCTCATGGCCAAAATATGTCCTACTGACGTTGTAGCATTCGTCATTCCACCATCGAAACTGTAACAATTCACGTAGAAGGAATTTTGACCTTGCATTAACATTATACGTCCCAAACTCGGATATAACACCACCTTTGCTGCTTTGAGGAAATCGACCCACAATATCATCTCGAAATCTTCTAATGGTATGATAATGAAATTCATCTTGGCATACCAACTTCTAATTCTAACTGGAACGTTGTAAGCAATTCTCGCAATTGCTTGTGCCTTCCCTACAGGAGTTTTAATCTTCATCAGGGCATTGGACACCCTTATACTCAACTTTCGAACCATCTTTTCCCCTAGGAAACTGTGGGTCGCACCCGTATCCACCATCGCGGTCATGTCTTTCTCCCCAACCTGTACACCCACGTACATTAGTCTATCAAAGGGAACTGACTCAGTACTAACTGCATTAAGCAAGGCAATCAAATTTAATGCCGCATCTTCCAAATATTCACCGTCTTCTTCAACGATTAGGGCTTTCAGCTTCTCCTTCCTTGAACACTCTCTGGAAAAATGTGGACCACCGCACAAGTAACAAGTAATCTTGCCCTTCTTCGAGGACATCTCCCCGTTCTTAGAGCCACCATTCTGCTTGCCCTTGCCTTTGAAATTCCCTTTCTTGGAGGCTTTCTTATTCTTCCCCTCGGTCTTCTCATGTTGGACGTGGCCTTTGCCCTTGGAAGAATTTAAGGAGTTTGCTTTAAAGTCTTTTGCCATTCGAAAATCCACCAAAGCATCAAAGGTTGCGATTGCACCAACCATGTCCTTCACGTTTTGCCTCCGCAACTCCATTTGAGTCTACAGTTGTAACCCGGATAGGAAATTGAAGAGCTTGTCCTCATCTATCACATTCTCAATATCTAGCATTAGATAACTAAAAGACTTAACATAGTCTCTTACCAATCCATCCTGTTTGAGCTTCTTCAAGGCATCTCTCGTGAGCCAAGAAGTATTCACGGGAAGGAACTGATCTTTGAGCTCCTTCTTCAACTGCACCCACGATTCCATGGGAGTTCTACCTGCATTGATCTCCGCAGAGGTCCTCGTCTTCTACCAGAGCTTGGCATCCTCATCCAAGTACATGGTCGTCACATTGACCTTCTCAGCATCGGATACCCTAGTAGCTGCAAAGTACTGCTCCATATCCCATAAGAAATTCTCAAACACCTTAGCCTCCCGCACGCTTTCGAACACCTTGGGTTCATGTACCTTCACAGAGGAAAACTGTGGTGTTGAACTTTCAACCCGCTCAACATCTAGAGTTGCAAGGGCATGCCTCAGTACAGTGATCTCTAGCTGGGCCTCCTTGTGTGCTTTCAACATCTCCTCCATCTATTGTTGCAACTGTTGGATCCGTGCTTCCAACATTTCGAACCGAGTATTGTGAGATGTGACCTTTTCCTTCCCTTAAGGAATCGGCCCAATGAGTGCTTCCACCCTAATCACTCGTTCTGTCAAGTTGCTTATTGCCATCTCAAAATTTAGCTCTGATACCAGTTGATACAAAGGTCACTTTAGGACTTGAACTTTCACTCAAGTTGATCGCCAACACCTTTTGCACGACAATGTTATTTAGGTCTTCTTAAGTAAGACTCAGCCTTCAACGACCCTCGAAATGTTTACCTCACACACTCGAAGAAACTATGCTACGAAAGCAATAAGAAATAAAGGCAACAAAGAAATAACAGAGATATGGCTAAACTAACCTTTATATTACTTTCCCTTAAAAGAATATAAGGAATGCTCTCTCTCTGAATGAGTTGAGAGTAAAGCTCGAACGAGTTGAGAGCAAAGCTCGAATGAGCTATGTATAGGCATTCTAACTTAGATGCCAAGTTACATTAAGAATCCCACTCAAACCAAACTACTTAAGATCTTGCTAAGATCACGTCTATCTCTATCAGATTATATCACGTGGACCAATTAGATGACACCTCAATCTAAATAGGACTCTAACTGATAAGATAGAATCTACAAGATAACAGAAAAATAAAGTTTACATTCAACTAGAAAACTAACATCCTTATCCATGAAGATCTCCACTATCTTCAAATATTGTGTTTTACTGTAACTTTAACCCCTCATCATCGCCACATCATCCAAGATCTCCCCACGATCTCTATCCGCTGATGATGTAATGTGATCTCGCCAAAGCCCACATATCACACTAGCTTAATCCAATGTTTTCCACAACGAGTCCGTTAGTCGTGGTCCATCCATCCGAGCATATTTTAAGTCCTTAGTCTGTCAAGTCCTTAGGCTGGACTGAGTCAATCTTCACAAGGTCCGAGACTCTACCAAAATTAGGCTGGACTGAGTCAATCTTCACAAGGTCCGAGACTCTACCAAAATTTGCACTAACTCTGATCCTACTCGCCCATGTTTGCCTTATTGTTTTCGTATGCCTCCCTTATGCATGTAATCTAGTGAACCTCCCTTGTAAAGCTCCTTATTAAAGGTCTATCTAACAGTATGTATAGAGCTCACAAAAATTCTTTTAAAGGGAAGGAGAAATTGTACAAGCCTTATGTAAATATTCTTGACCAACGATGGGATAAGCATCTTACTCGAAGGAACCACTTAGCAACTTATTTTGTCAATCCTTATTGCTTATATAATGGAGCCACATGTATAAATCATATTATGGCCAGTTTGTTTGATTGACTGAATGCAATGGTATTCTCTCTATTGAAGAGTAATCACAACTGAAAAATGAAATTAAATTGTTATCATAAAGGTTTAGAGAGTTTTGCTAGATCATCAACAAAGAGGGAACTTATTATGAAAAAATGCAACCTGTTAAGTTTTTATATTTTTAATTCATTCTTTACTTATTAATAATATTTTTTATTTTTCATAATTATTAATTTAAAATACAGATGAGTGGTAAAGCTTATTCAATGAAAGTGCTCCATTATTGAAAAAACTCATTATTAAATAACTTAATCAAACAAATACTACTGTTGTGAACGTAATTGGAGCGCTTTTAAACGTATTCATACAAATAAATGAAATCATTTAGAACATCAAAGACGTAATGACTTTATTTATGTTACTTATAATTTGAGAATGAAGAATAGGTATTTTATAGTTTTTTTATTTTTCATTAATTTTATTTTTATTATTGACTTTATAACTTCTCTATTATATATTTAACGCACTTACTAAAAGGAGAACATATAATCTAGTTGATATCTTTTGCATTGACCATACTGATTTTTGGAACAAAGAAAAAGAAACATCACCTGATCTTGATTATAATGAAATTGAAAAGGTGATTTATGAAGAAATGCATTTGTCACAACGAATGAATTAAGAACATCTACTGATGATCAGTTCATATCTTATTTGAATCAAATTTATGTTAAAACTATAATGTATTACAAATTTACAATTGAAAATAATTCATACATTACTAATTTGTAATTTATTTGAATGTAGTTGAAGATGTTGATGCAAATTCTTTGGATAAAAGCATAGTTTACGAGTCTTTAGATAACATTAGAGAATTTGGTAATTTTGACTATGATAAGACATAACCTCTTTACAAATACAATTTTTATTTTTATTTTTATTTTAAGTTTTATATTATACTTAAATTTAGTTTGAATTATTATATTTGATTTATTATTAGTTCATTATATAATAAAAAGAGGGTGAGCCTTGGAGCAACTGGTAGTTTTACTTCTTTATGACTGGAGGGTTACAGGTTCGAGTAATAGAAATAGTCTCTTTGCAAAATGCAAAGGGAAGGCTATGTACAACTGACGACCCTTCCCTGACCTTCGCAAAGCGGGGAGCCTTATGCACTGGGATGTTGGTTTATTATATAATAATAGAAATTGGTGTATTTTTATTTCAATAAAATATTTTATTTTCACTTGCTCTTGCAATTTTTCCTTCTTATTTATTACATACTAATTTTATAGCAGTTTAATACCGAATGAACTTTAAACCTTAAACTTTTCTTTTGATCGATTCAATGTTCAGTCTAGCTTTTCAAATATTGATTAAAGCATAATGCATATATTTCGTCACAATAAAGAGAAAAATTATTTAAAAAATTTTAAAAATCTTGATATTACAATAACATTTAAAAATTTTTAAAATTATTTTAAATTAAGTTTTTGTCCCAAAATTTTTGTTTTAAATATTTGAAAGAACAAAATAGGTATTATTTGACATTTTACATAATTTAGTGTTCATTAACCAATCATTGAGCGTTGGTTACACAATTCACTAACTAAATACATTCTTTATTCAATTATTCAAAGGGTTTTGGTTGATTAGTTAAACACAGGATGCATTTCAATAAAATAGGGTTTACGTTTTCAGTTAGGAGATAAGTTAGCTAATATCTTACTCGAAGTGACATCTACTAGCCTGAGGTTAAGCATAGGCTAGCTTATTATGTTTAAAAAATAACCACAATTATAACAATTAATTTGTGTTTCTAACAATTATTTGAAGTGGTTTTAGTTATAAATATACCACAATTAAATATTGGCAAGGACATTTGGCATATTAAACAGTTGTTAAGATCCTTGATATATAAGAAAGAACATTTGAGTGCAAATGTGTATTTTAATATATATATATATATAACTAATGGTGAGTGCAAATGTGTATTGAGCCTTGGGATGTATTTGACTATTTGTGAGATTGTTTGTGTGAGCAATTGATGTTGTAAAGGGTTCCCCTTTTTAGTTATAACAAATTAAAATGATCGGAAAGGTTCCTCTTCACCAGTGAAAAATAAAATATTATATTAAGGATTTTACTTCACCAATTGAAGAAAGACGATAATGAATTCCTAGGTACAATTTAGAGAGTGAACATGCATCAAAGTTTGTTTAGTGAACTACCATAAATTAGTTTTTCATTTTCTTTCTCTTACTCTTGTTTATTATTTTATGATTATTTGTAATTATCTTACATAAAACTTATCATAACCATATATTAGTACAGGCAATTCATTTATTGATTTGGAAAGGACATAACATACATATACATATAATTCATTAATACTCTTATTGTAACGCCCAACTACCATAGAGTACATACCAGAACATCCTGAGGACATTGAAGTACATATCCTATGATAATGGCATGTTAGAGTAGCCATGTTCTCTTATATGGCATCATAAAGAATAATAGAATACTTAAAAACTCAACTCCTTATTTCATTTGCAAACATGATTTATACTGTCATCATTAAAACAATATTTACATTACCCAAAACATTTGAGAGTTTACAACTCTTTATACACAAGTTTTACAAGATAACAGAAAATTACATAAAAATAGTCTACGACTTCTCATATGTTAGCTGACAGACCTTTGAGTCATTCTTTAGTCCAAAATCAATAGTACTAGTCACTCTTAGAAACTATGTCTCCTCTCTCATACTTGAAAAGTCACATTGCAACTTTTGATGAGTTTTGCGAACTCAGTGAGTGAACCATCATTGATGTGCTCACTAATAGCAAATACACAAATATCTCACATCCATCCAAAGTCACAACATTTCTTATCTCAATAAGACATATTGAATGTCACTCATTTCATATATTCTTTTGGAATATGCATATTCCAGTCAATCACTTTATCAACAATTACACAAATATGGCATATCACATTATCATCACAATTTCAGAAATGGATTCATGATCATATAATTCATAATCATAAATGTACAAATGCATATGCATATGAGACTCCACATTCATTATTATTTGTTGTAACCGGGAGCCTTTCAGATACAGATACTGTCCTATACCTATTGTGGGTAGAGGGCTCATTAATCACGGAGCCAGGTTCTACGTGCAGATTACAGATTTATGAGCTTAAAGCCCTTTCAGACGGCTACTACGGTCACAATGCCTTTATTTGATTATGCATATTAATGTGATGCATCAAGTCACAAAATATGCTAACAATATCATTTATTCATGATGCATAGACAAAATCTCATGTTCATCGAGTCATAGTTTGGCATTCAACTTTCGTTGAGTATATAGATATTTTTCATAATTCAGATGCAAACAGTACACTTCTAATACACTCCTAAATATGAATCTCCTTGGACTATTAATGTTCGAAATTATCACAATCACAATCATAATCAGATCATTAATAGTTTAATAATTAGGAATTAAACAGAGATAAGTTAATCCTAGTGAGAACATCTACGTTACTCATAGTACGCTCCAATTTACAATATTGCCTAGATGGTCCAGCATTGTCTTGTTGATGGCATTCAACTTGAGCATCTAAATACACATACATTGTACACATTACTAAAGTGATAAAACAAATTCATATTCAATTATGCACACACACACACACACACACATATAAACAGTACACTTCTAATACATTCCCAAATATCAATCTCCTCGAACTATTAATGCTCAGAATTATCACAATCACAATCACAATTAGATCATTAATAGTTCAATAATTAGGAATTAAACAGAGATAAGTCAATCCTAGTGAGAACATCTAGGTTACTCATAGTACACTCCAAGTTACACTATTGCCTGGATGGTCTAATAATGTCTTGTTGATGGCTTTCAACTTGAGCGTCTAAATACACATACATTATACACATTACTAAAGTGATCAAACAAATACATATTCAATTATGATATATATATATATATTCAATGCATGCTCAATGACTTTTTTGGGTCTGTTTCCTTAATTATAATTGCAATCATTAATATTGTCATTTGGATATGTCTTGTTTTCACTTAGGTTTACACTTTAATTAACTTGATTATCTTAATTTCACCAATCAATCATTTAAGCAACTTATTTAACATCCAATTAGGTGCATCATAAGATAGCATCCTTTCATTAGTTGTTTCAAAGTATCATTTCATTAGTTGTTTCAAACATCACTTAAAATACAACATTTCACTCTTTGAACTAGCCCACGATTGTGTTGGATCTTGCTACGATCGTGACAGAACCATATGCAATAGGTCATGATTGTGTGCTGATGGCCACGATTGTGACAGAACCAAAATAATCAGGCCATGATCGTGCACTGAAGGCCACAATCGTGCCCTACATGTTTTCTTCCAATTCTCCACGAATTTCTTATACATTGAAATATCTTTTACATATCCAATTTTCTAGAATTCATGCTCATTATGCAGCCTCATTAAGGTCTAAATTGTACTCCAATTCCAACTTAAAATTATGGTCTTTCATGTATCAAAAATCAAACCATACACTATCATACCTTATAATGCATATAGTCCTAATTCCTTCTCAATTCAAGAACACTATATTCACATCTTTCTTTAACATAAATTCACCTTTTTAATACGTCAAATCCAAACCTAATTCAACCATAATTCAACCTATAATTCCATGGTTTTTATTCTCCAAGAACAAGCATAAAAACTTCCAAGTTCATGCAACATTTTTCCAGCACATATCATCACCAATATTTCATTCATTTCATTCCCAAGCATCAATATCATACTAATAAGCATGTCATAAAGATCAAATATTTACTTACTTATGAGGCTTCCAATTCAACACAAAACTCTAGATTAAACCAAGTCTTAATGCAAGCAAAATCGACACAATTCCAAAGTGAAGATGAGCTAATTTTTGGCAGCAAGGTGAAGACCAGTTTCAACAAATTTCTTGGCTATTTGGTGAAGGTTGTACGTATGGTTTTGGTGTAGAAACTTAGCTAGGGTTCAAGCAAAATACAAAGAAAAGTTTGAAGCAAATTTCGGTGGTGATGGAGAATGAAGGAACCAGCAGAAACTTTGTTTAGTCAAGATGCTAGGTGTCAACTTCTAATCTTACCATTTGTCTTAAGGCATGAAAAGCATGTATCAACCTAATAAGTTGCCACTAATCCACTCCATAAGTTGCCATTTGTAATTAAATGATTAGTCCACATGTCACTTAATCATTGGTCCACTTGTCACACAATAATTATTCCATTTGTCAATTAATTACTAGTCCATTTGTCACTCGTTTAACTATGACAAATGTCACTCAATTATAGGCTTAATCATCCTAATTTTTCATTTATCAAACAATTCACATCATAGTCATTTAACATCTTTCATAATTGAGTGCATATGCTAACTTATAATATGTACAAATTATAATTCGTGTATGAATGCTATTGTTATGCATATATATGCAATGCTTGACCTAGGGTTCTAACCATAAGCATGTTCCGAAAACTGGATATTAAACTTATATGCCATTTGGAGACTATCAATTAATATCAAAGCAGGTCTTATTTATTGTATGTATATTTTTAGTGAAATTTGAGTATAGGCCACTATATCACATTTTGATTCATTATTTAGCATAGAAAGGCAAAGCACATATCGACCTCCATTCTTTGATAGGGTCAATTACATATACTAGAAGACTATAATGAAACACCTCCTTTTAGCCCAAGGGGTCGATCCTTTAAAAGTTATAAAGAATGGCACTTATGTCTTGTAAAAATTATAGTTATAAAGTGGAGACTAAGGTGTTGGGCCTTGAATTTTTGTTTATTTTAGTAAACATGATTTGAAAGAATTCTGGTATTGTTAGATAAATTATTTTGATTGAGGTTAACTATTATGTTAAGTTTAGGAGGATTTAATTTAAGGATTAATGGAATTAAAGTGTGGATGTTGTAAGGTACATAAGGGTATTTTTGGAAAATGACTTAAGGTTGAAAGA
>JANZXR010000171.1:14373231-14408937 GCA_027575705.1 Erythroxylum echinodendron | reverse complement strand
GTGATTTTGTGGAGAATTGTGGTTTTTATATGTTGAAAATTGATTTGGAGAGTGTATTTAGTAATTTAGAATTTTTGAAGATTTTTAGAAATTTTCTAAAAATTTGGGTAAATTTTGGACTAGAAAAAATGCCAAGTGATAATACAATTGAAAAATAACAGTAGAACTAAGAGTAAAATGGCAGTAAAAATTTTTATTTATGACTTTGGGATTTAATGACATATGTCATTAAAATTTGGAGACAATTGGAATAGAAATTAAAGTTAAATGGACAAATTGAATGAGAAAAACCTAAGTGAACCTATAAGGAGATGACATGTGGTAAATTACTCTTCTTTTTTTTCTAAAGACCCTTCCTTGTCTTGTTTCTCACGATGCTTTCTAATTGAAGGGGATTTTGTTCTTGTTTTCTCTTATTCTCTTCATTACTTCCTTCTTCGCTCTCACCTTGCACGATTTTGAATCTCCAAGCCTTCATTAACACTAAAGCTTGCTTCTTCTTTCACTCATCACTCCCATCTTGTTTTCTTCTTCATTTCTCACCAAAGACCCAAACTCCCAACCTCCATCGTGGGTTGTATGAGAAGCTAGGGTTGGTGTTCTTTTGAAGGATTTAAAGAGAAATTAAGTAAGTTATATGTTGATTTTCATGGGTTAGTGTAAATAGAACTTGTATATGGAGTTATTTGTGATTGATGGATTGGTTATGAAATTGTGTGTATGTTTCGTGGATGAAGAATAAGGATTGATGATGTCTTGTTTAAGTATTTGATTTGTTGATAATTGATAAGTTGTTGTTGAGATGATTTTTAAGATACAAAGTTCATTATGATAAATATGTATGTGATGTGTTTTTTTTTTTTGGTGTATATGATCATGCATGGATTTTGAATTGTGTATAGATGATCTTGAACTATAATTGGGGTATTATTGAAGAAGAAATGAAGTGTATATAAGTTAGAAGTGTTAGATTAAGCAAAAGAGATGAATTAGGAAGAGATTGATGAGGAAGTGTGCTGGAAATATGTTAGTTGTAGTGGTTCAACTGAACATACATCGATTTTTTGGACATATCTTGATCTACAGATATCCAAATAGGATGATTATTGATTATATTAAACTAGAGACGAATGGCTACAATTTTCATGAAGAAATCGAGTTTGAATTATGTCTCTAAGAGTGTTGAAAATTATCTTCAAGTTGAGTTTCAAATTTTATCTCTGTTTCCGAACAGTTTAGAGTAACTTATGTATAACTTTTAAAATATTGAGCCAAATTATATGAACTTATGTTCTTTATAATCTTAAGACATAGATGAACAATTGGTTAGACGATCACTTTGCCAAAAAAACCTCATTTTCTAGGTGTAAAAGGGATGTGAAGTTCAGAAAAGGAAAAAAAGGGAAGGGAGGCGCTTCGGCCAGATGCAAGTCATGATCACGACGCATCGTAATTGAAGCTCTGCCAAAGTGTCACAATCGTGACTATGCCAAAGTGTCATGATCGTGATAATGTCACGACTGCGATGCCACTACGGAAATTTGCAATCGCAACTCCGAAGGTGATACATGGGAGATGCCTTCTAAACATATGTTGTTTTTTTATGATATCTTGAGCTATAGATGTCCAAATGAGGTGATTCTTAATTAAGATTAAACTAGAGACCTAATTCTACAACTTTCTTGAAGAAGTATAAAGTTAATTCTATCTCTAAGATTTTCAAAGTTTGGTGCAAAGTTGAGTTTGGATTGAGCTTATAGTACTACTAGAGACAGAAATTATATTTTGATGATTCATAAAAATTGAATGGAAATAGGCTGAATCAGATAAAGGTGTCTTCATAAAAGTTGTATTTCATTCTCTTATCTTTCAATTGGTACTAAGTTTGTAATTTTAGATATCTGAGTTGAAAGTTATAAGTTGTACAATTTGAGGGTATGATCATGAACTAGACAAAAGTTCAATTATACATAGTCTATGGTAGTTTGAGGATAACTCATAGGATACTAAACCAAATTGAATGATCTTGGTGTCATTAGAAACTTAAGAGATAGAAGAACAATTTTCTAGAAGAAAGTATCCTCAAATGACTTCATTTTTTTTGGTCGAAAAGAACTTGGAAAGTTAACCCGAATGTGTATCTTAGGAAAAATCTGAATTGAAGAAATGAGTTATGAATTTTGATTTTTATGGTTTTATTAAGGTACAAACCATAAGTATAAATGATACTTATGTGAGTTTTTGGAAATGTGTATGATTAGGTGATGAGAATAATGGAAAGATACTCAGGATTGTCATGAACATGCATTGTACATATTTCATCTACATACATATGCATAAATGAATGCTTATAATTGAGCTAAAGTGTGATGTGTGTATATTGCTTGTTTTAGAGGAGCAGTTGGAACGTCAATATCCAGACGTTGCCAAAACTTCGAGACAATAGCTTTGGAAGCAAGTGGTGAGTAACCTAGATGGTATCATCCAATTACTATTATGTTAAATTCTGTTTTGATTTATCCTATGAATGTGTAATGTTGTGTACTAAAAGCCGGACACGAACGTCTGATGATTGTGACGTATGGATGAGATATTGAAGTGCTACTTGTATGTGAATGGGAAGAACTAATTGTTTCTTGAATTGATTGATTGATTATGAGATGCATTCCATACATAAATGTATGATTAGATAATGTGAGTTGTGACTTGAGTAGCCACCGAAAACGAGCTTAAAGCTCCAATGTGGTTAAGAGCCAAAGGCTCACTATGTAAAATGAGCCCTGTATCCCCAACAGATAAGGGACAGTATAAATGAGCCCAGTATCCACAATAGATACGGGACAGTTTAGGCACTCAGTCACAACAACATAATAATTGGAAAAGAGTCACATATGCATTCTATATAATTTTGTATCGAGTATGTTTGATTGATTGAAATGCAATTGTCTTACTTTTAAATGAAAATGTGATATGTGATATTATATGAAAAATGCAATGATGTGAATTATCTGTTATGTGAAATGATATGTTGCATGAATTGAGTGAACCATCGATGATAGTCACCTCATCTGAGTTCGCAAAACTCACCCAAAATTCCACGTTGACATTTCAGGATATAGAGAGGATTCTAGCTACTGAGAGACCGTACAAGAAGCTTAATTCTTGTACTTTTGTGAAGAAGATATGGCTCAAAGGTCGGTTAGCTAAACTGAAGGATTTAGTTAGATCTTTTGTATTTCCTCTTTCATGTAGTATATTTTGTATTAGGATATAATGATGTACATGAACAAATTTTTGGAAAGCTACAATGTGTGTACATTCGGTATTTATGAAATGATGATGTACATGTACAGATTTTTAGAAAGCTACAATGTGTGTACATTTGGAATTTATGAAATGAAAAGAGAAAATTTGTTTTTAAAAAAATTGTGACTTTCTTATATGATAGTAGATACCATGATTAACCGGGATAAATTACCATATGATAAAGTAAAAGTGAGGCTGTAACACGCCGTTATTATAGGGTATGTACTGGAATGTCATATGGGCGTTCTGGTATGTACTTTATAGCAGTAGGGGTGTTACAGGTATACTTGTTAAGAATTCTATTTTGCGATGTAAATAAGCATGACCAAGATGGTTCTATCATTCATATATTCTTTTAAATGATTTAAATTCACCATATTTTTAAGAAGCAATTACAACAACAATAGATCCATGATTTAAGGTACCTTCTTATTATTAGATTCATGCCTTTACTTGAAGGTTTAAAAATATAATGTTAGTTAATTATAGATATATATATATAAGTCTAGTTGAGAATCAATAGGATGCATTATTATGGTTGATGGGTAGACTGACCAAAGACAAAGAACCTTGATTAATTTCTTAGTTTTTTATAATATTGGAATAATTTTTACCAAGTTTATTGATGCTTTTGATATAGTCACAGGTCCTCATGCTTTAACTAAATTATTTTCTGAAATTGTCAAGCAGGTTGGAGTAAAGAATGTTGTACATTTTTTTTACAAATAATACAACTAATTATGCATCAATTGGGTACTTGCTACAACCAAAGTATGGACATATTTATTAGTCTCTATGCATTGCTTATTGTATAAATCTCATTTTAAAAGATATTAGTGGTATAGACAATATTTTTAGTCTTGCTTCATGTACATCTAAGATCACAATTTTTATGTATAATCATATTTCACTTTTTTCTTGATTAAGGAAGCAAAAAGATTGAGTCGAGATCATGCGTCCTGCTACTACTAGGTTTACAACTACATTTATTACTTTGAGAAGTGTATATGAACATAAAAAATTTAGTTATAAGTAATCATTTTTCAAATTATAAGTTATCAAAGAGTGTAAAAGAAAAATAAGTTTTTTAATGTATTCATACAAAGAAACTATTCGTGGACTTATCCCTATTCTAAACTCGACCTATTCGTTGGCTTAGCTTAAGCCACCAACTGAACTGAAACTTATGCTTGGTATAACTCAAACTTCTACAAGCACCTGATCTTAAGAATCTATAATATATCTATAAAATTGTTTAGAACATCAAAGCTCAATGACCTTGTTACGTTAGTTATAATCTAGGAATGAAGAAAAAAGATTGTACTGATTTCTTTTATTTTTTATTATTTCATTTTTATTATTAGCTTTATAATTTCTCTATTATATATTCAGAGTGCTTAGTAAGAAAAGAACATATGATCCAGTTGAAATTGATTGTATTAACCATACTGATTTTTGAATTGAAGAAGAAGAAGAACCGCCATCTGATCTTGATTATAATAAACTTGAAAAGGTGATTTATAAAGAAAATACATTTGTCATAACGAATGAATTAATAACATCTACTGATGTTGAGTTCATATGTTATTTTGATCATGTTTAACTTAAAAGTATAATGTATTGAAATTTTACAATTGAGAATAATTTCATACATTACTAATTTGTAATTTATTTGAATGCAGTAGAAGAAATTGATGCACATACTTTGGGTGAAAGTGTGGTTTACAAGTCTTTAGATAGTGCTGGAGAATTTGGAGCTTTTGACGATGTTGAGACACAACATCCTTCAACAATACAAGTTTGGTTTTTATTCTTGTTTTAAGTTTTATATTAGATTTAGATTTATTTTAAATTATTAGATTTGATTTAGTATTAGTTCATCATATAATAATAGACATTGGTTATTATTTTAATTTTAGTAAATTGTTTTATATTTCTTATACTTATAATTTTAGCTCTTGCTTATTATATACTGATTTTATAGAGGTTTAATACTATTTGAATCTTTAAACCTTAAACATTTCATTTAACCGGTTTAATATTCAGTTTGATTTTTAAAATATTCGATGTAGCTAGTCAAAGCACTTTGTTGCCCTTCAGAGACAAGCTTAAGGAGTTATCCAATCTCAATCTCTAAGTTATGAAGTAATGACTTTTTATGTCAAATAGACTTTTTATTCTTTAGATGTTAGTGTCAATTGTAGTACAAAATCTTATTACAAGCTCCTTAAAGCTTCCATTCTTATTACTATTGTTGAAGGAATATGGGTGGAACATGATTGTTCCATGTAAGTTTGCAATAGTTTTCTTCATTTCTTTAAATGCTAGCCTTGGTTGCTGTATAAAATCTTACCTACCTCCTCAAGTTTTGGCTTTCCTTATTTTTACTGTTGTTATTGAAATATGGGTAGAGCTTAATTGTTTTATGAAAAAGTAGAATGGTTTCTCTATCCTCGATGATAGGTATCACTATAGGAGATATTTTGAGGCTAGTTTTCGACAAAATTATAATTGATTATTTGATTGCTACATGTTAAAGGAGTCTGACATTCATGATTAATATGACCACCACTACAAACATTATAGTGTTTCACCAATATTGATTGAGTTGTCAAAAACATATTATCAAGTCTCTAGCTTTAAGAGTTTAATGTCACTATAAGCGATGGTATAACATAATCCCCCATAAAGCACTCTTCTCCTAATTTTGTAATTATATTTGGTAGTTGTAGCATCAAATACCCAACTCCTAAAATTTAATCATAAACACAAAACCAAAACAAACAGCTCTATAAATAATTCGATGCAAGAAGAAAAGAAAAAATGGCTTAGATTAATAAAAATAAATAATGCAACAACAAAAGAAGATTAGATTGATAAAGAAAAAGCTTCCTTAATGTTCTAGTAGATAAGAATAGTGTAAAAACTGCTATGATAAATATAAACAAAACATAAAAATAATACTAAAGAATCACTAGGCAAGTTCACCATTCATTCTTATAATACAACTTATATGAGTTGAGTATAGATCCCATGAAGACTATAATTACTAATATTAGTCATCCTTTTATTACCTAATATAATAAAATGAATGATTGATTTTGCAAAGAAAAATTAACTAAACCAAAATAACAAAAAAGAAACAACTAATTAAGCGATAGATAAGAATAAAACAGCTAATAAATAAACTAGATCTCGATGAAGAATCCTACTAAAACCTATCCTATACTTGAATTTATCTTAATTTAATGGTTAATCCTAGTTTTTTGGACTAGTTGAAGTTACAAATTAAAACTATATTCTTTTTCAAGACATATATCACATATCATTAAGTTGTTTGACTAAATTCTATAATAGGTTTGAACCCAACCTATAAGATTTATATGTCCTTATCTCTAGGGCTCTATGTAACTCCCTTTATTCATTCTGTAACCTAATCATATATACGATCTCTTAATCTCTATATATGAAATTCGATATTAAATCTTATGTGCTCATTACTTCAATTCAACACAATTAGTAAACACAAATCATTCTTAAGAAAACTATCTATAAATCAAAAATTGATTCAAAATAATAGGTCTAGGGTTCATTCTACCTAAATTTGCATCTTAATTATTTCATACTCAAATTGAAAATTTCATAATAAATAAGAAGAATGCAAGAACAAGAATAAGTTCTCGTAGGTTTTGAACCATAATGGATTTCTTGTTTTCCTCCAACTTTTCTTCCTCCTTGATATATTGTTGAATCTCCTCAAGCCATCTTCTCATCCTTTGACCATCTTTGGATCCTTTTCTTATTGGTTTATGGTTCTCTTAGAAAACTTTATCCTTTTTTTCATCGTATCTCTCCTTTTTATTATAAAATCTTATGTAGGTTTCTATGTTGCTTTACACCCCTCTTAACTTCTTTTTAGTAAAAATCACTGTCAAAATAAGTCTAGCATAGCCTTGTGCTAGTCCAATATTTTTTCACTACTCTCTTTGGCTGAAAATTAGAAGAAACAAAATGAACTAAACATAAAATGTGGGTTAAATACGATTCCTTATTTGACTTATGTTGTTGAACATAGGTCTTTATTGTGCTCTTATTATTGATCATAAGTCCCTGTTACCCCTATGTTGCTGAACATAGGTCCCTGTTGGCCCTATGTTCCAATAAAATTATGCCAAAATCATTTCAATTCAACCTAAACTTGCTCAAATTCACTCCTTCTTTATTGGAAAGTTAAAAAAAAATAGAAAACAAAATATATGGCAAATTAATTACCAAATTCAATAAAGATCATCTAAACACAAGTAAAATGATCTCAAAATTATTATAAAAACAGTGTAATTAGCACTTGTCAGTATGCGTACAATTCCATTGCATACTTATTGGGTAATACTTTCTTTTTTTCCAACTTTATAATTTTGTTTTCTTCTTTGAATTCCTTTCTTGGCTTAGCTTCACTTTCATCTCAGCTTGGAAATAAGCTGAGTCGAGTTGAGCCTATCCCTGGTCTGATCCGACATGACCCTTCATGGCATGATCCAAGCCTATTCTAAGCTTGGTTGGGCTTGAGTTGCCCAAAATGATGTCATTTTGATTTAACTTTCTAAAACAATGTTATTTATTCTTGACTTTCTTAAACTTAAAGAACAAAATGACATTTAGGAGGCTAAATCAAAATGACATTATTTTGGAGAGGGTGTTTAGACCATTTGAGACTAGCTCTTGTAAAGTTTGGTTGGGCTTTTGAGCTATTTAAAATGATATCATTTTGATTTAAATTTTTAAAATGACGTAATTTTAGTTTTTTTTCTTCAACTTAAAGATCAAAATGATGTCATTTACACTATCATCATACAAACGACCACAAGAGGGCCGTTGGAAAAGAGTAGTTTGAAGCAAGTCGAGGAAGACCATAATAACGGTCAAAATGGATCACTTTTTGTTTTGCTATTCTATCCAACCAGGAATCTTTGAGTCATAAGTCTATGTTAAGTGCAATTTCTCAATTCCTTTTTAGTTGAATTTGTTGCAAATTCGGATTTGAGTAACAAATTTTCTTTATTACACGATTCATACCTATTTTATACATTCCAATTTAATTTCTCAAAATAACAGCGTTTTGATCTTTAAGTTTAAGAAAATCATCGACACTCGAATAATATCATTTTGGAAAGTTAAATCAAAATGATATCATTTTAGGTAGCTCAAGCCCATATCATTTTGGAGAGGATGTTTAGGTTGAGCTTTAGATTGACCCCTTAAGATTAAACTCGACCCAAAGTTTGATTAATCCAAGCCTATCCTATTGACTTTAGGTCAAGTTAAGTCGGATCAAACAAATATGTCATTCCTACTTTTACCTTCTTTCTTGTCCATGCTCTTTTCTTATTCATCACTTTCTTTGTCATTACCTCACTTTTTCCCCCCCTCTTCTTTGGATTCTTTTCCTTTATTTTCTTCTTTTTTCTCTAACTCTTGATTTACTTTCACTGCGTGCTTGCCTATTCTCTTACATATGTATTCAATTAGGTTTGGAGCCACACTCCCTTTACTATCTTGTCTAAGCTATTTAGATATGGTTCAATTGATTTCACACCTATGTAAAAGCAAGAATTTTCCATATTATTCTAAAAAAAAAAGAATTTTCCACATTATATTTGGTTATTTAATGCAAATATTCATAGATTATTTAAAATTGATCAAGTTTCAAGGATTATATTTAACTTGTATTAGATTGATTGAATGGAAACTTGAGACTCTGTCAATAAAATAATCCAAATATTGTGTTGACTTCATTGACTGGTAAGGATCTTAAGCTTCTTTTCTTTAAAAGATTTAAAGGTAGAAAAATTTTCTCTCCGTAAACTTCAAAAAAATGAAAAGATTTTCAAATTTTCAAGATAATATGATGACTAAAGTTACATGAAGCAAAGAGTCACAAAAAAGCTTGCGCCTTTCATTCTTTATATCCATTTCTAAAGTTATATGGTGCAAGCTTAACCTGATCACCTGAGATTGCACACAATCAAGAAATGAATAGAAAAGAAAGAATAATCATGTTGCAAATTTATGAGCCTACCAAATTGGTTTTGATGTACAATTTTGTCGAGTGAGTACATTTTTGACGAGTTAAAAGCAACATTGTTTATTAGTAGAAGGGTAAGAAATTATATTGCCTCCCTTCTTTGTGAATCACTTATAAAATGATATTATTTTACGTACAAAAGAGGAGCCTTAAATTATACCAAATTGTGAAACTTAAGTCCAAATTCAATTAAAAAGCTCAAAAATTAAAAAAAAAAGAATTTGACATAAAATACAATCAATTTGGAACGAATTCATTTATTTAAAATTGGGATGAAGTAAACTTAGACTCTTCTATCGTTCTTAGAAACAAGGTGTTTCTACTTTCTGCCAACTAAATGTGGGAATAACGGTGATCATATCTTTTGTAGCAATTATGATATTCCTACCATGTTTCATTAAATTTTATCTACATATTTATATAGACTCTACATAAATATATTGATAAAATTTAATAGAATATAATTAAAACAGAGTAAATAAAACAGATAATTTGATAGAAAACAACGAGAGTACTTTATTTAAAGATCAAACAATCAAGAGAGTAATTAATGAATGATTAGATTCAGCGGTCACGGATTGCATTCTAAGGTCAAAGACTCAAAGGGCTTATTTTCTTTAGCACAAAAATAATGAATGCAACTGGGTCCTTGGCCTAGATGCATGCTTATGTTTCTTACGGTACGACGACCTAAAAAGACAGAAACTTTATGGCAAATCAGACAGGAAGCCAAGTCGATAACATGATCTTGACTTGGCCCACTTTAACCTATCAATCAATTGCTAATATTTTACCTTTTGTTACTTGCCACCAATTGCAAAACGAGGGAATAGAAGCAGCTACACATACTCTCCGAGACTAAGATGAGATCCGTGACAACCATGTAGAGATCATTGTGTTGACAATCACGGTTGATCCTTAAACGCTTCGAATAATGATACCGTGTCCAAGGCCTGAAATGACAAAACAAAATAAAAGGAAGTTGAAGTAATGCAAAACAAAAACAACCGAATAGATTTCATACAACATTTGACAAGAATCTTCCGAGTTCATCTCAGCTTTGTTTCCAGAATTCCTAAGAACATGAAAAAAAAGAAAGGCCTAAAAGGACATATAAGAACGAGGAAAACATAAATGTGAATATATACATGTACATTAGCATGTATGTAGAAACAATAGCGTTGAAAACGGTAACATGTTTTGTTGTTGGGTTTGGATGTACGAATATTGTGGAACAAAAGTGACGTACCCACATGATCTGAAAACTTAATTATATCCCAATCTAGTGGAACCTATTTCCCTTAAAGTTTTCTTAATTGGTGGAGGTATAATTGTGGTTTTGTTAGTTTTTGACACAAGGGACGTGAAAGATCATCCTTTGGTTTAATTTTGTCAAATTATAGTTATTTTCATGTTTTCGACCTGATTGAAGTTGGAAACTGTAGTTAAACTGACACTTTCTCTGAACCAGAAAAAAGAGGAAAGGAGTTTCTAGTTGATTTTTTAATTATAGACATCTACTTTTGAATCTGTTATATTTATTGCGTGTCTCAAAAATTTTCGAAGTTATTTTTGATACTAATCTTTTTTTTAAAAAAAATTTTGGTTCGGTGAGTGACTTCGAGGGATTTCCCTTAGGTAAAGAAAGGGGAGGCCTTTCGGGTTTTCGTGAGATTTCTGAGTCTTATCTAGGGTTTCTCAAAGTTATTCTTATTGCTTCTGGTTTTTCTATTTCGTTTCTGTATTGGGTTGCTTCAGTTCCTACTGTTCTAATTGGTTTGCTTTACCAATTTGTTGATTTTGCTTCGTTTATTCCATTTGGGTGACCGAGCATTTGCGATCGTTTGCATTGTATTGGTGGGATTTCTTCAATTATGGCTGTTTTAGGGCTGGGTTGTGGTGATTTTTAGGCTTGATTAGAAAATAATCTTTATATTTTTGGTGATTTTGGAAGTGGGATTCCTTAATTTGTTGCAGGATTTAGGTTATATTTTTGGTTTGATGGGACGGGGTGTGTAGGTTTTGGGAGGCATTAGTCTTGTAGACCGGTTTGTAGGGCAATAGTGGTTTCTTTCAATATTGAAGCTTTCTATTTGGGGGGTCTTGGCATGTATGCATGATGTTTCATGCTCAAGGTCCTTCAAGGAATCACTGTAGTCTACTTGCTGCTCTCTCTGGTAAAAACGCTGGTCGTAATGGTAATAAACAGAAGCAGCTGCTTCTTGATGATAAACCCGGATACCCTTTTCCAGAGCTATTATCTTCTGGACGTCTAGAGGTATTTGGTTGCATTGAAGGCCCTAAATTTGAATTGTAATCTTGTATCTTTCTGTTGTTTTGAAGTGGTAAAGCTATAATGTTTCTTTTCTTGTGTTTATCTGCAATGCAGGTTCAGGTACTAGCTAATCCAAGTATTGATGAGTTCCAGAGAGTTCTTCAGTCGTTGGAACCCAGTATTGTGTATTTGCAAGGAGAACAGATTGAAGATGGTGAAGAGATTGGTTCTTTGAGATGGGGTGATGCTGATTTCTCTACCCCAGATGCCCTATGTGGAGCATTTGGTTCATCATTGCCTGCCACTGTGAGTGATAGTTGTCATATTAGAATACTGGTTTAAGGTAACATTTTGTAACAATAAGTAGCTTTCTCTGCCTGAGCAAAAGCATTTCTGGAAGGTAACTTCTTTGAATACCAATACTAACGTCAGTTTTACTTATTTGTCATCCAACTTGTGTAGGTCTATTTAGAGATTCCAAGCAGTGAAAGATTGGCTGAGGCTCTTCATTCTAAGGTCTGTAAGTTATGTGGATTATATTGTACTTCTTTAATGTATCAGTAATATATTTTCGATGTTACATAGGCGGAAGGAGAAGTTTCCAAATTATGGAGCTGTATATAATTTTGTCTAATCTTTTTCCATGGGTCAAGTAGTTGAAAAACAGTTTATTTTACCATGGCAGGGAGTTCCATATGTGATATACTGGAAAAGCTCGGTTTTATGTTATGCAGCTTCACACTTTCGTCAAGCTCTGTTTTCAGTAGTGCAAAGGTACGGGTGTCTTGTTTACATTATGTATGAAAAGTGAACATGACGTGTTTTGTTTCTCTTTTTTGTTGTCTTTTCCATTAGAAGCCTCTATTGTGATTCTTGTCTTCGCTGTTATAATCTGTTGCTCATTGATCAATTATGTTATCACCTAATTAGTGGCTGAGCTTAAGTATTTGGTGTAGATTTCAGCTATTTTCTTACACACTGATGACTTTAGCTTGCAATAGTATGTGTATTTGTGTTTTTTCACAGTGGTGAGATCTGTTGTTCATTGCAGTTCCTGTAGCCATACGTGGGATGCATTCCAACTTGCGCATGCCTCTTTTAGGCTCTACTGTGTACGGAACAATAGTGTTTTAGGTTCTAACGGCCACAAAGATAGTACCAAGCCCTGCCCTCATTTACTGGGAGACCCACCAATGATTGATATCACTCTGCCTGAGTCAGATGTCCAGGTTGAAGAAAGTTCTTCTGAGACTCTTCCAGCCATAAAGATATATGATGATGATGTGCGCATGAGGTTTCTTGTTTGTGGACTTCCATGCAAATTGGTAAGCTTCATTTTCATGATTTTAAGGTTCTTGGTTGGCTAACTATTGTTATGGCATCATTTGTTGAGAATGGAGTTTTTGTACTCAGGATGCAAGCTTATTGGGACCTTTGGAGGATGGACTCACTGCTCTTTTAAATATTGAAGTGAGTCCAATGCTGAAATTTTTTTGATTTATTTCTTCAGTCTGTCATTTTTTAAAATATTTATATTGTCATATCTGTTTGTTCTAGACAAGAACAAGCTAGTGAATAGTTTTAGTGGTGGTGCTGTAATTTCTCCAATACTTGTTTTGATTTCTTTTGTATAACACCACGGGTAGTATATGAACTTCCAGAATTATACCCGTTGACAAGTGATGAAGCCATTTAACTAATTCAGCTTATCGTAATGCAAAATGAGGTCTACCAAGTTCATAAGAAGTATCTGGTGCTTTTTTCAACCCCCAGAATAGTAATGTTAAGACCTTTCTAAAGTCGACCTCAGGGGATGACCAACTTCTTAAACGCATCTCAAAGCATTAGTTGATATGTTCCTCGCCTTGTATTAGAGTCATTTAGTTTCTTGTTATTCCTGTTTCTTGGAATCATTTACAAGCAATTTGGCTCATGTGAGTGTAGGCATTTGTGCACCTACTTGCATGTGTTATGTGCTCTTCGTTAAAGATATTTGTCTCTACTTTTCAAGTACTTAATTATATATAATGCTTTTGTCTTCTAGTCCTTTAGTCAATTTTCCTCCATTCTGATGTTTGTGCAGATTCGAGGGAGTAAACTTCATAATCGGACAAGGTATTGGAGTACTTGCAATCCTTTTTTTTTGTGTGTGTGCGCTACTGGTTTCTAGTCACTTGTATCGCTCTATCCTTTCTAATGAAGCACTGTGGTATCTTGTACTTGAAAACTGGAAATTTGTTTTTACATCATGTTATGTTTGACAAATTAGCTAACAAGAGGTATTGTACTTTTCAGTGCCCCACCACCTCCTCTTCAGGCAGGAGCATTCAATCGTGGTGTAGTGACTATGCGATGTGATATGTCAACATGTAGTTCTGCTCATATATCCCTTTTAGTGTCAGGCAGTGCTCAGACTTGTTTTAATGATCAGGCAAGGATAGTTTTTATTTGTGTCAATTTAATTATTTGTCAAGTATCCTTTAAGGCAATTGAAGATTTGGGAATTGCTTCAGTTTCTGGAGAATCATATAAAAAATGAAATTATTGAGACTAGTCAACTGGTCCATGCATTTCCGAGCTCCGGGGACAGCAAAATGCTTTCATCTGAGCCCCGGAAATCTGCCTCTATAGCATGTGGAGCAAGTGTCTTCGAAGTTTGCATGAAGGTTCCCACGTGGGCTTCACAGGTGCCAGTCTCTCTACTTCCTCATCTATGTCATACTGAAAGCTGTTTGAAATGGCAATTTCATCTAAGATATAAAGACTTGTGATATCTTGCTCACTGAAAGTCGTCTATCCATTTTAAATTGCTGTTTATCCCATCTGTGCAGGTAAGCTAATAAGACACGTTGCACTATGTGACCCATATATTAGGGATCAGGAAAGATAATCCAAAATGTTAGGTTTCTTATGCCTGTTTAAGAACTTACGTGATACTTAAAAGAAAATAGATGTTCAGATGATTCCTAATTAATGATCTGTTGTCTGGGGTACTGATTAACATTCAAACTTTGGTCAAGTGAGAGGTAAAGAAGTTTCCCTATGTTTATTGTTTTAGTATATATCTATCACAAGATTTAATTTGATATGCACCAACAAATTATGCTGATTAATTCACATATGTTAATTAATTGCTTTTAAACTGATCATATGTAAACTTGGATCCTGCCTAACACAGGTTTTAAGGCAATTGGCTGCTGATGCATCTTATCGCAGCTTAGTTATGCTTGGAATTGCTAGCATCCAGGGATTGTCTGTTGCTGCCTTTGAAAAAGATGATGCAGAACGCTTCCTGTTTTTTTGTTCAAAGCAGGCAAAAGAACTCCATACAAATATCTCCGTTCTTAGTAGGCATCTTCCTAGTTGGTTGATACCTCCTGCACCTAGTCGAAAAAGATCTCATTCCACTAGCCTTCAAATTGAAAATGGGGGGAATTTTAGCCAGAGACTGAATGTTGCCACAATGAGGCCAATTCCTCACACCCGTCAACATAAAATACAACCATTTACTGGCTTTTCTGATGTCGAAAAATATAATGGAGACCAGGTAAAGCCTAACTTGCCCGTTACACCTGCTAAGCATGGTGCTGGTGGTCCTGCTCTTGTTGCCCACCGAAAGTCATTGTCGACCTCCTATCAGGCTCAGCAGATCATCTCTTTAAATCCATTACCTCTCAAGAAGCATGGTTGTGGCAGAGCCCCAATACAGGCTTGCTCAGAGGTAAAGCCATCCCAAGTTTTATATTGTATTTGTTAGTTGCTCTTTGTTGTTTTTACACACTGATCATAAAAGTTAAGGGAATGGTTAGTTGGATGAGTTAAAGAGGTCAGTTTTGGCGAAATCAGAAGTTGCGTAAAGTAGCAAGATTAACTATGTTTCCATATTGTGCTTGTTTTCTCTTCCAACTTCTTTGCCCAACTGTTAATCCATTTCAGGAGGAATTTTTAAGGGATGTAATGCAGTTCTTGATTCTTCGAGGGCACACACGTCTTGTTCCTCAAGGTGGTCTGGCCGAGTTTCCTGATGCAATCCTCAATGCAAAACGGCTTGACTTATTCAACTTGTACAGAGAGGTAAAAACTTAAAATGTTCGCTAACCATTGCTGAATTTATATGAGCTGGTTGTTGCAATAAGAAAAGCTGGGTTCATAGGTTGTCTCAAGAGGAGGATTTCATGTTGGTAATGGCATCAACTGGAAGGGACAAGTTTTCTCCAAGATGCGCAATCATACATCGACTAATAGAATGACTGTATGCATACCACTTCTAACTCGTTCAGATTCTTTTATGCTGCTCTTTTAGATGTTCTATAGATAGAGTCATGATAACATCGAAAGGTGAGACCTGAACTCTATGTGATGTGTACTAAATTAGTGTACTATATGCGGTTAATCAGTACAATCACAATATTTACTGTCAGGACCAGAGTTTATCGGAATCAGAAATGTGCCTTGTGTTTTTTTGGGTCAACATTTGTCCTCGTTTGATCTGTATTTACTTTTTGATGCCTTAGCCCTCCACATTGCATCCTCTGTTTCTTTGACTGTTACCAATTTCATTCAACTGAAAGCTGTTCTTTTAACCTGTTGACTTTTATGTATCATGGGGCCCTATAGTTGGTTTGCCATTATATTTCTGAGTGCCTCTTTTTCAGTCATGGACTTCATTACTACCGTTTAGCATAGTGTTCCATTAGTGTGTAATTTTGGATTAACTTACCGGTTGATTTTTGTACCATGGTTTATAGGGTGTGGGCAACACCCTGAAAAGGCATTACGAGACTTACCTTCTCGAATACGAATTGGCTCATGATGATGTAGATGGAGAATGCTGCTTGTTGTGTAACAGGTCCCTCTCTTTCCATGTCTTTGTGTTTGCTTGGGTATAGGAAATAATACTGACATTGTTGGATGTATAACAGTAGTGCCGCTGGTGATTGGGTTAATTGTGGAAACTGTGGTGAATGGGCTCACTTTGGATGTGACAGGAGGCAGGGGCTTGGTGCTTTCAAGGTACTCTCCCGTCTTCCACAAATTATTTTGCTGTATCTGGAGCATAATGCTTTCTAAATCCTTTTTCTTTTTTCGCATATACCATTTGTTCATTCCAACTTACTCGGATCAGGATGTTAATGAATTTGAATTTTTTTCTTTATAAAACTCTAATTTCTAACTGATCCATTATGACATTAGCTGGCCGAATGTGGCTCTACTCTGTATGGGATTCGTTCATTTTTAACAATCCACATTTCTCTGATGAATTTGGTTGAAGAAATTTGTGTCCTGAAATTTATTGTGTTCTTGGATGAGAGTGTTGGATTATTGCCTTCTCTAATATTTCTTCTGATTATAAGTAAATGTAACATAAGCATTTGATGTGAATAAAGTGGATGACATGATTTAATTGCCTTATCCATTTACTTGACATTTGTGGATGATTGGCAGGACTACGCTAAAACAGATGGGTTGGAGTACATTTGTCCACGCTGCAGTGCTGCCTACTCCAAGAAAAAACCACAGAAAACAGCAAATGGATATTAACAGCCTACAGGCCGCCCGCCCACATTCATTCTCACTCACTTTTAACACTGGCTTCTTAATTTCATCTGTTTCCCTATATAAATGCACAAGAGAGGGAATGTAATTATTGTATCCTACCCCCCAATTATTGTTCCATAGAAGATTTAAGCTTTTTAGAAGGGCCCTCCCAATTTTCCCCCTCCCATATCACCATGCATTGATGAATAGCGTAATGTGTAGAATATGTCCATTTTAACAATTAACTTGACGACGTAGTTTTGTCAAGGTAGAAATGGGTCTCCCTTTTTCCTAATTATTTTGACTCTTTCATGCTCTTGAGCTCCCTAAGATTCCTGCACCTGACCGCTTCTAGAGAACATTCCTTGGCATCGTCTACTTGTTCATTTATACGTTGGTAATGAGGTATGAAAATGCTCGTACGAGGAATTGGATGATGGTTTCACATTGAAAGAAGAGGTCATCACGCAAGCCCCAAGTCCATCATATCTAATTCTCACTTTGTATGGTATAGGAGTATTAAGCATGTGCAAGGCAAAGTGACTTGTAACATATGGCCAAGTAATTCCTATTTATGATGTGCAAGTCAAAGTTACCTGTAACGTATGACCAAGTCTTTATTATTTGTGGATCCATTCACGTCATGTAACGATACAGAAGATGTCTCCTCTGCTTCTTACATTAATTCAATAAACCACCATCTAAAGATGTAAGTAATAATAAGTTAATAACTAAAGTAAGGAAAATAACTATAGCTATGATCGAAAAGTTTCATCTTCCTTGAGTGAGTTAACTGAAATTTTAGGAGCAGCTTGGTTTCACTTTATTTTGTATTTTAAAGCAAAATTATCTTTAGTTACTAATATATGTATCATTGATAATATTAATTAAGTATTAAACAAAAAAAGAGATGATTAATGTTATGAATTTATTAAATCAGTTAGTTTTATGTTAATCTTTTATATATTATTTATTAATAAATGCTTATTATATATTAATTATATTTTGTTAAAATAAATAATTAAGTAAAAGACATGTAAATCTTTATTTATAATTTGATATTTATTGATCAATATGTATTTTAATTGTCAAACTTTTTTTTTTGAAATGAGGAATCCGCATAAGTTATGATATGAATGTGCACTGGGTAAATCTCCAGATTAATACAATAGCCTGCAAATCACGCCAACCAGATATCTCGCAGTAGGCAAGCCCTGTACGGCAGGCTCGATCAAAAGAGTATATGTAGGTGAGATTCGAACACAGGACCTTTTAGCGAATACTCCCCACTCCACCAACCAAAAATAAATGGCCTTCAATCTACAATTATTTCACATCCATAAGGATAAGAAATCTATAAAATACATCTTTTGTAAGGCTACAACGAAAATCGTCTGGCGTCAACAAATCACTACATTTACAGCCTGATACAAGCCATGAGATACGTAGAACATTATTGTCGAAGTAGGAAGGAATAAACAATACAAGTAATACGTAAAAGTATGTGCAGCTGGTGTAACCCTTCAAATTGAAAGTCGTCCAAAACCCATACCCATCTAATCTCATACGTCGTAGGCTTATAAAACGATAGCTACTTTTAGTACAAAATCACACATTGTAGACTATTATAATAAAAAAGAAAACAGAGAAAATCAGATTTTATTTGAGAATAGATGAGACTCTTAGCACAGTTGGTTTTTCAAAAATTTTTCGTCTACTTAAAGTTAGTGTTTAACGCTATAATTCACTGGAGATGGAGCTAACCTGCAAAAATCAGTTATATATATGTATATATATACAATGTTGTTGACATGGTGGAATTGTAGGACAAAGATCGTCTTCATATAGTATGTGTTCCAAGATATGAAACATCAAAGACAAGGGGATTCAGACATGGAATGGCATGTATCTTGTTTGCTGCATGCAACTGCAATAAGTATAATAACTATCATCATCTTTGGAGTAACCCCTCTTCCTCTTTCTTTTCTTCATCTTTTGTAGAGCTGATTACTTCACGCCTATTTTATTATCATGTTCAACACTTTAGACACATATATAATCATCAATAGCTTTTGAGGTCAACTTTCTAGTGTTTGCATAGTTCATATAGAAATCAAGCTTTGAATTTGCAATTTCCTCATAAGCAAATGACGATGATGATGCAACAGAAAACCACAGGCAGATTCCAAACTCTCAACTCCATTGGCAATTGTAATAACCATTGTGTCCCTTAGGGTGATATTTAGGAGTAGATAATCAGCAAGGATGTCTCGCACTACAACTTAGAATCGATGATGTGTTCCCTGATACACTTGTTACAAAAGCTCTTAAAAACAATATTTGTTAGTCAAGCCTACATCTTTTATCACTTGTATTATTATTGGAAAACAATGCATGAAGCTGAAGCTGAAGATGAAGATGAAGACGAAGACAACCCTTCCATCTCATAACAGAAGTATCAATAGGCAACTTTACGAAACCATCTAGGTCAGGCACAGGCATATTTTTTGGGATACCAGTTGGAGGTCTCACTCTCTTAAAATGATCATAAGCTGAGTCCCCATTAGTACGACAATTTTGTATAAAATGTGACACATACGCTTGTGGCGGTAATTTCTTATGATCCATCACAATCATAAACCCTAGCCCTTGCTCTAGAAGTTAATTTCACATCTATTGACTATCGACTACTTTTATTTTGTATGAATTATAATATAAATAGACGCACCAAAACAATTAATCTGTGAATTAAATATGTACATAGGAACTCTTCATTCTTTAGACTCTCTTACATATTATCATCAAATATTTATAAAAAAAATAGTAAAACTCTTCACAATTATAAATGTCTAATTGATCATAAATTATTATTTTATTTAACAATATTTAACTAGATCCTTCAATTTTATTAAAAATATATTCAACACGTTATGTTTAGATTAATTTTTTGAAAATGTTAAAAATCATAATTAAAAATATTTATATATTTCTTATATAAATTCACTAAAATATAAAATTTAAGGAATATGTTTAGTTAATGCAATTTAACGTTCATCGTATTTTAAAAATATTTTGATTATAATTTATAAATTTAAAACCCATTTAGTGAAAATTACAATTTAGAACATCAAGTATGCTAGTCCTCAAATAAAACCAAAAAAGGAAGTACTAATAACAAGGATAAGTGAAGCAAAGCCCAAAATCAGTCCGATGCGAATACCTATGTAAATGTTCCCAGGTCTCTGTCTCTATAATTTCCCTGAACATTAACCTTTACAGTAATGACAAATGTGGGTGGACAAACTGATTGTAGTTGATCCTGTAAAGATTTGCAGCAGAATGTATGCAGAACATGTAAAATTGAATGAGAAGAAGAATTGAATCAAAAGGAAGCTACATCTTTCATTGCATTTCCATCGTATATATGTTGAGTGTGCAGAATACATTAGCTTCAAATTCAAAAATACAATGATGCTTTGACTTGACAGAACATACTGAATTTCTCCTAATACAACCAAACTATACCTACTACATTACAACACAACTTAAACTTTTCAATAGCACTAAATCAAGTTACATTCTAACAGATCCACAAGTATAGCAGAAATGAGTCCCACATCTGTCACAAATGAATTGAGTTAAAAACACAATCTCTGTTTGATAGCCATTGAATAATCAAATAGAAGATGAAAAGGTACATGTAAGCTACTTAAGATTCTCTGTAACAAAATGAGGCAATTCAAGTCTTCTAGTATGGAAGGTAGAGGTACCTGCATCTCATAAATTTGCAACCTTGACTTCTTTCAACAAAAATCTTGCAACTTGGACACCTCCGCCAAAGCTTATCATTTGCCAGTTTCATCAACAAGATATCTTCCCTCTCCCTCTCATCCTTGTGCAGTTTCTGAAATTCCTCGCACCCTATATCTGAATGCCATGGTACTTTACACCGCGCACAGAACAGTCTCCAGCAATAGGGACACTCAGATTCGGCTATAACCTGTCCTCCATCATCAATCAACATTGCTGAACAATCCTTGTAAGGACAGTAAAACTTTTCAGTCCCAAGAATCAAAGTTTCACATAAAGCAGTGCACCACCTATCAAATACCTCCTCAGGTAGGATTGAACGGCAATACTCAGGTTCCAATAAGCCTTTACAATCAGGAACAGGACATGACACATTAGTTATGTTATCTTGAAGCTTTGAAGCCACGTACTTGACCATGCAGTCTCTGCAATAAGAATGAACACACCCCTTTATGAGAAATGACTCTTCACCAGACTTTGGCTCAGCGCAGATGTCGCAGATGAATTCGGGGTATGTTTTGGATTTTGAAGACTGCCCCTTGTCCTTGGTAGAAAAACCAAAAACATGTCTTTGTTTTGCAGAAGAATTGGTTGCAGAGGAAAAACCAAGGATTCGATTGAGACCATCGTCATCGTCATCATCATCTACATAATGATATTCTTGAGCTAAATCAATAATGTTTTTTGCGTTGTGAGATTTGAGAGAGGCCATTATGGCTAGGTTAAGGTCTCTTTCTTCGTTGTGCTGCTCAACAGAGATAGCAGACTTCACAGTAGTGCCTCTGCTTGAAATGGGCGTGCGTTGATGACAATCAACGTCAACAATCTCCATGATCTCTGCTTTCTCCATTGTTGTGTCCTTTCTTAATCTTACTTCCCCACTCCAATATAGACTGACCAGTGACTCCTCTTTCGGGGTTTTTGAGACGTGAAACCCATCTTTGGGGTGGCGAGCCGAATTTCAAGAGTCCCTCTTTTTAATTATAGTGATTAGAAAACAAAACCCCTTTTAGTCAAATTGAAAATTAATTATCTCTGTTAAATATATTATTTGTAACAATGAATATTTGCCCTTAAAAGAGGAATCCGAAAAATTGTTTCTACTTTCATTAACTATACGTTAGGCCCAAATGGTAATAAAACCCATTCAATAATGTAGTTAGTGGAGTGAAGACGAAGTGACGCTCCAACAACCAAGGCTTGACTTGATACTTCTACTTCATGCTTAAGGAGATGATTGAAGGATTGGAAAAAGAGATCCTTACAGATACCATCAAATAAAAGAAGTTATAAAACTTGTTAACGCTACAATCAGGTATAAACTTCAAACTTATCACACGATATAGCCTAGTCTCTTTAAAAACATAGTTGCATGTAAATGTAATTGCCCATTTACCACGAATTAGTTTATTTCTCCTTGGAGAGAATTTAGTTTTCAATTCCTTAAAAAAAAAAAAGAATAAAATTACCATGATAGGATTTATCTTTTATCTTTTGTAAGATAGCAAATATCTTTCTATAAAGAAAAAGTAACATTAGGATAATAGGATTTATCTTTTATCTTTCTAAAAAGATATGTGTTGTTATCTTTTATCTTTCTATAAAGATATGTGTTGAGACAAAAGATAAATCCTATTATCCTAATGTTACTTTTTTTAAAGAATTGAAAGCGAAATTCTCTCCAAGGAGAAATAAATATGTAAAAAGGAATTGAAAGCTAAATTATCTCCAAGGAGAAACAAACTAATTTGTTATATGTGCTATCTTACAAATAAGGTAACATTAGGATAATAGGATTAATCTTTTACCTTTTGTAAGATAGCACGTCTTTAACTTATATTTAGAATTTGAAACTTAATGAAAACCTTCTGTCTTCAGATATTAGAATGGATCACTGGTCTTGTAATGCTTGAAGAATCATCTGCCAACCAATCGCACTTGGAGATCTCTACCAACCTACTCTAAAACGTTATTAATCCACAATCAAAAACGCAATTATTTGTTAACCCCATTGACATCTAATGTTTCCTCTACAAGCCTAATCTCATAGGTCATTAGTTAACAAGCAGTAGCTACCACCAACACTAGTGATCCCCACACCACAAGCAGTTTTTGAGATGGACCAGGTTGGTAGAGAAACTTCCAAAACATGGATTTTAATACAGACCATTAGAATCCAGAGGAAAGAAGGTTCGTTCCCTAACATGGATTATACACGTTGCGAATTCTTAAGGAAGTTATTATACACATTGGGATCCCATTATCAGAATATACAAATTTTCTATATACATCAACGTCGTCTTACCGACGCAAAACAAATAGTGTCAATATTTACCCACCCTTTGAATGGATATGAACACAGCCTGGTACTAATGTACAGCAAGTTTGCCATCACAAGCGAGACAAATATCACTTGTGTCCTGACGGCGTTTCACATGCGACATAGATATGCCATACGCGTGTAGAAACCGTAAAACTAATTGCGTAGGCTGGAGTAGAGGTCTTTAAGAGATCTATACAAGGGTTCAGCAGCTTTTGGCCTGTCAACAGTCCCAAGCAGAATGTCTGCTGTTGTCAAATAAGGATCGCCATAAAACTTTAGATTGGTGTCCATCCTTGTTGCTACTACATTCCCTTCAAGTGAAACCCCAACAAATGCCCCTGGTATATTAGCCACAACACGGAGAGTCAGATAACTCAAACTTTCTAATTGCGGTATGAATTAAGCTCAATTTTTTTTAAAAAAAATCTAAACACATCATCTAATGGATATGGCACAAACATTTTTCCTCCTACTTACGATACATACACTAGCTGTATCTTTAATGCGTCAGCAAGAAACATGCTGAAGGAAATACATTACATTCATGAAAGATAAACAATCGTAAGAACAACCTGAAAGCAAAAGTCACAATTAATTAGGAAATCAACCACACCTATAGGAATGCCCAGAAATCCAGTGCTTCAAGCACAAAATTTCACTTGTTTTGATTAAGGCAGGAACTAGCATATATGCAAGCATCCATGAATATCATGCACAAATACACATGACAATTGACTAATCCAAAAGAGAGTAAGACTAAAAGATCGTGTTTCATGAAAAAAATGAATTGTATCTTTCCAGGAAAATGACTAATATTGTAGACTATTGTTGCACTTTCATAAGGATAATTTTACTTCAAAAAATAAAAATATAACCGGTTTCAACTTAAACAGTAGTACAAAACAGATTCGAATTTATAAAGGTACTCTGATTCGCAATACTTACCTTTGCTACAGCTGTATGTATAGCACATGCCAGAACCTCTGTCCCCAGCTCGAAGATCAGCTTCCAGCACCCTACCAACAGGACCTGCTGCAGCACTACAACCAGCCCCAAGAGAAAAATGCATGCGACTACAAAAGGTCTTCACAGCTTTCATGTCATGGAGGATTATTATGAAGTCCATGAGCTCACCTCCAACCTGGGAAATATGGATAAAAGAAACAATTCATCACGAGGAAACGATACGATTCTGGTGTTTGTAGGATGAAGTCATGTAATAAATAGATTGACATGATTTCATTCAGTGAACAAAAGTAATAATTATTGAACAAAAGTAATAATTATCCGATGCCATCACAAAAGCCAAATAATAGCAACTATACTAGCAATTCATATTCATATCTAGATAACTACAATAATTTACCTGAGCTCCCCATCCCAAACCAGCAGAACATATTGAAGATGGGGCAGACCATGATCCATCTGACCTTCGAGAAACAACTAAACCAGTGCCAAATTTGTAAGCTAATAAAACACCAGCCTTAGCAACCGTTAAAATTGCAAGGCCTTTGGCAGATTTAAGGACAGCCATGGGTATGGACCTCTCAGGATTTGACCTTGCAACCTGCTCGTCCAGACAACCATTGACAAAGTTACAGTCAGGATTTAGACAAAACTAATAAGTATAACTGCCTCTTAGATACAAGAAAGCCATTTTTAACTGGCTGCTTGTTAATTACTCAATAGAAAGAAAATATGAATATCAAGAAAGAAGCATAACTCTGACAATGAATTTTAAAGAACAAACACAGTGAAGGATGACATAAGAAAACAAATCTAATGGTTCAATTTCACATCAGGCCATCAAAAAATGCACGAATCACCTGACAGTAGTTTTTCAATGTGTTTGAAGCTTTATATATCTCGTGTTCCATGGATAAACCAACTGGAAGGTTCAACCATCCTCTTGTACATGTCCAATCTGTCACGTCATGCTTTGCTACTTGCATAGCATTACTAATGGTGTTAATAAATACGCCTTGCAATGGATCAAGTCTATCATAGCAGGTGTCACAAACCCTCTGAGGATTCCTCTCCCTGAACTTAGCAGGCAACAAGCACCTTCCTTTGGTGCATGCTCGGCAAAAAATCCCACCACAAAACCTACAATGGTGCCTTCCACGAGTAATTGCAGTGAATGGTACAGTACACTGCATGCAAACTGTAGTAGAACTATCTGGCAGCCACTCTGGGGGTTCAGTTTCCAAGACCTCTTTGTACGCAGTGTGACTAATCCCATCAGACTCCAATAGTGGTGGAGCACTAGGAATATAAACCGAGGAGTGCAGATATGTGTCTCCGTTCTTTTCAGACCCAAGAAATGAAACATTAGTACTGGGTAGTTTTTTAACTGTGGAGTCATCAGGAGCCTTGTTTCGGCCGGTCAAAATTGCAACCAGACCAGTCAACACATTTTTCAAGTTGACCTCAGGAACCTTATTAAGTTGCAAGCTTGGTATCGAATCACAAACATCATCACCAGAATCATAATCCCCATCAACAAAGTCTTCAGATTGGAACGGAAACTGAAAACTTTGATATTCTTCTTTAGAGGATTTAGAGCCAAATTGGTGACCACCGCCAGCTTTCTTACCAGGCCACACATCATTAACGTAATCACCTACATAAGGGTACAAACTATTCTCTTTCTCCGATTCAGAATTTGAAGAAAATGAAAATTTTCCCTCAAAAGTAGCCATATCCTTACACCAAGAACGCGCCTAATGATGCAGAACAAAACAAACTGCAACCCGAATTTTAGAAGAAAGGGGAAAACTTAGCTAATTCGTTATAAAGATAAAATCAATACCAAACAATGAGGATCTAAATAAACAGATAACCAAATTCAACAACCGAACATGAGAAAAACCGCTGTGAGGCTAAGATTTAAAAGACAAAACAGAAAAAGTTAAAATCACAGAAGGCAGTTAACAAAAAGCAGCGGCTTAAATTAGGATGTTCTGAACTCAAGGAGAAAACCTATTTTCCACGGTATCTGATCTAACGAAAGGAATAAACGCATATAAGAGAGATATGAGAATTTCGTACAACAACGCGCGATACAAATATAAAATTATGTTAAGGGTTCGATGAGAGACTCAGATACTTGAAAACCACCACCACCTCCTGCTCCTGCTCCACCCAAGATGAGAAACTAAGATAACCACCCCCTCAAGATAGAGTCGAGAGACGACGCAAACGCAATCGGGGATTTGACATTTCGTGATCTATTTTGGCTCTGTTTTATAACTCGTATCCATTTGCGGTAACCTATATACATTTGGGCTCGATAAAGCAATTAACTGAGATAATTGAGCACGATTTATTTGGGCCTACTTTCCGTGTAGATAATCTTCTACTAAACCATCGGTTATTATAGTGGGCTTGGCAGGAATTACCCAACTCTGCTTGAAATTAATAGGCTTTGCTTGAATTGATCAGATTTTAAATCAACTCAGATCTTTCAAAAAGAATTTGGGGCTTCGGATTTTAAGCCAATGTGATAATTTCGATTTGACAAATTATCACATTGGCTTCTTATTTTTTAAAATTATCAAATACTACTCTTATAATTTAGTTAATATATTATTCGTATCTCTTACCGTCAAGTTGCCATTAAAAAACTATTTATATAAGCAAAAACGTCATTTTAAAATTTAGAGGTCTAAAGAATTTTTATCAATTAATGGATAAATTCTATGAAAACTCTTATGATTTGACATATAATTAATGTACCTCTTAACTTACTTTTATAGTTTTTAAAACAATGTCATTTTTATATGTGTAAATAAGGTAATTAATGACAATTTGATGACAGGAGAGACAGCAACTAAAACAGACCGGTGATATTTGATAGTCTTAAAAATAAAGAAATGATAGTTTGTCAAAACTCAGGAGGATTTTAAGAAATTAACCCTCAATCTTAAACATGACAGTGTATTACTCTTCCAAAACGTAAGCATAACTGTCTTTTAAGTCCAACTGATCATTAATTTGGTGACCTTATGGTTATCGTTACTCATACTAATTAAAATATTTCTTCTTATTATATATTATTTATTAATAAAAAAGAGTAATTTAATCTTAGCAAGGTTTTAATTGATTGAAATTTAGGTTAGAGTTAGAGTTAAAAAATCAACTGAATTGCAGTTGATTTAAATAAATGTTTTCTTAATTAATTATACTAAAATAATATGGCTTTAGTATGATTTGATATGATAATTACTTTGTTTTAGTTAGCTACACTAAAATGATGAATCTATTCAAATTTCATATCATTTATAACAGGCGTAGGACTGAGCCGAACTAAAGGCTACATCTATCTGGCCTAACCTAATATTATCTTTAATAGACGAAGAAAAAAAATTCCAAATAATCAAGAAATCTCTTCATTCAACGATGATACTTCAAGTCTACCAAGCTACATCACCCATATTCATGTTTGATAGGTCATCTTCATCATCACTATCCACAATCTCGAAAATTTGTACTCTTAATACCCAAGGTGGCATTCAGAATAACTCTCTGATATAAAATTAGGATGCTTTTCTCAGGCATCTCTTTCACTCAATTGTTGAAGCCTCTGATCGTGCCTTTGAGCACAGCATGGAAACCCCCCAATCCTTCTCTTCTTAAGTCATAAAGCGTGGATCCTGTGGAACATTTGAGGTGGGTTACATGTCATAGTCCTGCATCATTCGCTGTGGATAGTTCTAGGGTAAGCCAATTGCTCAGCCATGCTCCCCGGTGGGCACCATTCATTGCTTGGGCTTTCATGACTCCGTATCCATTCTGAATTTGACAAATAACAACAAGATTATGTAAATGAATCACTTAGAAAGAAAGGGAACTAAACATAGAATTTAAACACCACAAAAATGGAACTTTAAATTGAAGATGTAATCAATAGTGGTCATATTTAACTTCAGACTTTACAAGAACATCTACTTAATAGGTCTGGCCATTCTTAAAAATGCACAAAGGCAGTACTAGGCCATTAGCAAGTTTGCTAAAATAAGATATTCTTTCCTCATATCCAAAAGATTGTTCCACATGTTAGAATCCAACCGTGATCGAATCACAGGTGTAGTGAAAAAACAAAAATTTTATAGATTCCGAGCAAATCCTGATCGTTGTATAAACTTGAATAAAATATTAAAAGATTTAAAAATTATATCTTATTCGCTTTCCTGTTAAAAAAAATTTTGAAACTTTTTTCGATTAATCAATCACGAGCTGTTCAAACATCCAACTTTAGATGGTATTCACAGAGTAATTCTTAAACTGCTTTGAGAGGAAGAAGATAAAGTGCCAAGGGTGAAAGTATAAACCTGAGAAGTTTTGGTAAAAGTGTAATTATGAGATGTTATTAATGGAAATGGTGGGCAAAAGGTGTGATTAAGCAAAATTTTCATCTCTTTAAAACATTGTGGCTGACCATTGATGGAAAAAAGAATAAAAAGAAAGAGAAAAGAAAAGAAAAGAAAAAGGAGAAGAAACAGGTTCGACTATACGTCAGAGAAGTCATCCAATGGGTTTTTCATGCTCTTATAACTCCAATCAAACATCCAACAAGATCCCATAGCCATCTAAGTGAAGAGGAAGGATAAATTGGATTGTTAAGCTTACTAGTTTTGTCGAAAAATTGTATTTCTTGTGTGATAGTTTAGATTTAGTTTTGATGGTGTGAAATGCATCCTTATGATGTAATATCAAGGTTTTGTTGCATTGGAAGTGCTTAAGAGAAGAAAATCAAGAAAACTAGTGTGTGGAACCTTGGTCAAAGGCAAGATTCATTGCCTAAAGTGTTTTATTTTTCCATTTGATGATTTAAGATTTATGAATGGTATTAGAAAGTTAGTTTAATGATGAAAGAATGGAAGTAAAACCATGGAAATGATTGGATGATATTTCAGCCATGGTTAGGGTTTTTGTGTGATATGATCCAAAATTCTATTTTGATGTCTTATGATGCTCATAGCATGATTTTGATGCTAATGAAGTAAAGAAATGAAAAAGAATTGATTTGGAATTGGATTCGGTTTTGGTTTTGATCGAAATTCGGCTAAGGGTGTATGATTATGTAAAAATGTGTTATTAAAATGTCATGAAAGTGAAATTGGATTAGTTTTAAGTATTAGAAATCAAATGGAATTGAATTAGAAAAGTTTAATGTAAAATATGTTAAGTTTATCTTTAAGGGAATTTTGATATAAAAGTATAGTTATGATGTAATGACCGTGTGAACGTGATTAAGGATGATCATTAAATATATTTGTGACACTAGGATTATTAAATGAAGTGTTACGTTATTATTTGGAAAAAAATTTTAAAATTTTAGTATATGGAATATATGTGAAAAGTAATGAAGTTGAAATAATTTTTGGTGTATTTAGTTGGTTTTGGATCGAAAAACAAAGCCAACTAAAGGATTTTGAAGTGGTGAAAAGGAAACTAACAAGTAGTTAATGTACTCTCAATTGATTTTATGCTAATAGTTTTTATTTTATTTTGAAATGAATATTTATGTTAAGTTTTAGATTAATGATATTTTACAAGTAAATATTGCTAATATAAGTTTATGTTTTAGCAATATATCAATTTCAATTTGAAATTTAAATTTTATATGATTTGGATTTACATTGAAATTATGATATTTGTTGATAAAAAGGAAATGAATTTTTTGCTTATGGTATGCCTTGATGGTATTATAGATTTACCAATCGGAATGCCCTATCAGTGTTTAGGGCTCGTTAATTATTGGCAACATCTGGTATTATGTCTGTCAGCTTTCTAGTGAGTTTCCCTCTACACATTTTGGGCATATATAATGCTAGTCAAAATTGTTACAGGTAAGTGATGTAGAACCAGCTCCGTAACTGTCAGCTTATAGCAGTTAATCTATTACAGGTAAGCGATTTAAAATTAACTTTATAACCAGTATTTAACCAGTCACAAGTAAGCAATTGAAAACTAGCTCCATGACTTTATGGCTCTGCCACCTGATACAGCCTGAGCGATGTAGGAATTTTGCTCTGCTGTATATACTTAGGGCACTGTATAGTACTAATTCTAGTGGTTGGCTTATTTTCAATATAAAAATTTTTCAAAAAACTTATTGCTATAAGTGTTTGTTGTTTAAGGAAAAAGTCAAATGGGAAATGGAAATTTTTATATTTTGAGATTAATTTCAAAAAACATTTTTAAATAGTATTTTTTAAAAATTGAAATTGTGTTTTATGAAATTTTATTTTATTAACAAATTTTATAATGCACGAATGAATTTTTATGACAATTATTTTACCATAAGTTTTTATTATTGTATGGGAATATTTTAGTTATGTTGTTATAAAAAGTTTATTTTTTAGTAAAATGATTGGCACTCACTGAGCTGATTTAGCTCACTCCTATTTTTATGTTTTTAAATAAATCATCTCAGGTATGCATACAGGTCCTACAGTAGCTGAGATTACACCGCAAGATTAGTTGTATCATCGGGTGTTGCTATGCTTGTGTCATTTTTGTTATGAATGTGTTTTCTTGAAATTGGCTTAGTTACTTCTATACATGTTTTAAATTATTTTGGAAAGAGTTTAAAAGTGTAATCAGGTAAATAGTTTGGGATTGTAAATATATTTTACTTAATGAACTACAAGTGCTTTTATCCTCAATAGAAATGAGGTACATAAGCGTTTAGGCATAAATCCCAAACTCAAGCCCAACCGTTTTTAAGAAACGTTTTATGTGTTTACGAAAATATATATGTTTTATTTATATTGTTTATTTAAAGTTTATATATTATGTTTTTAAAATGTTGAGAATTATATGTTTGTGGTTGCTTGTGATGTGGACCTAAGGTCCCATTCTAAAAGTTGAGATGGTATATGAAATACTATTAATGCTTTAAATCGTGCTATGCAGGTTTTTGAAATATGAGAATCTTAGAAAAAGCAGCAATTATGTTCTTGGATTTTCATAAAGTTAAAAAAATGCCACTATTTTTCGTGCTTTTAACTTTTAAAGTATAAAAGATTGTTAACAATTGAATAGCTTAGCTTTGCGGGGACCCCCTTCGATTGAATTAGATATCCATTGGAGGGTTGTTGTGGGTTGTCGGGAGGTTCCACTTGGGTTCTGAAAGGAAAACTCCGAGATAGGTACTTTTAAGTCTTTTTTCACTTGCAGACAAATGCTTTTTAAACAATATAATATAAATCAATTATAGCGCAATTGTATTAGAAAAAGAGCAAAAGCATTTGTGTCGAGCTTGAAGAAATATGCAGGCACAATATAACACCAATAGCTTGACAATATATCTCAAAGATATATCAATCGTATTATATTGTAACAAAGGAAAAACATAAAGAGCAAATTTTAATATCCTATATTAAAAATGAAAAAACGAGGAGTAAATTTTTATTATTGAGAAACACTAATTTCTAAAAATATAAAAAATTAACATACTTAGGAAAAAATAGAGGAAATTATATTCTAAGTTATTAACTATTCTAAGTTTATCAAGTCAAATATTATCATATTTTGCAAGTTATGGAAATGATTGAATATTATTTTGTCAAGCTACTAAATAAAAGTCTAAATTATTATTTTTTAATTTAATTATCGTTAGTGATTTTTAATAAAAAATTTCTTTTAATAGCTCAAAGTAGAATAATTAGAAGTGTAATACCTATTAATTTTGCTTTTTAAAAAGATATATATGTAATAACTTTTTATTTTTTAACTCTAAAAATTTGATTTGATAGATAGAGGATATCTTCCAAAGTAAGTAGAAATATATCAAATAAGCTAACAATATGTTGCTGAGAATTTAAATTCATAAAAATCATATAAAATTTGTATTTCTATAAACTATACATTATACTTTATCATAAAAATTTTCTATTTTTTGTAAATTCAAAATTTTAAATAATTTTTATATTATCTTTTCTATAAATTTTTTGTATACAATAACTTGTTAAATACATAATTCTAGATAAAATATTTTTCAAATGGGTGATTTAAAGTCAAATAAGTACTAATAGTCGAAAATACTAAAGGAAATGAACTACAATACAATTAGGTGAAATTGTAATTTTCTTTTGTATCTAAACAATATGTGGTATGAGTATTAGGGATGCTTATTCAAACCAAACACTTGTGGTTCCTTCTCACCTAAACTAGAATTCTAATTTTGATTAACATTTTTTATTCATAATAACTTGTTAAATACATGGCTCCTGATAAAATATTTGTCAAATGGGTGATTTAATTTCAAATGAGCAAGTAATACTTGAAAATACTTTAGAAATTAGAATTGCCCACTAGATTTTAGGGAGGGTAAAACAACTTGAGCCCGTGTAACATGATCTAACCCATCGTCTTTTAGTCATCTTAATTTCTTAGTTCTTACTCCTAATCTAAGAAGCTAAAGAAGTCCATCATGGTTTGCTACTTGCCACTGTAGTCGTTGCTATGTATAGGGATGGCAAAAATGACTTGAATCAACTCGACTTAATTTAACCCAAAGTTAATTGACCGACTTAAATTAATTAAATTTTAGACTAATCTTGAATTTTTATTTTAATTTGAATTTTCAAAATGGGGTGAAATCTTCAAGAACTCGTCTACGCGCACCCGTCTCTCTCCCTCTAAATTTCGTGCGCCTCTCTGTCGCCTTAAACCTATTGGCATCTCTCTACCGCTCATGTGGTCGCTGCTCACCACTCGCTTGCTCGACCAATCTCTTGCCAATTGCCTCCAAGTTATCATCTTTTTTGACTATCTAAAGATATGTAAAGTTTTATACATAGCAATACGTTTGTCTTTATTGTTGAATAACTAGATTTTGAAGCTGTTGTTTTTTGTGCTTTTTGATGATGGTGGTAGGGTTATGACTCAAGCCTCCGAACAACTTCGAAATACCTTTTGAAGGCTTGGAATATTTGGAGTTAGCAAATTTTCTATTTTTAGACTCTTAAACATTGAATTATAGACTTTCGATGACTAAAATATAAATTTGCATAACCAAATAGATATCCTAGGACACTTCATGAACTGTATAAGGGATGACTAAAATATAAATTTGTTTGTTGCATGAAGTCCTAGCTTGAGACAACCGCATTAGTTAGCAAAAAATCTTGGCTTGTCTCTAGTTCCTGATTTTAAAAACAAGCTATATACTTTCCAGATAGCCAAAGTAGAAACTAGCTACATTTGCGAATACAATTGTCTAGTACATGATAAAAGGCAGCCATAATACGCATGCATTATATACAGTATGAATTTCACGTAAAAATACATGCATAAATCCAACATATATCGAACTGTAAGATATATTAAAACACAGTAGCGGAAGCTTAACCAAGAACCAATACCTCCAGCCATTGCTTTCCTCCTTAGATCTGCAAGAAGTTAGAGACGTTTTTGGAACTTCTATCCTCTCCTCCTCTTAATCCGATGGTGTGATTATTCTGAATTGTTGGAGTAAAGATAGGGACCAAAACAATATCGATTTAAACCCACTTCACCCACTCTGGCCATCACAGAGACAAAATGATGGGTGTTGGGTATGATGGGCGACAATGAGAGTGGCAGTAGGTGGGTGGACCACATAGTCATCTTACAGTACAGACATAGTTACTGAAAACTAATTTGTTGTTGCCTTTATGTTATGCCTTTCGTTTACAATATATTCCTCTTCCGTAAGAAAATTCGTACCAAATGCAATGATATGGATTTTCGAATTCTTGACTGAGACTTTGACCAAATGTAGACATTTAAAAAATAAAACTTTTGAGCTTTAATAAAATTCAGATGTTTTGCTTTGAGAGATGATAACACATAAATATCTTGTAAAAGAACACGTTGCAATTTAACTGTGAATCATATAACCATAATATTTTGGAGGCAAGACAAGTTTTAAATTATTTTTCGATTTTTTTGCTACTTTGGAAATATAGGCAACTTTAATAATTTTAATGAATTTTAGATAGGCAATTATAGTTTCTCTTGTTGTAAAAATTCCCATTCCTAGCTTAAGGCAATCTCGTTATTTCGTAAAAAATCTCAATTTATCTCAGGAGATCCTAATTTTAAAGACAAGAAGGCACAAACCATGTACTTTCAATATAGTCAAAATAGAAACTAAGGACTAAAATTATTAAAAACTAATTTAATGTTACCTTTATATTATATGTTCTGTTTATATGCACTTCACAATCTCTTCCTACTTAATATATTAAAATCCACTCAATGTCAATGGTAAAATTAGTTCCATGCGATGCCAATACTAGAAGTGCCTATATGAGCATTATTTGAAAATGGTGATTAGTAATGTCCAATAAGGCACAAAGAATAAGTTTTTTATTCTTGAACATGCATCTGTATGCTTGTTTAAATGCATTAGCTCCACTTTTGGTTGTTATATTCATAAAACTTTCCAATAATTTTATACTTTGTAATGTGAATATTAGTTTGTACTATAGTAATTAGTGTATTTAAGTCAACGTACCCAAAGTACAAGACTCTCTGCTTAGAGTCATCGATGTACTCACCTTTCCTTTATAATTTTTTACAAAAAGGTTCTTTCCGTGATTCGAACTTATGACATTCTTGTACCCAGTGTACAAGACTCTCCGCTTAGGGTCATCGATGTACGCATCTTTCCTTTATAATTTTGTACAAACAGGAATGTTATTTCTGTGATTCGAACCTATGATGTTCTTGCGCCCAGTGTACAAGACTTTCCGCTTAGGGTCATCGATGTACACACCTTTTCTTTATAATTTTTTACAAAAAGGTTATTTTCGTGATTCGAACTTGTGACGTTCTGGTCACAAATAAGTAATTCAAGGCTCTTCTTCACTATATTAATTATTGTATTTATTATCTATAAATTATTTAAAATTGATGAAATTTAACCCTTAAACACATTCTAACATAATAGAAAATTCCAATCCAATACATGATCGTATAACAAACGAATAAATAATTTGGAAAAAAGAAACCAGTAAATCTTTAAATATAAAAAGTGCTTGAAATCACTTCATAAAGACTAAACAAAAAAGAAAATTTATAAGGTGAAGAAGCAACACCATAAGGGTGGAATCTTGTATTTAAAAAGACATGTCAATAAGTGTAATCAAAGAAGAGTGGTATTAGGAGGTTAAATATTTTTTGTACATAATTTATATTTTAGTGGTATGCTAGTTGTTTAATTTTATAATTTCAATATTGTTTATCTTATAATCTTAGACTTTGTTTTTTATATTATAATTGGCATAGAGAATGTAAATATAAAGGAGGTTATTCATCATTGTTGAAGTTTATTCGAAGAAATGTTCAATGATAAAAATGTATCTATTTGTTAAT
>JANZXR010000171.1:14285166-14373131 GCA_027575705.1 Erythroxylum echinodendron | reverse complement strand
TATAAAGGAGGTTATTCATCATTGTTGAAGTTTATTCGAAGAAATGTTCAATGATAAAAATGTATCTATTTGTTAATAATCATATATTTACTTAATCAATCTATTGCATAATTGTTTATGATTTAAAAAATGATATTTTTAAATATAAGGAAGTGTTGTGAAGAAGAGTAGTGCCATATTCATCTTTGGGGACTTCACTGTAGATCCTAGAAACAATAACTACATGAAAACAATCCCTAAAAGTTGTGCAAATTACGAGCCTTATTAATGTGACCAGGACTAGGGTGACACTAAATGGACCAGGTGTGGATGTCAGAGGCCTAAGGAGCGAGCTTGTCATGCCAGAAGGGCCCATGATCAAAGCTAGGGCCAAGAGACTTAAGGAGACTCTTTACATGCATGTGACCTTTTATTTGGAGAGAGCAGAGAGTTCCAAGCCTATTGGGGGAGAGTTTAGTGGGTTACAACCCAAATTAATTCACTTAACTCGAATCCTTGGATCGAGCACACTTGGGGTTTGAAGACGTGTTAATTAAATAGGACTTGGGCTATTTAATTCACTTAAGCCCAAGAGTAATTCTTTCTTATTTTTATTATTTTTGGACCTTTGTTTTATTTCAGACTTCTATATATGTTTAGCCTAACCTTTTATTAATTGACCTAGGTATAAATAGGCTCATTAAGGTCAGAAATATGAAGATTTTGGTAGAACTATTATTGTAATCGTAAACTTTGGTGAGGAACTATCCTCTTGTTTTCCTTTCACCAAGAGCCTAATTTAACTTATTAATTATTCAATTGTCGCGTGTTATTTGGTTCCTTTCCCTTGGTTGATTTTGATCATCGGGATCGCTTGGAACAAGTTTCCAAAGAGGTGTTGTAGAGATTGGACTTGCGTATCCATTAGCTTAGGGTTTCAAAAAAATTATGTTCATCTTAATTCCTTCATAGCCGAATTTGATCCTACAAGGAAAAAAACCACCAAAACTTTATCCATCTGACTCAACCCTTTCATGGTGTGCATTATTTTGGTATCAAAGCCCTCGTTTGGAGGTGAATTCCTATTTAACTCCAACAGACATACAAGGCAGCCATCATCACCATCAAGTTCGTCAAATTCTCATCAAAACTCAAGTGTGACTTCGGCTAGTTTTATCTATTCTTCTTTATTTTTGTTCTTTAAATATTCGGCCTATATATATAAAAAAGAAAGAAACGAAAAGAAAAAGAAACAAAAAAAGAAAGAACGAAAAAAGAAGAAGAAAGAAACCAAAAAAGAAAGAAATGAAAAGAAAAGATAAAGAAAGAACGAATAAAAAAAGTGAAAAAGAAAGAACGAAAAAAGAAATAAACGAAAAGAAAAGAAAAAAGTATTTGCGCAAATTGTCGTTCTTCCATTCTCGAATGGTATGTTCTTAAAAGTCCTTGTTTTAACTTGATTTTAGGTACATTGTGTCGAACTCATTATTAGGAATTAGTTGCTGGATTTCATGCCCTTTATTGAATCTCTTAATCAGTCGGAGATTGGTTCTGAAGTGTGAATTAAACCAAGGGGAGATTGAGTGGTAAAAGGCTAGAGAGTATGAGAATAAAAGAGGGTAAAAGCCAAGAATTGAGTGAAACACGAGGGAAGAGTAAAAAAAAAAAGAAATTTCATCCTCGAGTGAAATATGTGAGGGAGTGATTGTGAGGTTGTTTTCTACTAACCTTTGATTTTGTAGGAAAGAACATTCATAAAATGTCACAAGAAGCTGGAAACCAAGATGAAGGACGAGTAGGGGAGATGAATGCTTTCACTTTGAGAGCCATTCAACAACAAGTTGGCACTTCAACATTTACTTCACGGAAATGAGAGAAACCATAGAGAGGCAAGCTCAACAAATTACGGAGCTTAGGCGTGAGTGACATAAGGAACCTCAAGTTAGGCACGCTGCATTTCTACAACAAGTACAGCCTTTTCATCAACTACCACCACCACAGTATAAGCCTAAGGAGAAGGAGTTTGATGAGGAGGAGGAGGAGGAGGAGGAGCGTATGCCTAGGAGAGCTCAAAGAGGAGAACCACTCAACAGGCGAGATGGAGACCTCAGTTCTATCAAGGTGTAAATTCCAACCTTCAAAGGTAGAAATGATACCAAGGCATATTTGGAGTGAGAAAGGAAGGTTGATTTGATCTTCGAGTGCCGCAATTTCTTAGAGGAGAAGAATGTAAAACTTACTCTATTGAATTTACAAACTATGCACTAATTAGTGGGATTAGCTTATAACTTCTAGGAGGAGGAATGAAGAGAGACCCATCACTACTTAGGCAGCAATGAAGGCATGCATGAGGAAGAGATTTGTCCCTTCATACCATTACCGGGAGATGCATTAAAAGCTCCAAAGACTCACCCAAGGGTCTAAGTCAATTGAGGATTACCACAAAGAGATGGAGGTTGTTATGATTCGTGTTAATATAGAGGAAAACCTCAAATCCACCATAGGGAGGTTCTTGAGTGGATTAAACAAGGAGATAGCAAATGTAGTGGAGCTTCATCCCTATGTGGAAATTAAGAATATGGTGAACATGTCCATAAAAGTGGAAAGGCAATTGAGATCAAAAGTGACAGCAAGGAGTGGGGCGAGTTCTAACTACCCATGGAGCTCAAAATGGTCCAAAAAGGAGGAGAAGTCCAAGGACAAGGGAGTGGACTTCATGGAGACCCCAAAGAAGTCGAGTAATAAGGCTGATCAGAAAGGTAACTCTTCAACTCAAGATACTTCTAGTAAGCATTCTACTATCAAATGTTTTAAATGCTTAGGTTCTGGTCATGTTGTTTCTCAATGCCCTAATAGAAAAGTGATGTATATGAGGGATAACGGGGTTATTGATTTTGAGGATAGCGATGTTGATGATTTACCTTTTGATAATGTTTGTGATGATGATGATGAATGTTTGGAGAGAGCGGTCATAGAGGAAGCACTTGTAGTTAGGAGGGTACTGAGTGCTAGAGTTAGAGATGAGATTCTTGATCAGAGGGAGAACTTATTTCATTCTAGATATTTGGTGGGAGGTAAGGTTTGTAATCTGATCATAGATGAGGGTAGTTTTACCAATGGGGCTAGTCAAACTATGGTGGAGAAATTGATCTTGACCTGTAACAATCATCCAGAGCTATATAATTTGTAGTGGCTTAATGATAGTGTGGATGTGAAAGTGACTAGATAGGTATTGGTGCCATTTTCAATAGGAAGTATGAGGATGAGGTGTTGTGTGATGTGATACCTATAAAAACAGGACATTTGTTGCTTGGGAGGCCATAGTAGTTTGATAGGTGCGTTTCACAGGATGGGTACACAACCAAGTACTCATTCAAGTTCAAAGGCAAAAACTTCACTTTGGTACCTTTGTCCCCTCATGAGATTTACCTAGACCAAATCAAAGCTTTGCAAAGAGAGGAGGGTTTGGGTAGTGAGTTAAAGAAAACTAACGAGGGAAAATAGATCCAAAAGAAAAGAGAAATTGGCCCCATGGGGAGTGACTGCACGAGTGAGGAAAAGAAAGTGGGATGTGCAGGACAGAAGAGCTTAGTGAGAGAAAAAAAGAGTGAAAAGAAAGAGAGAAAAGTGAGCTTGTTTGCTAAGGGAAAAGATTTGAGGATTGCAACTGGAGAGAAGAGTGCACTAGTGATAGTGAGATATAGAGAGTGTTTAGTTTCTTACACTAACCCTCTTGATTCTTTGCCTATTATGTTTACATCTCTTTTGCAGGATTATTCAGATGTCTTTCCTGAGGAGATGTGTAAGGGACTGCCACCCTTGAGAGGCATAGAGCACCAGATAGACTTTGTGCTCGGAGCTCAAATTCCTAATTGTCCAGCTTATAGAAGTAACCCTAAGGAGACAAAAGAGCTTCAAAAGAAAGTGTATAAACTATTGGAGAAGGGGCATGGGAGAGTTTGAGTCCTTGTGTTATACTTGTGTTGTTGGTGTCAAAAAAAGATGGGACTTGGAGGATGTGGGTGGATTGCAGATCTGTGAATAAAATCACTATAAAGTATCGCCATCCTATCCCTAGACTTGATGACATGTTGGATGAATTACATAGAGCTTCTTTATTTACTAAGATTGATTTGAAAAGTGGATACCATTAGATTAGCATGAAACCAGGAGATGAATGGAAAACTACATTTAAAACCAAATATGGACTATATGAATGGTTAGTTATGCCTTTTGGATTAACTAATGCACCTAGTATATTCATGAGGTTAACGAATCATGTTTTGCTTGAGTTTCTTGGTAAATTTTTGGTTATATATTTTGATGACTTCTTGGTTTATAGCTCCCATCTTGATGAGCTTGTCAAGCATATGAGGTGTATGTTAGATGGGTGGAGGAAGAAGAAACTATATACAAATCTTAAGAAGTGCACATTTTGAATTGATAAATTGGTTTTCTTAGGGTTTGTAGTTAGTAATCAAGGAGTAGAGGTTGATAGTGAAAAAGTGAAGGCTATTTGAGAGTGGCCAACACCTAAAAGTGCAAGTGAGATGAGGAGTTTTCATGGACTTGCCAGTTTTTACAGGAGTTTGTGAAAGATTTCTCTACCATTACTACTCCTCTGACTGACATAGTCAAAAAGGAGAAAGGGTATACATAGGGTAAGGAACAGGAACATGCATTTTTAGAGATAAAAGATAGATTGTTTTCTGCTTCTATTCTTTGTTTACCTAATTTTGATAAAGCTTTTGAGGTGGAATGTGATACTTCTGGGATTGGTATAGGTGCTATGCTTTTGTAGGAAAACAGGTCAGTTGCATACTTCAGTGAGAAGCTTAGTGGTACATAACTTAATTATCCAACCTATGACAAGGAATTATATGTTGTTGTGAGAGCACTAGAGGTTTGGAGACATTACCCTCAGTCCAGGGAATTTTTCATTAGGAAGGATCATAAGTCCTTAAAGCATTTGAAAGGATAGGGCAAGTTGAGTAAGAGACATGTCACTTGGGTAAAGTTTTTGGAGACTTTTCCCTATATGCTTCGATAGAAGCAAGGAAGGAGAATGTGGTAGCTAATGCATTGTCTAGGCGGTACACTTTACTTTTTGCTTTTAGTTCTAAAATTTTGGGTTTTGAACAACTTAAGGATTTGTATGCCTCAGATGTTGACTTTGCTACTGTATATTCTACTTATGAACATGTTGCATTCCAGAAATTCTATAGGTATGATGGATATCTTTTTAGGAGTAGTCAATTGTGTGTGCCTAATTGTTCTATACGTGCTTTATTTATGCATGAGGCCCATAGTGGTGGATTGATGGATCATTTTGGAGTTGCTGTTAAGTTGTCATTTTGCACTTATTTGATATATAAATTTCACTCATATGTTGAAATTATTATTCAAAATTTATGGATTTGTATCTTAATTGTTTTCAGATAATTTTCAACACTTGGGAGATGAAATTGAGTTAAAAAGATGCAAAAGAAACAAAGAAATCAGAAATTCCAAATTGGCAGCAAATTTATGACTAGACATGGCCACGTGCAAGGATAGGAACAGATTCTGCAGATTTTGTTTTCAAATTCAAATTCAAAATTTTCACAAATCTTTAAAGATCAGATTGTTATCTTATTAACGGGATCTGCAACTTGAAGTAGGGATAAAGATTATCTGCTAAAGAACACAAGAAGGGAAGGGAAGAAATAAAAAAAAGTGTACTGTTCACATCAGTCTTAGTTTTAGTTTTCTGGTTTTTACGTTTTCTCTTCTACAGGGAGTTTATGTTAGTTTTTTCTTATTTTAGACTAAAATTTTCGTATTTTTCATAAAGAACAAGGGATGGAGACTTTATGCTTTATTATTTCTTTGATTTTCACTTTCGCTATTCATAGCTAAATTCCTTTTCTTAGTTGAGGGGAATTGTGTTATCATCTATTATGTGTGAGATGTTTTAATACAATTTGTTTTATTGATGAACATTGAGTGTCTTCCGAAATATTTTTCTAATTGAATTGATTGATTTCTAGGTGCACAACTAGGGAATGATTCATTCAACAGCTAGATTAACAAAATATGACGTTCAGTTTTATTAATCAAAAGTAGTAATTAGGATTACCTTCTTTATGTTAGAGTTAGAAATTCTAAGAAGACGTTCAGCTAGATTAATTGCATGTCATATATGTATTATCTTGTTCGTTGATTTCTTAATTCTTAATGTTATCAATCAATTGAACTTACGATCGTATCTAGGTTATTGGTTGATAAGAATGTGTAGAATATATGTTTCTATTCATTTACACTTACGAGAAAACATCCCTCTATGAATATTTATTGATGAATTGAATTTTATATTAAGGATCCATTTTAGTGTGATAAAATCTGTGTCCCAAAACTAAGGTTTGTCTATTAATTTTCAGATCTAATTACTTTTGTCAATTTTCGTTTTTTATTATTTTCTACATTCTTAATTTTACGTGAATTGAAACCCCCCTTTGTTACTTTATTTTAGTTTGAACTCGTAAACTCTTTACCGTTAAAATTATTCATGGGAACGATACCCACTTTCTACTACTACATTAATTTGTATTAACGAAAATTGGTTTCTTTTTAATTTGATTGCAGGTGACAGCAGTACCAGCTGCTAAGACTTTGGATACTTTGCATGAACATTTTTATTGGCCTGGTATGCGTAGAGATGTTGAACGTGTATGTGCCAAATGTATTGCATGTAGACAAGCAAATCCATTGTCAAACCTCATAGATTGTATACCCCTTTACCTGTGCCTACTGAACCATGGTTGATGTTTCTATGAATTTTGTTTTGGGCTTGCCTAGGATAAAGAGGGGTTTTTATAGCATCTTTTTTGTTGTGGATAGGTTTAGCAAGATGGCACATTTCATTGCATGCCATAAGACTAATGATGCTATGCATGTAGCTGATTTATATTTCAAAGATGTTGTTAGATTGCATTGCATTCCTAATCTAGTGTTTATAACAGAGATGCTAAGTTTTTGAGCCATTTTGACGTGTGTTATGGGGTAAGTTAGGTACAAAATTACTTTATTCTACTACTTGTCATCCTTAGGCAGATAGGCAGACCGACGTAGTTAATAGGACCTTGGGTACCTTGTTGCGTGCTGTAGTGGGTAAGAATTTGAAAACATGGGGTGAGTGTTTAACATTTATTGAGTTTGCATATAATAGGAGTATGCATTTTACCACAAGTTTTTCACCTTTTGAGCTTGTTTAAAGTTTTAATCCTTTGACTATTTTGGATTTGGTGCCTTTACCCTTTCGTGAGTTGTCTAGTACAGATGATAAAAGGAAAGCTAAGATGGTCAGAGAGTTGTATGAGAAGGAGAGACAACACATTGAGCAGAAGAACAAGGTATATGCAAAATAAGTCAACAAGGGGTGCAAGAAGGTGACCTTTGAACCTGGTGATTGGGTTTGGATGCATCTAAGGAAGGAGAGATCTCCTACCTAGAGGAAATCCAAGCTGGATCCTAGGGGTAATGGTCCATTTCAGGTGTTGGAGTGAATCAATGACAACGCCTACAAGATTGATCTTCTAAGTGAGTATAATGTGTTCACTACGTTTAATATTGCTGATCTTTCTCCTTTCTATATGGATCCAGATTTGAGGACAAATCTTCTTGAGGAGGGAAGGGCTAATGTGAGCAAGACCAGGGTGACACTAAATGGACCAAGCATGGATGTCAGAGGCACAGGGAGAGAGCTTGTTATGCCAGAAGGGCCCATGACCAAAGCTAGGGCCAAGAGACTTAAATAGGCTCTTTACACACATGTGGGCTTCTATTTGGAGAGGGAGGAGAGTTCCAAGCCTATTGGAAGAGAGTTTAGCAGGTTATAGCCCAAATTAATTCACTTAACTCTAATCTTTGGACCAAACACACTTGAGGTTTGAAGACATGTGTTAACTAAATGGGAATTAGGCTATTTAATTCACTTAAGCCCAAGAGCAATTCTTTCTTATTTTTATTATTTCTAGACCTTTGTTTTATTTCGGACTTCCATGTATTTTTAACCCAACCTTTTACTAATTGACCTAGGTATAAATAGGCTCATTAGGGTTAGAAACAGGAAGATTTTGATATTATTATTATTGTAGCCATCAGCTTTGGTAAGGAACTATCCTCTTATTTTCGTTTCACCAAGAGCCTAATTTAACTTATCAATTGTTATGGCATGTTATTTAGTTCCTTTCTCTTAGTTGATTTTGATCATCGGGATTGCTTTGAACAAGTTTCCAAGAGATGTCATAGAGATTGGCCTTGCGTATCCATTAGCTGAGGGTTTCAAAAAAGTGTTCATCTTAATTCCTTCATAGTCGAATTTAATCCTATAAGGAAAAAAAATCACCAAAACTTCATCCATCTGACTTAACCCTTCCATGGTACTTGTTATAATGGTTTAAGTGGGTCAAAATGGTTTCTTTAAAGCACCTACAGGACAGTTCTTTGATGGCCACATCATAGTAAACTTTATTGGTATATTTGGTTGTTTGATGCTCGATTATCGTTTGTTTGCTTCTTGCAACTGACTCTTCATGGCTTTACAACTGAACATGCGAAACTGTCATTACTTCCTTAATTTTTGCAGCCATCTGTCGATTATTCGAATGGTGTTAACTTTGCATCTGATGGAGCTGGTGGTCATTTTGAAACTCGTCAAGGGTTGGTAAAGATCTCACCAATATCTTCACTAGATGTTCTTGAAAAATCATAAAGGTAGGTGTTTCGTAAACTTTCCAATTTTATCGTAGTCGTCTCTAGTATAAACAAAAACAAAAACAATCAAAAGAGAAATAACAAATAATATCAGAAATTTGGTAATGCAGTTCGGCACTCATTGCCTACGTTTGCGAGGCCCTCACCTAAATTAATTCTTTCACCGAAGTACAGTAGATTTACCTAAGGCTTTACTAAGCCGACACCATCAACCTTTGACACTATCTCTTAGCCTCACTTCCCGTGAAAGAATTTCACACCTAATAATACGACCAACTCGTGTTAACCTCAATAGAGAATTTTTCTAAACAACTATAATTAAAAGATAATTAATAAAAATAATCCAAGTGATCAATCAACTAAGAACAGAACAATGATACAATTGAGATAAAAGAGGAGAACAACTTCCCAAAAAGTTCATCTCCACTGAAATAAATCTGGAAGTCGTTGCAATAACAATGAGCTGATTCACGTAGAACTCATAATCAAGTCACAAAAACTTCTGCTGAAATCACAGCTGCAAGAATACCCAAATCAACGACAACACATCAAAGAAAACACAGCACAAAACCATTCAGCCCAGGTGACGTGATCCACAGAAATTCCAACACAAAGGTAACCAGTTGATTCTCGCAATTCCCAAAATAAAATTACAACTACACTCACAAACCCATTAACCACGCATAATCATGAAAAGTGCAGCACACATAAAAACCCCAATAGAGAACCACACACCGTAGGTTGCGTCTCTTTTCCACCTTCATCTATTTTTCAAAAAACCAATTCACGCATGCTTCACTGTTGAAGCAACCTCTGCAGATTCACGTTTTTCCCGTATTGAAACTTACAAAATCCTTGCCTTGAAGAGCCACACACGTATACGGGCACCTTTGAACCAAAAACCAAGAATAAAAGCAATCACAAAGTCACTCACGTTGCACTCAAAACATCAGTCGTAGATTTTTCACACAAAGCCACACCTGCGTATAAACTAATTAACATACCCACACACTCAAAGCATTTACGCTACTCCTACAAACATCAGTCGTAGATTCATAACACAAAGCCACACCTGCTTATATTTTAGAGAACCACTTCATTCATAATCAAAACATATGGCTTTTCCCCTTATAGCCTCTGCTTTTACATAAAATAACTTAAATCACAATAAAACTTGCAACAATACCCTTCAGCCACATCACTTATGCAATTGGCCCATAAGTCTTCACGAAATCCACATCTATGTAAGATAGGATTCTATACTATCTAAAACATTATCCAACTAGTTCTTTTTAAATCCAAGATAATAAAATTTTGATAATTCTAATTTATAAAAATATACTAAAATAAAATAAGTAGATATATACACCATATATAACAATCTCTCCCTTTTTGGTATATTTGTCACAAATACTAAACTTTCCTTAAATCACATAATTGGACATATAGATATTGAGTCCACAATTCATATGAACTCCCCTTCAATCTAACATCAAGTTCCAAAGAACATCCATATAAACAATAATCCAACCATCTAAATTTCTCCCATTTGGGACAAAAAATGCCAAAAAGTAAGACAAACAGTCACACATATACCTCGAAATCACCCCTTGAATGGAACAATCACCATAAACAATCTAATAACTCCCCTTTAGGATAACAATGTCAAAATGAAGAATGCCTTCAACATAATCAATCTCAACGAATAAAGAAATATAAAAATCAGTAGTAGGTGCAACGAAAGAATCATACACATGCTAAGATGACAATTTACCACCATTCACAACACCGAGAGATATGCCCGAAAGAGAGAGAGATACCCGAGAAAGAGACTCATACTGATGAGAGAGCTGAAAAGTCTTTGGTGGAGCCAAAAAAAATTCACAATGCAAACTAATAAAAGGATGGAATGATAATGGCAACATAAAAATTAAAGAACTAAAGAAGACTTTTTTTTACTTTTCTTTTCCATTTTTTAATAAATAACATCAAACTATGATTTAAAAATGTAAAGCGCAGCTTCTGTGCCCCTTAAAGAAATTCAAACATGTGCTTATTCCTCGTCACATTATCTCGATCATCAACTATCTAATAGATTTTTTCATCTGAAGTAACTGACTTATCCTCAGTCTGAACAATTGCTTCAAAAGCAGTAACTAACTGTGAATCTGGACACTTTCTTGTTTTTCCTTCACTATGTCTTTGTGCTTGTTCTTGACCATTTCTAACCTTAGAGTGCTTTGGTAACATGGGTTCCTGCTGAAAATTTAATGGAGAGTGTATAGATTTTCAGTTTTGACCCATTTGAAACATAATTTGTAACACCATGTAGCATCTCGGCCTTATGTGTCCGATAACTCCAAAAAAATGACATATGGGTACGAATCTTTGAATCTTTCTCGATGTTTCTTCTTTTCGGACAGATATGGACATATCATTTTTCTCCCCATTCACCTTAGAGCGTTCTCCCTTATAATCAATGCCTTGAATGCAACATCCCGTTACCCATATTAAGACTAGAATATATAGTAACTTATGAGAAATTTCTGAGAAAATTAGGAAAATGCACGTCATGCATAAATTAATTGTGACATACACATTTTTCTTGCACATTCATATGACTGTACATGCGTTCATTGACATTTTTGGGTATAATTGAGTTAGTAAATGTGCTTAAAATGTGTTTTGGCAATTGTGGGATTCTTTAGGGTATTTTGAAATTTTTGATGAATTTTTTGAAAAAAATTTTTGAGTTTCAAAGAGCACAGGATCAGTATGTGACTTTGATTGAACTTGCTTATAATAATCAGTATCACAGTAGTATCGGTATGGCTCCTTACAAGGCATTGTATGGCAGGAAGCATCGTTCGCCTCTATATTGGGATAAAGAGGGTCTAAGAATTATCGAAGGCCCAGAGTTGATTTAGGATACCGTTGATAAGGTAAAATTGATCAGTAGCAGAATTAAAGTAGCACAAGATAGACAGAAAAGTTATTTGGATCAACACAGACGAGATATGGAGTATCGAGTTGGTGATAGAGTATTTTTGAGAGTATCACCATGGCGAGGTGTACTAAGATTTGGCAAGAAGGGTAAGTTAAGTCCAAGGTATATTGGTCCATATGAGATAATTGAAAGAATTGGACCATAGGCTTATAAGTTAGCCTTACCTTTAGAAATGGCTCAGATATATAATGTGTTTCATGTGAGTATGCTTAGACGATATCGATCGGATCCAACTCATATGATACTGACCTAGGAGATTGAAGTCTCTAGTAATCTGAGCTATGTTGAAGAACTTGTAAGGATAATTGCCTATCAAAGTAAACAAGTGAGGAACCGAGTGATCCTAATAGTGAAAGTCCTTTAAAAGAATCATTCGAGTAAGGAAGCCACATGAGAAATAGAGGAGCATATGAGGAATCAGTACCCTAACCTATTTGATATTCAGGTAAGAATTTTGAGGACGAAATTTTTGTTAGGAGGGGAGAATTGCAACATCCCGTTACCCATGTTAAGACTAGAATAGTAACTTATGAGAAATTTATGAGAAAATTAGGAAAATGCACATCATGCATAAATTAATTGTAACGTACACATTTTTCTTACACAATCATATGACTGTACATACATTCATTGACATTTCTAGGTATAATTGAGTTAGTAAATGTGCTTAAAATGTTTTTTGGCAATTGTGGGATTATTTAGGGTATTTGAAATTTTTGGTGAAATTTTTAAAAAAATATTGATTTATGGACCATTTATATAGTGACACATGGCAATAATATATATGAGACATTTAGCTAGTTGTGCTATAACAAATGGGATGTGTCTGCTATGATAAGTGAAAGTTGGGTTGAGTGACACGTAAATATCATGCAAAAACCACGAATTTGGTTCTAAGAAAAGAATTACTGTAGCTTTTGGATCACTGAAAACATTCTCTACTTTGTGTTTTGGTCCTTCATTGGTTGTCTTTGTAGCTGAAACAAGTAAGTAACTTGCTGATGTTTTTATGGTGTAAAAATATACATGCATGCATGGGTTTGAGATTTGAGGTTGCGGTATTGAATAATTTAGCTGATGGGTTTGAGAATTATGAATTTTTTTCAATTGATTTGAATGGATTCTGGACTGAGAAATATGTGTTTTTGTTAAGGTTTAGAAGATTACGTAAATGGTGATTCACTCTTCATGCATGGAAAATTTATGAAGTGTTAACAGAGGTGAGTTGAATGAGTTTGGATTTAAGGAAAAAGTTTAAATGATGCAGTGTTAAGGGCAAGTGTATTTAAATGCAAAGTTTATGTTGAAATGAGATTTTTACTGTAAATGGGTAAGTCAGAAAAAATGAGAGAGTGCTAGAATTAGAGTTTAACTGAATATGCTTTGTTTTTGGTGTTAGTGTGAAATCGTATATTTTGATCTGTTATGGATGTTTTTGAACTATTATAGGAATTAATGAAGTGAAATATGTTAAAGAACGTAAAGAGTTATGTATCTAATGATAGTGTAAGAATTGGAAAAAAAGAGTTGTGTATCTGATGATAGTATGAGAGTTGGAAAATTACAGTAGTGTGAGAAACTGAAAATAAGGGTTCGAACTTATGATGTTTGAAGTTTAGGATTGTTTCTGAATCGTTTGTAAGTGTCAGTGAGTATAGATAAGCATAATAGACGATTTAGAAGTGATTAAGTTGGAAAAGGAATGAGAAGGAAAAAAACTGGGTTTGGTGAAGAAAATGAAGATTTGCATGCTAGAGAGAGAAAAAGGTGGTGATGCATGTATGGGTTATAAACTATAGTATTTTAATAAACAGCCTAAGTCTTTTGGCTATAGCTTTTTCATCTAAACTTCAAATGACTTGAAACTTAGATCAATGGATTCTTCTTTCTCTCCATAAAAATTTAGAGCTATCTGAATTAAATTGAAAGTGACTGATAGGATGAAAGTGTGGAAGTTTACTGAATGTTATGAACTGGAAAATTTTCATGAATATGCTTCGGTATTCTGATTATAACTTGATATGTAGATTTCAAAATAAGTTGAGTTAAAATTAGACTAGAGACATAAGTCTACAACTTTCTTGAAGAAGTCAATTTTTGATTCTATCTCTAAGACTTTCAAATTTGGTATGAAACTACATCTTAGCTTAGGCTGTAGCAGTACCAGGGGCAGAAATAATGTCTTGTGGTTATTGAATAAACTTTATTGATGTAGGCTGATTTAGATTGAAGTGTCTTTCACTAAAGTTGTAGCTTATTCTCTTAGCTTTAAATTGGTATAAAGTTTGTACGTTTTGGATATCTGAGCTGAAAGATATTAGTTGTACAATTCGAGGGTATAATCATGTACTAGCCAAATGTTCAAATATACACAGTCTGTGGTATAGTGAGCATAACTCATAGTATATTGAATCAAATTAGATGATCTTGGAGTCATTAGAAACTTAAGACATGGTTGAACAATTTTCCAGTTACTTTATCAGATTTAGTATGCAAAATTGACCCGTATGTGTATTAGAAGAAAAATCTCAAGTGGTCAATGAAATTATGAAATTGTTTTGTTTTGGTCCAATTATAAATGTACATGGTATTAATGAGGGCTTTAATATCTGAATGAAGTGTTGATAAGGATCACAATAAAGTACCCAGAATTTTCATTGAAAATACAAAAAAAGAATACTTACATTAGTGTAAAAATGTGATATATTGTAAATGTGTTATGTATGTTTTAAAGGAACACATCAGACACCAGTCGAACATTGCCGAACGATCCACGCAATAGCTTCTTGGAGCAGACTGTGAGTCAACCTAGATGAATTTCCTAGGATTGATTTAAGTTGATTTGTTAAGTTTCCAATTATTGAATTGTTGTGATTGTTTCTGAATTCTGAACTTAAAGTCCGAGGAGTATATATTTGCGACTGTATTAGAAGTGTTCTGATTTGTTTGATAATTCTAGTTATATTATGCTATATGAATTCTCAACGAAAGGTGAATACTGGACTTGGGTCTGATGATTATGAAATTTTGACTGTGCTTTATACATGATTGTGATAAGTGGTAAATTCCGAATTGATGCATTTTATAAAATGCATGATCAGATAAAGATGTTGTGAGCAGAGTGGCCAATATCAAGCACTTGCACGTAAAGCTTTGCTTCGTGATATATGATTTGGCACATTGAGCTATGCTCCATGATATATGTTTCTGACTGAGCCTAATGGGCCAGTATTTGTATATGTGACAAGCACTCGGTCACAACATTAATAACAAATGTGGAGTCTCATATGCATCTGTGTGTGTTTATATATGATCTAATTCGCATTGATTAAATGATGTGCCATAACAGTGTGAGTATTTGAAATATTCACGTTCTGTATGAATAATTGTGAAATATGTGATTTGTGTATTTGAATATAGTGAAATCATCAATGATGGTTCACTTATTGAGTTCACAAAACTCATAAAAATTGCAATGTGATTTTTCATATACGAGACAGGAGACTGAGTGTTTATTCTGGATTAGAAGAAAGTTTTGGACTAAGTGGCTCAGAAGTCTGTCAGCTAACATTAAAGAGTTATAGTTTTTATTTTGTAGTTTTTGTTAGAACTTGTATAAGGTTTTGTAAATATTTGTCTAATGGAAATAATGTGGACTTTGTAAATGAATGCAATGAACAGTTTTAAGTTTTGATGACTTTTGATTATGTTAGATGATGCCATGTGTAAGTTGGATTTGTTGTTGCTCTAATATGCCATTATCATAATATATATACTTGAATATTCTTGAATATTTAGGTATGCACCTTGTGGTAGTGGGATGTTGCATTGAAGATCTCCTTTCACTTTACCGATTTCCATTAACTTCTCTAATTTTTCTGTACCACCATTTAACATTCTCAAACCCTTTTCGGTACTTACTAATCTTATTTTAGCTTCACCAAGCTCATCTAATGCCAACTTCATTTTCTTTTCTAACCATTGGATTGTGTTCTTCATGGAGAGATTTTCTTCCTTCAATCTTTCATTCTTTCTACATATTTTAATCGTGCATTAATTCTTAAGTCTCGTAAATATTCTTCTTTTTATCACCTGAATCACTTTCATCACTGTCATAATCTGATATTGGGTCTTGAGTTGAGTTATTTGCGTTTTTTTCGAAATTTGTCGTTTCCCCTTTTACGTCTTCAGTTACTTCCTTCTCAGTTACTGTTAAGCAAGTAACTGGACTTTTGCTATACAAAGCAACTAATGCAACACTATTAGCGATTTCTTCTTCACTACCGTATTCACTCTCGGATTTGTTCTCACTCTAAGTGCTTGTATAGGATTTCCCTTTTCTCTTCTTCAAGATGCTAGCACACTCCGCTTGAACATGTCCGAAGCCTTGATACTCATGGCATTGAATTCTCTTCACCTTTCTTTCTCCCTTTTGAGTTTTGGCTTGTTGTTTGAAGTTGTTGTTCAATGTGCTCCCTCCGTTTTGTCTAAACTCGAGTTTATCCTTTTTCACTCTCTTCAGTCACTTACTAAACTCTCGTGTTAATAACTCCATTTCTTCATTCTCATCAGATTCATCTTCTACATCATTCACACCTTTTCCAATTTCAACTTGTAGTGCCAATCTTTTGCTTCTTTCTTACTTACCCTTTAAAAGATTCATTTCGAAATTTACAAGAATTCCAATTAACTTCTTCAATAACAAATCATTCATGTCATGGGCCTCCTCTATTGTTGTAATTTTTGGAATAAATCTCGGAAGCAGTGATCTCAACATCTTTTTTTCTAGTTTCAGATCGAAATATTTCTTTCCTAGTTAATGTGCCTAATTTGCTATATCTCGTAATCTTTCATGAAAGCCCTTAATAGTCTCGTTTTCATCCATCTTCTGTTCTTCAAACCTCACAGCTAACATCAGTAATTTTGACGCTATCATAGATTTAGACCCTTCATCAATAGTCTACAAAGCATCCCACGCTTCTTTAGCTGATTTACAGGCTGATAACATTGAGAAATGTCCTTCATCAACAACACTAAAAATCGCATGCATTGCTTGTGAGTTTCCAAGCGCACTTTCTTCTTCAGCTTTTGTTCATTCAACTGGATCTTTTTTAACTGCGTCTCCTTTATCATCGGGTGGGTCCACCCATGTACTATCAAATGCCAAACTTTTGTACCCTGAGCTTGGATAAAGACTCTCACACGTGCTTTCCATACAGGATAGTTAAATCCATCCAACAGTGGTGGTCTAGTAATAGATGCACTCTCTCTTGTAACCATGTTCGCGAAACTAGGATCTGCACCAACTTACTACCAAGTTTTGAAACAGTAACCTGCTCTGATACCAATTGAAAAACTATACGGGGTAGGTGTTTCGCAAACTTTTCAATTTTACCGTGGTCGTCTCTCGCACAAACAAAAACAAAAACAACCAAAAGAGAAATAACAAATAACATCAGAAATTTGGTAACGCAGTTCAGCACTCATTGTCTACTCCTGCGAGGCTCTCACCCAGATTAATTCTTTCATCGAAGTATAATAGATTTACCCAAGGCTTTACTAGGTCAACACCACTCAACCCTTGACACTATCTCTCACCCTTACTTCCCGCGAAAGAATTTCACACCTAATAACACAACCAACTCGTGATAACCTCAACAGAGAATTTACAACCGACTCGTGTTAACCTCAACAAAGAATTTTTCTAAACAACTGTAATTAAGATAATTAATAAAAATAACTCAAGTGATCAATCGATTAAGAACAGAACAATGATACACTTGAGATAAAAGAGAAGAAGAACTTCCCAAAATATTCAACTCCATGAAATAAATCTAGAAGTCGTCGCAACAACAATGGGCTGATTCACGTAGAACTTATAATCAAGTCACAAAAACTTCTGCAGAAATCACAGCTGCAAGAATACCTAATCAACGACAACACATCAAAGAAAATGCAGCACAAAACTATTCAGCCCAGGTGACGTGATCCACAGAAATTCCAGCACAAAGATAACCAATTGATTCTCGCAATTCTCAAAATAAAATTACAGCTATACTCACAAACCCATTAACCACATATAATCATGGAAAGTGCAGCACACATAAAAACCCAATGAAAACCACACACCATAGGTTGTGTCCACCTTCAGCTATTTTTCAAAAAATCAATTCACGCATGATTCACTGTTGATGCAGCCTTTGCAGATTCACGTTTTTCCCTTATTGAAACTTACACAATCCTTGCCTTGAAGAGCCCAAATGTATATGCACACCTTTGAACTAAAAACCAAGAACAAAAGCAATCACAAACTCACTCACATTGCACTCAAAACATCAATCGTAAATTTTTCACACAAAGCCACGCCTGCGTATAAACCAATTAACACACCCACACACTCAAAGCACTCACGCTACTCCCATAGACATCAACCGTAGATTCACAACGCAAAGCCACACCTGCTTATATTTTAGAGAACCACTTCATTCACAATCAAAACATATGACTTTTTCCCTACAACCTCTGCTTTTACGTAAAACAACTTAAATAACAATAAAAATTCTAACAATACCCTTTAGTCACATCACTTACGTAATTGCCCCACAAGTCTTCACCAAATCCACATCTATGCAGGGTAAGATTCTATACTATCTAGAACATTATCCGACTAATCTTTTTGAATCCAAGATAATAAAAATTTGATAAGTCCAATTTATAAAACTATGCTAAAATAAAATAAATAGATATATACACAATATATAGTTCTGTTCTTTCTAGTTCCTTCTTTTACACCTTGAAGAAAATTTAAACAAATAAAGACCGTTTCTGTGCTACATGACGGCTAAAGCATGAAGATTGATATTTTTGGCAACCAGATACATTTGGTGATCTCTGTGCTTAACAGAGACAGACACTAATAATACGTTTGATAAAGAGTTTCCGATCCTCTATCTTAGAACTGAAGTACTATGTTGTGATTAGACGATTAATCTACCAACACAAATAAAGTACTTTGAAGAGGTGCAAACATCATTGACAGAAAAGCTGGGAGAAGAAAATGCAAAGGAACTTGTAACTGAAGCTGTTTATTTCTTTAGTATTGGGAAGCAATGACTACATTGGCGGATATATCGAAAATCCCAAAACGCAAGAACTTTACTCCCCGGAAAAATATGTGGGCATGGTCATTGGAAATTTGGCGAATGCGATTCAGGTAAAACCTTTTAGAAAAGACGTATCAGCTGGTCTTTGCTTCTGTTTTGTCTTTCCTTTTACAGATTTTGCATAAGAAAGGAGCTAGAAAATTTGTATTTCTAAGCATGTGTCCTTTAGGATGTACATCAGCCCTGACAGCAGTGAACTTGGAAGCCAGCAACAATGGTGGTTGCCTGGAAGCAGCTTCTGCCCTTGCAAGGGCACATAACTCTGCTCTCAAAGCTGTCCTCGCCAACTTTGAAGTCGGTTGCCAGGGTTAAAGTATTCCAACCCTGATTTCTACAACTGGCTAGATGATAGATTAAAGAATCCCTTCAAATACGGTACACTCTCACCATTTCTTTTCTCTTCTTTGGCACCATTAACATCATTCCTATTCTGAGAAATTGTTGATAACCTAATGTAGAATAAAAAATAATTAGCTCATTCAAACTTTAAATGTTCGAAGGTTTTAAAGATGGAGAGGATGCTTGTTGTGGAACTGGACCATACCGAGGTCAAGTGACCTGTGGAGGCTCAACAAAGTTTTGAGTTATGCAGCAACCCGAGCGAATACATGTTTTTTGATTTTGTCCATCCAACTGAAAGAATGCAGAAGCAAATTGCAAATGCATTACGGAATGGAACTCCATACTTGGTGGGGTCGCTCAGCCTGAAAGATCTGTTCTTCAACTGAGAAAGACTAAACATTTCGTGAAGGAGAAGGTTCTGCATTTTACGTTTTCTATGTCACGGAATTTATTTTTAAAAAAAGTATGTAGGTTCTGCATAATAACATTTCGACTACTTGTATTGCTGCAGCTGTTTCATTGGTTAGAAAAGGTTGCACTGGTGAGATGTGGCCGGTGGGAACAGTTAGCAGTTGGGAGTGCTTGTATAATGGTACTCACATGAGACTTGCGTTGTATAAGAAACCAAATGACATCTTTTGGTGAAGATCCTTGGGCGAAATAAAAAGGTAGGATCTTGCAAAAAGCTAATATTGTATCTGTCATGTCAATTCATTGACTCCCTCAAACTCAATTAGTCTCAGAATATCAAAATGAATTTTATGGTTATTTAAATAAATGTCAATAATGGATACACCAAGGCTTTCTTTCCACGTTCCTCAGGCGCATGCGAGGATGAGAGGTTGAGAGTTCTAAACGCAATGATTGCAATGAGGTCAAGGGTTCAATCCTATCAATAATTTCTTAAATGATTTATGGGTTACACTTAAAAAAAAATCGTAAATCATAGTAGATTTTTAGAAAATAATATTCTTTGGATCTAAGAAGATTTGAAAAATCTCCTTGATTATTATGCGAACAATGGACATGATGAGCATATGCTTTTGTATTGAAAGGAAAATAGCAACAAGCCGCATTCTTTTCTTGCAGAACTTGGCGTCCCCGCGTAAACACAAGACTGGCCAGGAATTTGATTTAAGAAGCTCTATCATCATTGAAATGCTCTATTTGCACAAAAGTAAAACCATTTTTTTTTCCAAGCAAGCTGTGTGGGAAATTCACAATCTATGGTCCATTTGCATCGTCAATCATGTTAACATTTGTATGCTTAATAGAATAAACTCAACACCAATGATGTGGCTTTGGTAGTTGCAACAGACAAAGCTTCAGATGTGGATTACTGGCTTGATTAATTTCCCTAATTGCAAATGAACCTGGCTACATTTTATCTCTTCCTCAGTTACCATAAGATAGATAATCATCCAAAAGCTTTTTCTTTTAATTTGTGCTCCTTATTTGGCGGAAATGGAATGGCTTTGTCTTTGTATCCATTTAAGCCAGTTAGTTAGCTGTAAATGCTTGTTAATTAAACATAATATATTGCACATACTATATATGTGGACATAATGAATAATTGAAAGGGGTGGGTCAAGCTGTGGCTTTGGTTTGTTCTTTGGATCTCAGCTTCTCTCCCATTATTTCTTTCCCATGTTGCTTTTGTTCCTCAATAATAATAAGTAAATAACAAGCAGCATCACCACCACCAAAGTTCCTGCGTTGTGTATATCTCTATCTTCTCTCTATATATAAACAAAAACAAATAATAACATCACCAATAATTTGCTGCTGTTTCCCCCGAAAACCAAAAAGAAAAAAGAAAAAAAGAAAACGTCTCTTCTCGAAGCCTCCTAAAATCCTCTGATTTCTCCTCGTCTTCTTCTTTTCGCCTTAAACTCTCGATCTCCTATTTTTGTATGAATAGGTTCCGCTCTCAAAACACAACGTTGCTTCCTCGTGCCACCGCATTATTTTGGCTTACTCGCCTGGTGGTGTTGGATCTCCAGCTTTGCTCGTGAATTTGGAGGATCACGCCGCCTAAATCCGGCGGGGAGTGGAAGGAAGAAGATAATGAAATAGAAACAGAGACAGAGAGATACAAATAAGAAACGGAAAGAGAAGGAGTTCAAGAGGATGCTGTATTTGAAGCAACCAAGCTCCATTATTTGCAAGGCTTGCGATTGTTTTCTGAGATTATAATTTCTTTTTCCGGTTTCGAATTTGGAGCTCATTTGCATGCTCTTGACATAAATTCCCTGAGCCCGCGGCTCGGGGAGAGATCTGAACTCGAGAAATCCCCCAAAACTTTTCGAAATTTATTTCTGTGTTATATATATATTTATATATAGTGCGAGGGAGAGGCGATGTCGTCAATTGAGAATAATGAGGTAGTTCCTAGCTCTCCAAACCTAAGCTACGAAGAGTTGTCTCGTTCGCAGCACGTGTATATGCAGAAATTCAGGCTCTACGAGACTCGATCGGTACTATTTTACTTTTGATCTTCGTGAGAACTCTTTTGTTTTTTCATTGTTTTAATTGTTGTTACTTGCCTTCTTTCTAATGAAATTCTTGTAACGGTTTAATTTGATGCCCTCGCATTGCTGTGAATTTTGTATTGCAGTCAACGACTTCTAGTGACTTGCATGTTCTGTACCATGTATAATTGTATGCAATTTCTGTTTCAATTGGTTTAATTGCTGTTACTTCCTTAATGAATTTGATGTCATGTTATTGCTACATCTTTGGAATTTTGGATTTTAGTCAACAAGCTGTGTATTATACTAGCTTGTTATATGTATAATTGTGTGTAGTTTCATTTTCTGCAGAATTTTTACATGATAGGGAGGGATAAGAGTAGGACTTATTGGAGGGTGCTAAAAATTGGTCGATTAGAACCGTCAGAGTTGAATATTCGTGAAGATTCTACCACATATACAGAAAGTGAATGTTCTGATTTGTTGAAGCGGATACACGAAGGAAACAAGGCCACTGGTGGGCTCAAGTTTGTTACCAATTGTTATGGAATTGTTGGTATGTACTGCAAAGTTGACATTCTTTTATCTCTATGGCTGTTGTGCTTGGAAATCTTGGTCATGTTATGGCAATGATCTTGTTTTCATCTTTTCAGGGTTTATCAAGTTTTTGGGGCCATATTACATGCTCCTAATTACGAAAAGAAGGCAGATTGGTGCAATTTGTGGTCATAATGTATATGCAATCTCCAAAAGTGCAATGATTCCACTTCCTCATTCTGATGTTTGTTCCAATATCAGTAATTATAAGAATGAGAACAGGTCTTTAGTCCATCTTACTTTTATATGTAATTTGTCATGGTACTGGGAAGGCAAGCAAGATCTAGTAACTGTATTTAGTGAAATTTTAACCATTTGAAAAGTATTTAGTGTGTACCATTCTTCAGAAAACCACGAGTTCATACTCACCTGGGCAACTGCCTATTGTTGCCAAAATTGCAACTTTAATTTATATTCATGGTTAGTTTTTTAAGTATCTTTTTCATTTTGTTGAGGCTGTGTTTGAAAGCTTCTGTGCTTCTGCATTCGTGCAACAGAAGCTTCTTAAGTTACGCTCAACCATTCTTCTTTTGTTTGTCAAATGCTGAATTCTGGAGAAGTGGATCTTTTTAGTCTTGATCTAATATCTTATTTTCTGGTTCTTTCAGCTCTTTAAGCTCTACTTAGAGTTTTTGCACAGTTTAATTGCTGACTAACCCACCGTTTCCTCATTGAAACATTTTAGATATAAGAAGCTTCTCTGCATGGTTGACCTTACAAAGGACTTCTTTTTTAGCTACTCCTACCAAGTCATGCGCAGTCTTCAGAAGAACCTCTGCAATAGCGAGACAAGCCATGTTCTGTATGAGACAATGTTTGTTTGGAATGAGTTCTTGACACGGGGAATCCGAAATCATCTCCAAAATACTCTATGGACAGTTGCATTAGTCTATGGGTTTTTCAAACAGGTGAGTAACTGATGATTATGGATAAGTTACCAACTTCTCTGCCTTTTCCCATGGTTGCTGAAGCTTGTTTATCCTGCAATTTCCTCTGCTATGTTTGTGTATCTGTTTACAAGCTTTATGACCTTTTCTAGAGCTTTGGATATTATAAATCTACTTTTCAAGCATTTGATAGTTGTTTCATTTTTGTTTCTCTAGTGCAAGTTGGTTTTAGGTGACACTCTGTTTAATGATGAAAAACTCATTAGATTTATTTATTTTGTGATCCAATGTTTTGAATCTTTCTTTTAGGTATGTTTCAATTCATGAAAGTTTTCATGACAATTAGAGGCTGCATCATTTCTTTTTTGTTTGTAAACTTGATTTGCTTACTTTACTAAGATATACTTGTTTGGTTGCTTTTTCTCAATGACTTCATACTTTGTGAATAAAGGCAACCCTTTCCCTGTCTGGACGAGACTTTAAGCTCACCCTCATTGCAAGACGTTCCCGACATTATGCTGGTACAAGGTAAGAGCACTGACATAAATTTTGCCTCCCATTGGAAACTGTGCTTGAAACAGATACATAGATTAAAGATAGAAGATTCAGTTGGTTTTGAATTTTAATGCTTCCAAACAATCTGAATGAGCATGTTTTACATTTTTTTTTGTAGCGCTTAATATTTTCTTATCGAAGTAATGGTAACTTATTATGCTTCTCAATCAGGTATCTAAAACGTGGCGTTAATGAGAAAGGTAGGGTGGCTAACGATGTTGAGACAGAGCAGATTGTTTTTGAAGATGTTCCTGAAGGTCCCATGCAAATAAGTTCTATTGTACAAAACCGTGGCTCTATTCCATTGTATTGGTCACAGGAAACTTCCCGTTTGAATCTTAAACCGGATATCATATGTATGTCGAACTTCTTCTAGCATTCATTGAGGTGTTCATATTTGGACTTGCACTCAACTTTCTTTCTCTTGCAGTGTCAAAAAAGGACCAAAACTATGAAGCAACAAGACTTCATTTCGAAAATCTTGTCAAAAGATATGGAAGTCCTATCATTATTTTGAATCTAATTAAGGTAAGTTTCTTTCTTATATATTTGGCCAACGTCTCAAATTTCTGATAATGATACTTTCACAAATGCTTTAGGCTTATTTGAGTAGGTAAACGTATTTTGTTATTTGTTCCTCCTAAAAATGAGTGCCTATTTTGCTCATATTGAAACAGCTTGGTTCTTTCTTTTTTTTTTTTTTCTTTTTGTCCCTTTTACTTTCCTTGGAGTTATCTTACCTCCTTCATGATGTTTCTTCCAACCAACAGACACAAGAAAAGAAACCTCGAGAGTCGATTCTTCGTACTGAGTTTGCTAATGCTATAGATTTTATTAACAAAGATTTATCAGAGGAGAACCGATTACGGTTTCTCCACTGGGACCTACACAAACATTTTCGAAGGTACATGACTTTGGCTTGATCTTAGGCTTCTTAATCTCATGTAGACATTGAATTATTCTCTGTTAATGTATTTGCTTTTATTTCTCCCTTTCAGCAAATCAGCCAATGTTTTGTTACTCCTGGGAAAAGTGGCTGCATATGCTTTGACACTAACAGGCTTCTTTTACTGTCAAGTAATGCCAGCATGGAGACCGGAGGATTGTACTAGTTTTCCACCCTCTGAGTAAGTCATCTCACCACAATTCCTTTTCTTTTGTTAGTCATTTTGTGTTATAATTGACTGGTGATTCCATGAAAGTAGCAAATGACATAGATTGGTGGTACACATTAAGAGGTATATAATGTAATTCATTTTCCTATTTGCTGATATTATTTATGGAGTTTATTAGTAGCTTCTGAATCTGAATATAATTAGTAATTTTTGGGGTTAGCATCTCAAATTCATATTGACTTCCTCTCCTGCATTATAACCTTCCAAATTCATCTGGTTTAATGATTCCTATGACCTTCTGAGTGCTATCCATCTCCCTTGCATTCAATTAAGATGATGACAAAAAGAATAGATTTATATTATGGATTCTTAGGTTTCTTTCTTATTGAACTATGGATCACTTCATTGATGGCAATTTCTGATTTACAACTATGATGCAGGAATTTTGAGAATGGTAACTTATCTCCTCAGAATGATTCCGGCTGTGGTAATGACAATGTAGATAACTTTGAGAGAAAATTTAGTGGGGCTAGCAGTGTTGGTAATGGAAATCATTCTGTCAAAGGTCCAATGTTCCAAACAGGAGTGCTAAGAACCAATTGCATTGATTGTCTTGACCGCACAAATGTTGCGCAGTATTCCTATGGGTTGGCTGCTCTCGGACACCAGCTTCATGCTTTAGGAGCTATGGATAACCCCAAAATAGACCTGGATGCTTCTTTGGCTGATGAGTTGATGGGATTTTATGAAAGAATGGGTGACACATTAGCACATCAATATGGTGGGTCAGCTGCTCATAATAAGGTAATTCTAATTTGTAAAGAAAATTTTTGCTGCTCAAAATTCCCTATTGAATGTTTTCTTGTAGCTATGACTTGTTTTGAATTTTTTCATGTTGGCTTCTCAGTACAGTGGTTATAGAGATAGGAGTGTCGATAGACTAATTCTAGGGCCCTTAGTCTGGAAAATTGTCAAACAGGACAGAAAATTGACCATGTGATCTTTTCTTAAATATTCAGAATCCATCAGTCTGATTCTTTGTTAATAACATATGTCACTACAAGAGACAATCAAGCATAACTTGATCAAATTAACACAAATGTTGTGTGGGAGTTGGAGCAGACTTAGTTTTGTAAGTTTCAAACTTGACTGTTCTGGTTCAGGATTGCATATGCTTTGGGCATCAATTTTGAAGTTGGGATGGTCAATTTACTTGATTTGTTATTGAGCAGTCTATTTTTTATTTTTTCTAATGAAAATCTGTTGTGCCTTACGTACCAATGAAACAAATTTTCACATTATGAAACTTGAGACACTCTGTAGATATTCTCCGAGAGAAGGGGTCAGTGGAGAGCGGCAACTCAATCTCAGGAGTTCTTTAGGACTCTTCAACGGTATTACAGCAATGCATACATGGATGCAGAGAAACAAGATGCAATTAATATGTATGTAATGTTGTGGTCCTAGTTTGTCTTGCATTTACTTGAACATGAAGTCAACCTTGTACAGCCCATAAGTTGTGCTGCATTCATCATGCTTTATGTGCTTTGGATCTAGAAAGTTCCAAATTTCAAATGAAATCACCTACCTATCATTTGTGTTAAGAGTTTAAATAGTTCTAGTGATTGACCTAATTGTTTCTGAGCAAGAAATTTTCAAATTTTACACGAAATCACCTACGTCTAACATGTGTAAGGTTTGAATAGTTCAACTAGTGCTTCACTTACTGGTTTATACGGTTTGTTTTGATATAAAAGCATGATTAACGGAATCATATTGTACATTGGCTTGATAAGTATAACTAAAGTTGATGTAAAGATACAAAAGTTATTAAAAACGATGTCATTTTCTTTTGGAGTGAAAAATTTGGCACAGACTTGCTTCATTTATTTAGCATGCTTGCCATTCAGAAATGAATCCATGTTATTTGTTTTGATTAGCTGATTGAGTTGATCTTATTTGTTATGTTTTCAACTGACTTCGTATTCATAATAATTTCGTTAGATTCTTGGGACATTTCCAGCCACAACAGGATAAGCCTGCTCTGTGGGAGTTGGATTCAGATCGGTACCACTTGGTGGGAAGGAATGGGCATATAGGCATGGAAGAAGATTCAAGGTACTCAATTGGCTAATCTCTACTACAATTAATAATATTTTGCTGAGTAGCTTTTGACTAACTGATTTGACATCCTTTCTGAAGGTCAGGTTTGGTGCCAAGGCCTTATATATCAATACTGATGCAAAAAATCTGCTATAGATATGAAAAAAACTATTTGTCTGTGAGGATAACGAATAACTTACTAAAAGTTATTTGTAGATTAGGACTCGTAGCATTTTGTTGATCATTAAAGGGATTGGACAATTTAATTTGCATCTTCTTTTGATGACTACTTGCGCTAATTCCATCTAAATGTCAATTTGCCTCCTTGATGCTTTCTTCTATAACTGCTAAATTTTCTACTCAAGTCTATGTAGGTTGGATAATTGTACAACAGAATATTGGCCATTACTCTTTGCTAAAATTATGTAGGGTGACAAAATGTAATATTGTATATTCTTGTATATCTCATTTTGATACATGTAACTACAGCTTGCCTTTAACTGTTAAATACTTCGATTCAGATCATTTTTTAAAAGGTCCTTATCAGATGGAAATATACTTCGAGAAAGCAGTTCACCTGCAACAGTATCAGCTGTCCATCCAAAGCACTGCAAGTCAGCCTTGCCAAATAAATTGCAAAGAGGATCTAGCATCCTTACGGAGACATCACCTGAAATATCACCTTGTGAAACTGACATATCACTTTCAAGGTTTCTTAACCTTTTGCTTTCAGTCATATGACATCTTTTCTTGTATGTCCAGAAAATTTTAATTGATGTGGCTCAATTCAGTATACTGCATTATTGATGAATGGCAAATCTGTTTTCTTTCATCTTGAATGTGCATCTTGTTAGAATTTAGCAGTCTGTTAACTGCCATGCTACTTCATATAACCTAGATGTTTTAATTGTACGACTACAGTTGTCAAAGCTATTCCCAACTAAAGTTGTTTAGCATTCATTATCCAATTTAGTATAATCTAATTTTGTGCATTGTGTAAATCTGCTTTCTAAGATTTTATGAAATATGAAGCATAGTTGTATTTTTTACCATGTAAAATATGTCCCAGAATGTTGCAAGTGATCAATGCAATTGATTGCATTGACCTTATTCCTCACACATCTTTTGTCTTACCCTGGAACATTCTTTCACCACTTAATTGTGTGATATACGCCGTAAGATGCAAAGCATGCCATTTAGAAAAGGTTATATATCCAGTGGACATTTGGAAGCTGTGATTTGTGTCTATGTGTGTATGTATGTCTGTGTCTACTATCGCATTTCTAATTTCAGTAGTTGATTGCTAACTGTGTTACTTTTTTTTTTTTAATCTGTGATATTTTCCTTTAGCAAATGAAATTAATGCCGTGCAGGCACTAACTTCTGATACCATATTTATTATGCATGCTTCTTAAGTGAATTTACCTTATGCAGATATACCCCCTCACTGCCTCGTAGACAGCTTTTTGGAGATGTGCAAAGGGATCGATACCTGGAAAGTGATCATATTTACTTCTCTGAACATGGAGATATGTTTAATTGCTCGAACTTTGTTGATATAGATTGGCTGTCTTCATCTGGGAATTCGTGTGAAGAAGAGATATTTGAGAGGTATATTCAAATTCAGGATGTAGTGATGTTTGTGACTTATTGTTTTGTGACTTTTTGTTTGAAGTTAATGGAGTAATGAGGGCCCTAGCTAAAACCAGAATCTCACCAATGAATTAGTGAGTTATTGGAAACTGCTATTTCATGCAGGGAAAAAAGTGCTATGTGCGGCTCAGTCACTTTATGCTATAAACCAGTATGTCCAATTAATCAGGATAAAAATCATAACTGTTTTGAGTATAAAATATGTATTGAAAATACCTCAAACTAAAAGTCTTTCATTACGTGTTTTAGTCTAATCCATACAATTGATCACACGATTAGCTTGCAATGGATGGCTTTAAGTTGGTCTAGCAAAGTGAAAATGAAGTTAAAGCACATGGTGAATAGTGCTTGATAGGGGCTTCAAGTTTCCTAGCTTAATTTACTTTGAGGAATCAGATTGTTAAGCTTGGTCTAGCAAAGTGAAAACGAAGTTAAAGCACACGGTGAGTAGTGCTTGATAGGGGCTTCAAGTTTCCTAGCTTAATTTTCTTTGAGGAATCAGATTGTAAAGTCTATGACAGCAAAAGACTACTTACTCATCTTGTTTGTGATTGATGCAGATCATCCATACTCACAAACTCCCCAGGGATGTCTTCAGAGAATGTTGTTAATGGAATATTGGGTGAATCTACCCCATCAACAAGTGGATATGGACCCAGCATGAAGGTCAGTAGCTCTTTCATGTTTGCTTTGGTGTTTTACTCCTCATCCTGTTACAGATGATTAAATTGGATATTGAAACAAGGGAAAATGTAGGAGTCGGTTCAAGCAAACTCACTATCTGAATTCATACAAATTGAAAAAATGTTAATGGTGAGAGTTGCTGATTCATAGACTTCTGCGATAGGCAAAATTGTCACAAATTTTTCTTAAGCTGATGATGTATATATCAACAAGGCTCGTAACAATTAGCTGATGTACGTTACTTCATTGTGTCCAATGATCTGATGATATCCAAAGAAGAGGCGGTGGAGATCTCTTCTCAGTTCGGCAGAAGTACAGTTTACTGCTAATATGTCAAATTGAGTTTAAAAATCATTTTCATTGCAGAAACAACTTATGAATTAGGTGGTCATCCGTGGTCTACTTGTATGAGCAATGTCATTTCTCTCTACTTATTACATACATATATGAAAAGAAATGAAAAAAAGTTCCAAATTCTGCTAGAGATATGTCATTGCTTTAGAGTCAGACTTTTTCGTATAAGAAATTATAAACCAGTTCTACGTTAAATCGACTTTGTTTTCTATTATATGTTCTTCAGGCAAGGCAGCATACAGGAACTGAGCTGTCCTTTGGTAATCGCCAGAATTCCAATGTGCCCGAGGAATTCTCAGATAGCTTTGTACAATGGGTAAATTATGGAGAGACTCTCTGCCACTAGAAAGATTGTTTTTGCTCCCGGACTACGTACACTTGGGGCCTTAATTGGCATTTCCTGCCTTTTACATTCCTGATAAATTTAACTTTGGAAGGTTACTCAGAGCAGGATTAAAGGGGGAATACAGAGGCAGGTTGATCCGCATTCTTCTGTCAATTCTATGCAAGAAGAAATCTCCGTGAATATCATGTTTGTGACTCAAACGGCATCATTTCCATCGTGAAAGCTATGATGGGAAGTGATATAGAAGTATAAAGGAGTATATATAGCAACACTTAATTCTTTTTTGGAGCTCGTCTTTTGTCATCCATCTACTAGAACAACGACTTAGTAGGCTCAAAGCTTGTAAATATATGAACTTTGCTCTTTGAGAGCTCCAGTTTCAGAGGAATTGCAGGCCATCGATTCTTTGTTTCCATTATGTTTGTCTGTGGTCAGATCTGACGCTAACAATTCCAAGAGTTTTTTTACGTACGGTGACGAGGCTAGTGTTTCTTTAAGCCATCCAAATACCAGTCCTCACAGTCGAGTCCTTTACTTCGCTAGGTTGTTTGTTTTGATGTCGTAGTGTATGTAAGAGGTCATTAAATAGGGGCAGTAAATGGATACAGAATTACTTGTGTGGCGGCAATGCTGGAGACGTGTGCGGCTTAGGTAATTATTGCAAAGTGCCAGAATTTCTCTGAGCGGTCTGTATGGGCAGCAATTTTGGACATGGAACAATAAGGTTTGGCTCTTAAATTATTTTACCGTAATTGTGCAAATCATGAATGAAAGCCTACGTTAATTTCCATGTTCTCTTTAAAGCACTTTATGTTTAGGAGTTTGGTCGTTGAAATTCGTTTCGTCTGTGCTGTGCTTGTGTGGAGTGATCAGTTAACCCTGATGACACAGTCGAAGATAGAAGTCTAATCAAAGTTTTGATCAAAGACACATGCATTGGAATTGCGTCTCTTTGGAACCAAAGTGTAAAGATTCATAATTTAGAAGATGAATCACGACAATCACTAGAATATTTCAAGTTACAACCCCAACATGATAGTTAAAAGTAGGTTGGCTACACAAAAAAGGAAAAAACTTTTGGGAGAGAGAGGAACTCCTAACCCCAAAAATGAGGACGGTAGGAATTAGGAAAACAGGAGCAATGTGATCTAAAGAGTTTTTCTTCAGCTCGAGATGGTTGAAGTCTCTGGCGAGTAATACAATAAGTGGGCCTTTCCCGTGACACTTCTCCAACAAGTGGCCACTTGTTCCAATAATTTGTCCAACCATTAGCCTTCAATTCAGTATTGGTAGCCTTTCACATATCCAAAAAGGAGAATTATTCGGATGCCATAAACTTGTAACAAAAGCGTAATGAAAAGTTATCTGTATTTTAAAACTTTGCAAAAGATGAGTGACGTGAGAAGAGAGTCTCGGTCTCCAACAAGAGAAGGACGTGCTACAAAAGTAGTTAAGATTTGTGGCAAAGAGATTGCCGAGCTGCCTCTTACAACGGCGAAATCAAGTTACTGCTAGGCTGTATAGGAACAGAAGGAAGATGATTTAAAAATCGAATGGTCGTCTGAAGATGAGGTTGAGAATGAAGAGGTGGACATGGTATTGGGTCAGGGGAATTATGGCACTGGAATTAAATTATCCAACTCCTTCAAAACTAGGTTGGACAAGCAGTGGGAGAATACTGTCGTGATCAAATTACTTGGTAAGCGCATAGAGTACAAATTATTGAAAGAGCGGTTACGTGCTTTGTGGAAACCTAAAGGACCATTGAAAATAGTAGACTCGGATTATGACTTTTTCTTGGTCAATTTTATTGAACACGAAGATTATATTCATGCCCTTACCAAAGGGCCATGGATTATTTTAGGCCAAGTTCTATCAATTCAATCTTAGAGTCCTAGTTTTCGTCCTGCTAATGGTAGAGTTGCAAAAGCGGTTGCTTGGGTACGCTTTCCAGAGTTTCCTATATCTAGATATCATCTGTCAATTTTGTGTGCTTTGGGGAATCTAGTTGGGCACACGATAAAAATGCATGACACTACTCACAATGAGGCCGGTATGCTCGGGTGGCAGTGGAAGTAGATAGTAGCCAGCCGTTGGAACCTATTGTGAAAATTTATGGTGAAGAAATTAAAGTTGCTTATAAGGGTCTCCTTGAAATTTGTTATTCCTGTCAAGTGGTCGGTCATAATGCTATTTCCTGTATTCAAAAGGTACAATCCCAAGTTCCAACTCCATCATGCAATCAGGTTGATCAAGTGGTGGCGGCTGCACTTATAATGGAGAAGCCAAGGATGTCAGTTAAGGAACCCTATGGTCATTGGATTCAAGTGCAACCTAGAAAGAGCCGTAATTTTAGAAATGGACATCCAAATTGGAGATTTTCTTTAGCAAAAAATAAGGGGGATAGTTGAGGATCTCGTTTTTTTGTTTTAAAGGATCACATGGATGATCATTTTGCTGGGGTACATGGTAGGGATTCTGATAGAATTAAGCATGGGCTAGAAGTCCTCAAACAATCGGCCAGGCACAAGGGACCTCTATGAGGTGGGCTAATAACATGGGCCAAGGTGTAAAAGGCTAGTAGACTTATATGTCCAAGGGAAAATCTGTTATTGATCCAGTCTAAGCACAAAATCCAGCATCAAGTACAATAGGACATGCTGAAGGTTCTGCGATGAAGTCTGCTCGTGCCGATAACCAGAAGCATGCCTCCATCTTCATTCAGTCTCACAAAGAAGTGGTGGTTCATGACGACTCAAATGCCTTGCCTAATGATGAAGATATGGATATCAAGGTCGAGGACAAAAGGTTGCGAACAAAGTCCAGATCCCAGCATCTTAATATTAAACAAGGCAAACCACCTGATGCGCTGGCTATTGATAGAGAGGATACTGTTAATATGGAAATCATCAATGACATATCTGATGATGAATTTGTGCCTAGTAGTTTACCTGAGGAATTGCATGGTTGTGTTAGAACTAGTGCTTAACATTAGTAGCAGATAGCTAGATCAATGCAGTCCATGATGATAGTCACTTTACGTTGTAGAATGAAGATTCTTGTATGAAATGATCAAGGAGCAGAAGGTAGAGTTTTTCCTTATGTATTACGAAACTATGTTCATCAGTATCATCTTATTCTAGTTGTCTTGGTTGTGACAAGGATTAGTGGGTGCAAGGAAGATGATCTTATTCAGCAATTAAAGTTTTCCAATTCACGTAGGGTGGAGGCTTCAGGCTTTTTTGGTGGTATATGGATTATATGGAATGATGATGTAGAAGTATCTTTACATGTGTCACACAAACAATTTTCCCATATGTGTATGACATGGAAAGCATTCTCTTTTTATTGCAATATAGTATATGCTAGTTCGGTTCCTTTGCTTTGCAAATTGCTCTGGTTATACATGAAGAAATTGACGAGAGTTATGGACCTTCCTTGGCTAGTCGCTGGGGATTTTAATGCCATGCTTGAAGCTAGTGACAAAAGGGGCGGGCATTTCATTAGAAATATTGTTAACAAGGATTTTCAGGACTGCTTACATAATTGTGGGTGGCAGAACCTAGGCTATGTGGGAGCTAAATTCACGTGGCGAAGGGGCAATTTGCTTGAGAGAATTGACAGAGCTTTTGGTTGTTGCATTTAGAACAATACCTTCCCTACTACAGCGATGAAACACCTTCCTTTCCTAAATTCAGATCATAGACCTCTTCTCATTCAGTTTGAGCTGACAGGGGATTAAGCTCCTGGACGTAAACCTTTTCGGTTTCAGGCAACCTGGACAACGCATGAGGAGTTCAAGAATTTCGTTGAGGCATGTTAGGTCCGAGAGAGTTGTTTTCAAGATATTCTTGCAAATTTCTCGAAAAAAGTAAAGGATTGGAATTACAATGTATTTGATAATATTTTTAAAAAGAAGAGAAGATTACTTGGCCAGCTGGAGGGCATTCAATGCTCACTTGAGCTCAAGGATTCTTGCTCTCTGAGGAACCTTGAGGAAATATTGAAAAAAGACCTTGAGGATACTCTTCTACAGGAGGAGCTTTTATGGTATCAAAAGTCAAGATGTCAATGGATTTCACAACGAGATAGGAATACTAGATATTATCATTTAGTAACAGAGGCTAAAAGAAAGAAAATTTTTGTGACTAAAATCCAGACCGATGATAGGACTTGGTGCTTCGATGCAACTATGCTAAAAGTCCTAGCTAGAAATTATTTCTCTGAATTTTACTCTAAGGAAATCAGCTAGGATGGGTCCTTTCATACAATTGCTAGATTTTTCACTCTGTCTCATTCGGATATGATGACCCTATCCAAGCCGATTAAGGATGAGGAAGTTAAAGCTGTATTGTTTGGAATTAGCCGATTAAGGATGAGGAAGTTAAAGCTGTAGTGTTTGGAATTAATCCTAACAAAGCGCCTGGTATTGATGGGTTTACATCTTTGTTTTTCCAAAAATTGTCGGTGGTTCCGTGTGCGATTGGGTAAGAAGAATTTTTAACCATCAGGAATGGGATTCACAGATCAACCATACCCTGCTAACGTTGATTCCAAAGATTCAATTCCTGTTAAATTTTACTCATTTTTGGCTGATTGGTTTTTGTATGGTTTCATATAAAACCATTACAAAGATCATAGTTAATCGGTTGAAACCTGCACTAAATCATTTAATAGCACCAAATTAGTCTAGTTTTGTTCCTGACAAACATATTACGGATAATATTATTATCACGTAAGAGGTGCTTCATTCCATGCGTGTTAAGCAAAGGAAAAGAGATATGCTCACTATTAAGATTGATCTAGAGAAAACGTATGATCGTCTCCGTTGGGACTTCATTCAGTCTACTCTAACGGCTATTGGTTTGCCTACTGCCCTTATTAGCATAATTATGAAATGTATTTCTTCAGTATGCAGGTCTTGGTTAATGGTCAAGCTTTGGATATTTTCTTCGCTTCTCGTGGTGTTTGACAAGGAGATCTACTCTCTCCTTATCTATTTGTGCTTTGTATGGAGAGATTGGGGCATTTAATTGATGATATTGTCTCTCAAGGGCGTTGGAACCCTGTTTCTCTTAATCGCGAAGGACCGGAGCTTTTTCATTTGTTCTTTGTTGATGACTTGATTCTGTTTACATAGGCTTCTTTGGATCAGGTTGATGTGATTAGGAGTGTTCTAAATCATGCTTCTGGCCAAAAGTCAATGCAGCAAAAACCAAAATTTATTGCTCAAAGAATACACCGGCGCATTTGGCACAGACTATTAGCACCACTCTTGGATTTCCCTGGTTAGGAATTTAGGCAAATACAAGGGTGTGCCGCTGCTACATGAGTGCATATCTAAGGGAACTTATCAGCCTATTATTGACAAAGTGTGAGCTAGATTAGCTGGATGGCAGGCTAGCGTTTTGTCTTTTTCAAGTATACTTAGTCTTGTTCAATCAGTCTTAATGGCCATACCCCCTTACACCATGCAAATAGTATGGTTACTGGGTGGATTATGTAAGGAAATTGAGCGCATTGTTTGAAACTTCCTCTAAGGCTCTTCCGAACAGTAACGTAAATCCCATTTGGTAGCTTGGAATACTATATGTTAACCTAAACAGTATGTTGGATTAGGTCTTTGGAGTTTACACACGAGCAATAAAGCTTTTCTTCTGAAACTGGGTTGGTATATGTTCACAAGACAAGTTCGAGTTCTCATAGCCAAATATCGATTCACACCTTCTTTATCTAATTTGCACAGTAAAGGAGGTTCCATGGTTTGGAGGGGCATTTCTAGTGTTTGGGATAAGCTTATGTTCGGCAGCAGGTGGAGTATTGGAAATGGAGAGTAGGCAAGGTTTTGGATAGATGATTGGACAAGGTGTGGCCCTTTAGTTTATCTATCGGATGCATATGTTCCCTAGCAAGCCATCAATATGACAGTGAGTTCTGTTCGGGATGCAACAGGCTAGTGGAATTAGGATTTGTTTCAACACCTCCTTCCTTCCAGTGTATGCATGAGAATTGCTAGCATTCTCCCTCCCAATATGCAACTAGGTATAGATAAATTGGTGTGGAATCCTTTAGTAAATGGGCAGTTTTCGGTTTCTTCTACTGCAGATTTTATTGCTAGTAGGGGATGGAATGATGCCAACTCACTTTAGAACCTAATTTGGAAGTGGTTCGGTCCTCAAAGAGTTCACTCATTTCTTTGGATTCTCATGCATGATAGATTACTCACTAATAGCCTCCGGGTATGTAAACACATTGCCAACAATGCTGCTTGTGGTCGGTGTGGACTTATTGAGGAGACGTGCTTGCATGTGGTCCGAAATTGTACATGGGAAGAATAGGTGCAAGGGTTGAGATATTTTGCGCCATTGGATGATTTTTTTTCATTCCGATCTTCATGTTTGGCTTCGGTCCAATTTACAGGATAATTTGATAGTGCATGGGTACCACTGGTGCAGCATTTTTGGTTTTACTTGATGGCTTCTTTGGTTCTAGAGAAATAAAATTATCTTTGATAATACATTCCAATGGCATTTGAATCCGATAGCTATTATCTTGGACCATGTTAAATGGACTACTTTTGCTCATTCCTTGCAATCACATATGCTTAAAGGGAGTGGACATAATGAATTGACGTTAGTTGGGTGGACTTTTCCACAGATGGGCTGGTATAGATTAAATACCGATGGTGCATTCAAAGCTTCAACGAATGTAACATCCTCGGGGGGTATTATTCAGGATAATATTGGCCATTAGATAGGAGCCTTTGCTCACAATATTGGCTCTTGTTCTTCCTTTAAAGTTGAGCTCTGGGAGGTCCTTAAGGGACTTGAGCTTGCGTGGGATCTCAATTTACGCAGAGTTGAGCTTGATATAGATTCTAAGGTGGTTGCGGATATGTTAAAAGGAATCATTGGCAACTCCTGCTAGGAACGACCCTTAATTACTGCCATTAGAGGGCTCATGGATAGGGATTAGATTATTCGAGTCAGGCATGTTTATAGGGAGGCTAATCGATGTGCGGACTAGTTGGCAAACTTTGCTCTCACTCTTCCACTTGGAGTTCATTATTTGTTGAATCCTCTGCATGGTTGTACTTCAATTTTATTGGAGGATTTAGTTTGGGTCTCATTTCTTTGGGTTGTCTCTAATTAGAGCTGCTGCCCTGTTCCTTCAAAAAAAAATTATCTGTTGACTAAAATTAGGCCTAGCAAAATTTCGTCTGAACCGATAAACTGATCCTGTCTGTTCTAGAAAAAATCAGATAAGGGTTAGAATTCTTTTGACCGATTTTTATCCGAATTAAAATCAAATATAGATCCAGGATGACCTAATTGGATAAAATGTCCAAATTTTCAAAATTGGTCAGCACCGTACATTTAAAATCGATTAAATCTGATCCAAATTTTAAAAAGATAAAAAAATCATTGCTTCAAAATTTGACGAAGAAAATTTTTTACGTAATTTTAAATTTTGATTTGAAGTGCAATTTAATAACCCTTTGCTATTAGTTAAAATCGAACAAACTGGTTCCGAACTATATTGGGTGTTTTCCAATCCGGTTTAGTTCCAGGTCAGCTTGGAAAAAAAATGGTTTCAAACCAGTTTAGGGTCATAAAATTTTTACCTTTGTCCAAATTATCCGAAACTGATTTAATTTGAAACCAATTTTTTGTCAACCCTAACTAAAAGCGACAACGCGTTGTCACGAATGCCTATTTAAGTTGAGTGTGAAAAAGAAGACATTCAACTTGAACCAAAAGGTTAGCCAGTAACGCTCACTTAACCAATATTTAGGAAACAATTTGGGTACTCATTCTCCCTGATAAGCATATGCTCAAAAAGTTTCGAGTTAAACTGAAGCAAGCACATTATATTTATATAAACGATATATGCAGCGAGTACAATGACCTGATAAAAGATGAAGAAGAGACATAGAGATTAGTATTTCGACTGTATATCAAATAAACAAAAAAGTACATCCAACAAGTGTATTTTTCGTTATCTGGTAACCAGATAATAATTTTTATAAGAATCGGAACAGCAATCAAAAGAGTCCATGAAATTTGCAGTCATGTCGGCTGCACTGCTCTAAAATATTTCATGAATCAGTTGATGGAGAGCATCACATTTCTACCGCTATCTTATTGGCACAAGGGTATAGCTTCTAATTAAGACAACCGAACAAAGCATTTTGTCATAATTTGGCGACTATCAAATGCATAATCTTAGCAAAATTACTATTATAATTTAATCGTTAAGGTTGATATTCTATCGTCTTGTTTGCCACTATAACTAAATTCCCTAAATACAGGTTTAATCCTGATTATAGGGATTGATATCAACGAGGTGCTCAACAGAGTAAAAGATTGTTGGGTTTCTCTCTCCCTTCCCATTGTCAATTGCCCTTACTTTCTGCTATCTTAAATTTGTATATCAAAAAAACTATATGCTGTGTATATATAAGCAAAGTTAGATATAAAGATATAAGTACGCGATTTAATACAGAGAAACGAGTAAACTTCTTTATTGTGTGTGATCTCAATGCCTTAGTGGGAGGTTTTTAGGGTTCAAGAGTTAATAGCTTGATAATGCAGACATTACTAGACTAGTCATAGTATTTAGTGGACTTGATTGATAATTACACAGCTAAAGTTATATTACTTATTTATATGGATACTTTCCAGCGGTGATACATGGCCAAATTAATTAAAATAATATGAATCTGAATTCATTAAGTTACCAAGTTAAAAATCTTCATATTAAACATACAAAACTAATTATTAGTCTGTTTTAGCAATTTTTATTTGCTGAAATTCGAAGGTCTAGAATTTTTCTCTACCTTTATAACAACAAATATTTTTCCACTTTAAATAATTTTACGTATACAAACAATACTAAGACTAGGTCACTTACTATAATGTGCAAGATAAAAACAATTCTTCCTTTCTAATCTATCAAGAATTTCATATATATATAATGAAAGTAATAACTAATAACAAGTTAGTGGATCATATGACTAATAATCAATGTTGTGAATATAATACCGGACTTGGTACCAGATTTAATTTTCATATGGTATAGTTTCGGTACTGATCAATGATACGTATCGTTTTGAATAATTTTTTAAAATTATTAAATAATCATTAATTTTTATAAAATTTCAAAATAGTCCTTACATATATATATATATAAGATATGATTGTTGTTAAATCAAATTTATATTATTATAATTTTTAAAATAAAATTGAAATAAATAAATATATATATATATTAATTTATTTCAATTTTATTTTAAAAATTATAATAATATAAATTTGATTTAACGACAATCATATCTTTTCCATATTGTGCTATATAAGGTTGATTGTAATTGTCCCATCTTTATATTATGAATTTGTTCAAATTAAACTTATTCAGTTCTTTGAATAAATTGTAAGAGAACCAACTTTTTACATTTTTACAATTACTTAGGGGGCTGTTGGCTAACATAGGGGAATGGTAATAGGAATGAGAATGAATATAGTAAGTAATGGAAATGGATATAATCATTATAATTATGATTGTTAGTTAAGAGGAAGGAATGATTAACATTACGATTGATAGTGATTGATTTGTTAAATAATTACATTTTAATAAATTATATGTTAAGTATTTATATTTTATATTGTAATTAATTACATTTTAATTATAGTTTAATTATATTTAATTAAAAATATTAGTATTTGCAGGAATCAAATCCATTCCTCTCACACAAGAGAGGCATGAACTATTACCTAAAATTGGGGTATGAAAAACTATTCAATCAACCATAATAAATAACCAACCATTATATTTTATTTATTCTCATACTCCTTAACCAAGCACTCCCTTAGTATTCAAATTAATTTAGTTCTAATCAAATTATTTGACTAAAACCTCATAAAACTTAAATTTTTTCTATGATAATGAAATACGGTTTCAGCCACTTTAAACTTCACTCTATAACATTATTCAGTTGCATTGTCTAAGTCTAAGTTACATACATTAATTATTAAAAATTTACTAGCCCATAAAATTTTAAAATTTTCTTATATTTTAATTAGTTCTGAATATACTCTATATTGGGGGAAACCTGAATCAACAAACATCTAGAATCCAATAACAATATAAACTTATTAATAAGTCATCACGTTCATTATAAAAAAATATGGTTAGTAATGGATAAGCACACATAATAAGTTAATAATGTGAGATGTTATAATTGTAAACATTACAACTATTCAAACTTATGATTATCTTTTTAGAAAATCATATCATATATAAGATATGATTTTCTAAAAAGATAAGAGTTGGATAAAAAAATTGGAAATCAATTAAAAATGTGTAGAAAGAGTTCTACGAGTTTTGGGAAAAGTGTAGATTCTTATGCTTTGGATTATAACAAAAATTTGTAAGTGATTTTTGTTTAGTTGACCAGTGATACAATTATGTTTTGATCATACCACATTATCTGTATATGAAATTTTCTTACATTGATATCAGAGCATGTTTTACTTGTATTTTGATCAAAATATAAGTTTTATCCATGATGATTTTTATTTTATCATGATTTTTATTCATCAATTTGAAATTGAAATGATTATCTTAATTGAATGAAATTCTTAATATAAGACTTATTATGATGATATGAAAATTCAATGACATCTTGAATTGGCATAACGTTGGATTGTTTTTATTTTAAATTGAAATTAATATCTCATATTTGTATTTAAACATTGGATTTTATTTTAAGATTCATTTCTTGAATATTTGTTTTAACAAAGTGTTTTCTCGAATAGAGCCTACTAGTATAGAGAAGAAAATTGTGCCAAATATAAACAAATATATATGTCATCCATTGTGGTTTGCAAAACATGTTTACAATGTGTTGCATATGTCATACCTTAGTTAGTGTAGTGCTTCCCAAATACAACCATAGTGTTTGTTGTTATTACCTTCTCAGGTCGTAGGATTACAAAATGTTTGTTCATAGGGCACGTGAAAAAGGTGGATCACGTAAATGGAAGAGAGATGCAAGGTTGGATTTACTAACTTGGAGCATGTCGTAATGCATGTGATTGTGATTGTGATCATATGGCCAAGTTCCTTGTTGCTTCACAGTTAAGCTTTCTCCTCTTCCATGATCCATGTTTTCTCTTCTTTTACCATTAGAGGATTTCATATTGTTGAATATGACCAAGCCACCATTATTTCCATACCTATTCATTCTATATTTTCAAAACCGATTGTTATCTATTTTTGGTTTTGTAAAAGTTTCATATAATGATTAGCTCTCTTAAAACACGATAACGAACTAAATTTTGCTTCACTAATGTGGTCTATTGTGGCAATCAAGGTTTCATTTTGTACGAATTATAGTTGCTTGGACTATGTCCATCTAGTGTATTTGGTTGAATGTTTAGTGTTGCCTTATTGTTTCATTGGCGGCAATACAAATAAGAGAAGATGACTAGAGTTTCTTCTTCAAAATAAGAAGACAAAGAGTGTTTGGTTACTAGAGTAACTAAAGCATAAAGATAGAATAACTTATGTTTGGCAGGCTTATTCTTAGTATAGAATAAGCTTTGTTTAAGTTTCTATAAGCTAAACCATAAGCCTATTAAGGTCGATCTTAACTTAAGTCCATTAAATATATATATACATTTTATACATTATATATATATTTTTTTTTTCTAGTCCAAAGACTTAAACCTTTAACCTATATTATCAAAAATAGAACTCTTAACCATTTGTCTACATCTTTTAGCATGTAAAAACTTGATGTGAAAACAATTATATACATTTTTATAAACATTTAAAAGATTTGTTTGGATGACACTTAAAAGATTTGTTTGGATGACACTTCTCATCAAATAATTTGTTTATTTAATAAGGTATCCTTTATTAATTTCTAAACTATTTGTCCATATTTTATTTAATTACTTTGAACAAATATGGGCTTATTGATTAAAAGGGAATAATTTCTTTTCTCTTTCTAGCATTTGACTTTAATGATATGCTCATATTATGGGACACAATTCAATTTACTATTCAAAAGTGTTAAATATTATTTTTCCTCAAATTTTTTTTAGAAAAATGATTGTAATGATAACCTTGATTTCAATTCAAATTCTAGCATAAAGAAATTATGTAAATTTCATAAAGGCACAATTAGATAAATATCATGTGACAACTAGGATAGAACTAATGTTACATGTTACATTCGTTAATAACATGATACAAGGTCTCATCTTTGCTGGTTTTCAAGGCTTCTCCTCTCCTATGAGAAAATATGAAGATTAATTAATTGGAGTGTGGAATACTCCATCGAATCATAGAGATTTGTTAATAGAGTGTGGAATACTCTATTGGATCATATTCACACATCTAGTTGGATGGTGCAAACTTCTTGAAAGAGCATAGAAGAGGAGAAGTGTCGAATGGTCTAAATTTTACAAAGGACATTATAATGCTAATAGCGTATATGAATTTCAATGATTCTTCTAAAGAACTAAATGACCTAATCCTATATAGAGTTTATCGAATTATATATTTGTAGGTTTTATTTAATTTATAATTTTAGTGAAAAAGTGAGTCACTTTTATATTCGATGCTTAATGATACTTATGTAGCATTAATTGTTTATAGCACCTGTTAAATTTTGAATAATATATGTTTATTAAAATTCATTATTCATTCAGTTTTGATTGTTTTATATGTATATGCTATACATATCATACATGAGATGTTTGTAAATAAATAAACCTAAATAGAATAATGGATGATGATTGGAAACCTAGTGACCTTTTGATTCTATAGATAATTGTGAAAATAATTAAAGTTTCTATTTAAAAGATTACACCAAATAAACTAAAATTGATAACAATTTCATATTAAATATGTCATTGTAGATATATATGTTTGAGGAAAATGATTGTTGTATCTAAAATTTTGTTATAGAATTCACTAGAGCTGAAAACTTTAATGGAAAAATTAATGATGTTTAAAAGTATGAAAATTCAATATGTATTGGAAGAACAAAAGGCTTTTGTCTCGTTACATGAAATCATGAGAGTCTTTAAGAAGTACACTATGAATTAACATATCAAAATTATGAGGCACATGGCTTATCTAAAAAAAGAACTCCTTGGATTATATAACATATATGATGATTTTATACAAGAGATCAAGACGTATGACTATGCCAAAGACATATGGTCCATAGTGGTAACATGTTATAGTGGCATCCTAGTGACCATATTATGATCACTCACTATTATGTTTGACATATACATATATACTGTAATAAATAAATCATAAATGAGAATATAAGATAGGAGAATTCAATCCTGAGGCATTGAAGCTAATGTTAAACATAGTGAACCGAGAGATGTTAGTCATATCTTATCTCATACTAAGCTAATATAGGTTATTACCCATTCTTGCCACCATGTTAGGAGCATATAAAAATGCATTTAACCTACAATATGAATATCAAGATGATGAAAGGTGCTATAAGGCACCTATCAATAAACATCTTAAGGCTTTTAAGTCATATGGCTAAGTTATACTCAAGGATTTTAAAACTAAAAAGTGAAAGCACTGTGATGAGTTTAAGTGAAAGATGGAAAGAAAGTCTTCCACAATTCTTAGAATTCTAGTAATAACTAGGCCAAATAAAGTGGAAAAGGAAAAGGATCTCCCACAGAGAAAATTCTTAGTTATATCATGTTTTAGTTAGCCTTGGATCAGATATTAATTTCCACAATGGTGAAAAGGACAATGTTTTTGAAATTATAATAGTCATGTTTTCATATTAGAATGTTTTATAGTGTTAGATGTTGTTTATTAAACAAATAATTTTTATTTAATAACAACATCTAGTTCTAATAATATATATGCCAATTTGTAGCATGCTAGACTTGATCATATTGGATAAAATTGAATTAATCAATTGGTCAAGCATATTTTATTTAGAATACCTACATAAAGTAGAATAGTCTACTTATGAACATTATCTAGCTAACAAAATAGCATGAAAACCACTGAGCCTGGGACAAAAATTTCTAAGCTATTGCAATTAAATCATTAAGATATATATAGCTAAACAAATATGAAAGCATGACATAATAGTACTTATTTCATCTTAATCAATAATTATACTCAGTATAGTTTCATTTATTTGATTTCTCAAATTTTGAAACATTATCTTGTTTCAAAAAGTATATGACTAGAGTTGAGAATCAATAAAATAAAGCTGATAAAGACTTCAATAATTGATCAAGTATAAGAAGAGTTATCTGATCAATTCAAAAAGTCATGTGATGAAAAATCAATGGATAGCTAATGATTATCGTATGAATCCATCCACAAGATGATGGGGTGGAGATGAGAAATAGCACTCTTGTCATGGTTAGGTCTATAATAGTACATGCAAATTTACTTATCACCTATTAGAGTGATGTGTCATTAATCATTAATATGTAGTTGACACAAAGCCTATCAAATCATATATCAATATATATATAGGTAAAAGACCTAATTTATTATATCTGATTTTTTGAGAATGTGTATGTTACATATATTCATTGGCCCTCTTATAAGTATGAGAATGTAGGTTCTAAAGGGAAGAAGAGTATCTTTAAAGATATCTTTTTAACATTTTAAAGTGTATATGTTTCAAGATGAACAAGTTACTAAACAAGTAATTCTGTCACAAGATATCTCATTTTTAAAGAATAATTTTCCAAAGAAAAAAAAGATAGTTCAAAATTTATCTCTATATGAGAGACTGAATTGGAATGATCTTGTAAGATAAGATCAACTGAATGTTATTCATTCAAGTGGAAGCAATTTAGGAGATGATGCATTAGTTTTTGATCAAAGACAATTGTAACCCAATAAGAGCTCTTTACCACTATCTGATTCGACCGGGAGCAATATGAATGTAGAGAGATTCGTTTCTCAAATTTTCATTATACTTGATGATGAGTGGATTATTCCTCATACAATTTTGAAGATAAAAGGAGTAAAATTTATGGTAGTTCCCAAAACAAAATCGAAGACTATAAAAAGGCTTCATCTGGCCTTGCTAAGAATGAAATAGCTATAGTAATAGAAGAAGAATGAACTTTAATGAGTTTGATCTAAGTATAAGAATTGAATAATCTTATGAAAAGTCATGTAGCCATTAAAAATGAATATGCTCTTCAAATGTTAAGTAAAATAGTGATGAGAGCTTTGAAAGATGCAAAGCATATTTAGTGGAAAAAGGATACACAAAATTGAAGAGATCTATTATAAGAAGAAATTCTCATTTTTTGTGAGTTTTATATCAGTTTGACTTATTCTAGGTGTAGTAATTAAAACATATCTTGACATACTCAAATGGATATCAAGACTATATTTTTAATGAAGATGTAGTTGAAGGAATCTATATAGTACACCTACTAGGTTTCATTCAGAAAGTTCAAGAGCATTACATCCTCAGACTATTAAAGTTAATTTATGGTCTAATAGAGTCTCAAATTAATTGGTAGATTGTATTAGCATTATAATTATGTCATATGATTTTAGAATGATTGGAAAAGAACACTTATTATATGTTAAAAGATCCAACGATAAATGTATAATTTTATTATTTAATGTAGATGATATTATTGATAGCTAGTGTCAATAAGTAGTTCATTAAGCGAGAAAACAAATTGGCTATCAACCATAATCAAAATGAAGAATATCTGTATACACCTTTGAGGTTAAGATCGCTAAATATTGTTTTAATTATAGCTTTCTTAATGTCATAAGCTACATATATATATCAATGGAATACTTGAACAGTTTTGTATGCAAGATAGTAAAAGTGTTTTGTGACACTAATTGCTAAAGGACCTAAGCCATATGTAGTATCCATGGATGCCATAGGAAGTACAAAAAATAAAGATGGTTCTTTATTTTGAAGAAATAAGTAGTCTTATGGACACTATATGTTATATATGAACAAGTACATTGAAAGACAATACTAAAGAGTTCAACTATCAATATCAAATCAAACACATACATATCAAATATAACTATGTCAAGGAAATGAAAGCACAAATATAAATGAATATATCTAGTGATTATTCATAATATTTGTTATCAATGATGTCAGTTTGTTTGTCATCGAATAGTTGATGCAATATATGTTTAATTGAAAATTAAACAACATTTTCTATAATGAACTTTAAATGAAAGTTTATTTATAAAAATATGAGGATTTTGAATTAAGCTTTCTATTTTAGAATAAATGTTAAGTTAATCTTGAACACTCAGTTATAGATATAACAAGTATGTTAGACAAATATGAGATACCTTTCTGTACGGGTAATTACCTTTATTATTTTATACGAAAGTAGATGATACAAGCTTTAAGTGATTTATCTTGGTGACAAATGAGAGCTCAAGGCTTAAAACATTTATGTTAATATTTAGTATACTAAAGAGTGTAAAAGGTTATTAATAATGACATAACCTAAAGAAATGATAGTTCGCCTAATCTGTCTTACTATATCAGATGTTAGTTCTAAAGGATGGATTAAATAAATAAACAAGTTAACTTAAGTTAGGCATTAGGTATGCCTGAACTATCATTTGTATAGTGTTTGAAGAAAACATATGCTCTAATAAAATAGAGTCAATACTGTAAAATATGAGTCAAATTATGCATGCATTTTCGACAAAATAATAATAATATAAGTCATATTCTCAACTTATATCATGTGAGGATCCTTTAAGGCCATGTGAACCTCAAATTTAAAGTACCTTTTTTACTTAGGTTATAATTTTAAAGAATTGAATTATTGTTTGTTATCTTAGAATATTACTAGAAAACTATGAATGATTCGATATAACAGAACATTATAGAAAAATGAGTTTAATATAATTCAAAAGATTGAGAAGCAAGGAAAATCATTCAATTCTAAGTTTGCATTAAGATGTATTCAAAAGATCCCACCTTCTATGTAGAAGATAGTATGAATACAAAATATTTTTGTGATAAGAATGAGATAGTGATTGATGCAATAAATAATCTAGGGTATAGCATACTAAATCAACTTAAGGATCGATTCATTAGTTAAGAATTCGTATATTCCTTACAGATATATGACAATATGTTGTTGTAATATTCTAGTGGCACGGGATACTGTAAAAATGTAAATAATACATCTTTTTATCAATTAACTTCATTATTTATGGGTGGCAGATAATGAATAAGCACATACAATAAGTTAATAATATGAGATGTCATACTTATGAACGTTATAAGTTTTAGAAAATTATATATAAGATATGATTTATTAGAAAGATAAGAGTTAGATAAGAAAATTTCAAACCACTAAAAAAAGTGTAGAAAAAGTTTTGTAAGTTTTGGGATTTTGTGAGTCTTTTATGTTGTACATAATTTTTATTAGATTGATCAGTGATACAAGTATGTTTTCATCCTATCACATTATCTATAAATAAAATTTTCTTACGCTTAGACTCTATAAGATATATGAAAAAAAGCTAAAGAGAGGATATCACAACATTAGGAAAAAAAACACTCTTAGACACTTCTTTTCATTCTTTCACAACACTAGGGGCAAAAAACACTATTAGACACTTCTTTTCATTCTTTCTTTCCCACTCAACCTTCCTTCTTTTCCTAGCAACCACTTTTGGAGACTTTTCTACCAAAAAACTATTACTTCACCACCAAGTAATTACTTTCTCCACTTTTCTCACTAATATAAATTGTTGACCCATAAATCTTTCCACCTTTACCCTCCTAAACTCCAACTCTACTCTCATCTATTCTCCCACAACTCGTGCCTCCACAAGCAACTAGACTTCCCAAAACAATTTCCCCTCGAGCACTAACACTGAACAATCTTTGAAACAAAAGCCAAAAGTAGGTGGTTGGGGAGTCCTCTGATCTCTCTCTCCATTATTATCCTCCTAAAGAAATAGAAGGCAAGCCTATTTTTGCTCCATTATTATCTCTGTGGGGTTCTTTTTGGAACAAAGGCCACCTTTTCCAGTCATCCATAGATGGGAAGTAAACCAATGGAAGTTTAGAGGACTTAAAAACGTTCTTCTAGTTGAAGACAATCTGATTATGTTCACTTTTACATCCCTAATTGTAGCTCACAAGATAATAGAAGAAAGGCCATAGGATGTACCTCAGTTCCTATATTCCTACAAACATCATAACCTAACATCTGATTACAAAATGTCAAGGTTCATAACATTCCTATATGGATTAATATACATAGCATTCCTTTAGATTATTAGACTACTTAGTGTCTTAGTATGCCTTAGTATGCTTGATAGTTACATTGGAAGACCATTTGTATTGATGAAAATATAGTAAAAAGGAAAAGGATTGGCTATGCACATTTATATATTAATATCAATAGAATTGTAGAATTTCTTGATTTTATTCTTATTATGAGACTGGGTCCTGATTGCTTTCTATAGGAGGATATGGTGTAAGTTTCCTATCATTAGTGACCTTTCCTAATGTCTTAAGGAAAAGTCTAAAACTCATTAGCAAAGTTTTCGCCAGGGGTGATTATGTTGAATTAATAGGGCTTGAGTATGATCCTATTTGTTCTAAAGACTCCTTGCCTAAGGAGGAGAATAATGCAGCAGTAATCAAGATCCATGATAGGGGTATTATTTCCATAATCAGCTTTAGTGACAAAGATAAAATAAACTAAGTATCATATGAAAATGATACACTAACAACAGTTCCACTTTAGGATAATGAAACTAAACTTGTAGCTATTGGAAATGAAAAAGAAAAAACCGCATCCTCTTCAACTAACAACTCTTTTAACATGGAAAATGAAGAAACTGAGCATGAAGGTTTTCAAGATGTAATCAGTAAAAGTACTCAGGGAAGTGGAAAGAAGAAAGGTTCTAAAGGTAAAAAAAGTCATCCTTAAACAAAAATTATAGCCTAGAAAAGTTTTAAGCTTTGAGGGATTTTGTGGGGAGGATTAAGCCTTTTATTTTAGCTTTGCTTGAAACTAACAATTTTAGATCTAGTTGGAAGTATATTTAATAGATTAGTTTAGTTCTGTGACATAATTATTTAAAGACATTATTTATCTTACATATAAGTATATGATAAAATACATGAAATAAATGTACATTACAAGATCATAATTATGAAACTCATATTGCATTTATAAATTAACTCTAAATTATTTCGAATCATTATTCTGCTAGGAGTGGACATTAATATAGCATAAAAAAGACTAACGCATGTTGTATTTCTTCCTTAAAAAGGAAGTAATTGATTTAATAGAATAAAATATAGAAAACTTAAATAAATATGTGCATGCTTGCTAGAGAACAAGTTGACTAAACTAATCTCATATAAGAATTTTATTTAGACCATTACTTCTATGTCTATAGAACTTTTCATTGTGATAATTATATAAGTAATACTTTAAGTTGAGATCTCTAAAGTATCTCATATAGAAATTATTAGTTTTCGATACTACTTAATAGCTATTGGATATAACATGAATTATATAGAGGTAGTTCGGTGATCAATATATGATTCATTACCTTAAAGTTATTAGGAAGAATATTTCCTTGTTCTTACTAAGTATTGATTCCAAAAATCTTTGGCTAAGATTGAATAACTCTTTATAAAATAGTTTACAAATATCAATAATAAAATCAATTATTAATGGTGGGGAACTAGCATGATTAGACTCAAATAGAGTAGACAGTAACTCTGTGATTTATGTCTAAATGAATGGTTATCTGATGAAATGATTGAATTATACGAAAATATATATATATAGAAAGGCTAGTCAAAACTGCTTTAACAATTTTAATATTTAGGCGGTCATGATACATTAGTAGACGTTAATTTTGATTTATGAGTATAAATTATTTTATTAGAGAATATTTAGGATTATAATTTATATAAATTGCTAATATATTCAGGAACCTAATAAATTACACATAAAGGAATATTGATAAGACAAATTTGTAATTTGATCAAGTCGAATTTAATTATAAAATTTGAGAAATTTTATTATTAAATATTAAATATTTAATAAGCTATAATTAATATGAGATATTGAATTTTATTTGGGCGCAATTATATAATTAGAATTAATTAAAATTAAATTGAAATTAGAATTTTATTTCAATTAAATTACTAAAATGTCTGAACCCTATTATGAATAATTTCAAGCTCTAAGAGAGTTAATATTTCTTTCCTCCTTTATCTGCACTATTTGTAGAGTTCTTTCAACGCATTTATATAAAAATCATAGAGGCTTGACACGCACATAATCACGATAGTTACGATGAATTAGTTGTAAAATAGTTCAAGGAAAACGGTAAAAAAGAATCAAGTTATATGTTTATGCATTAATCACCTCATAGAAATTAAAATGATTTTATCTTTCAGAAAATTAAACAAAAAAGTTGTGCTTTAATGTTTTGCTGCACGTAGAATTGGGTTTCGCTATAATTACCTAATATATATATAATTCCGATATTTATTTGAAAGTATGAAAAGATCATAGACAGCTTTTTGAAGTACTTCAATTTCTTTTATTTCGTGATTAAAAAGCTTTAAGGAGGAATGAAAAGCAAACTCAGTTAGTTCCTTTCTTGATTTGTTATTTTCATTCAATTGCGATTTTCTCTATATTTATCACTGAAGTTAACAACGAGTTGCTGGTTCCAACCGGAGAACCAGTAGAACTCCATTTGCTCCCCACCTTACACTAAATGACCTACCCATAAACAAACTAGCATCAACTATGTTCCGAGAATGGCTTCCAATTACCGATGTCTTATGCTTCAGGTCCAACTCGATCGGAATATTCGAAGTTTCACATTGTTTACAGCAAGCACTTGTTTGATTAGGCTGTGGGAACATTTCTTGAAGAGCTAGAACTTAAAACTGCCTGGAGTATTGTGAAGAAGAGGCAATGGAGTAGAGATAGAGATGGATCTCAAATAATACAACTTCACTATTTGAATATACATTTACGTTTATATAATTAAGTCCTTAACATTTTAACTGAGATGGATCTGTTTTGATGTTAACTTTATATATATACCAACAAAACTTCGGATAGACCTTGCATTTGGATATCTCACACTAAAGATCGATGGGGAAATTACTCGGTGAAAATAAAAACAGCCAGAACACCTGAGAGCCGACAACTTCAAGACTGAACACGTGATAAAGTTTCTCAGAAATTTGACTGTGACTATTCGTTTCTGGTGGTACTTCAAATGTTAATATCATCTTCTCCAATCGGTTACAATGTACATATATATAACATAATCTTTTGTTTACAAATATATTAGTTGATGATTACCACTCAACTATGGTAATTAGTTCAACAATCCAACTCCCAACAAAATGAAGTCTACAATGAACTACAGAGGACGCTTGGCGTACACGAAAAGATATAATTGGAAACGACAAACTAATTGAAGTCCGTACTTTCTTCTTTTGGTGCCCACAAATCATATCCAAGATTCGTTATTTTATTATGGAATTTATGGGTATGGTGGAGATCAACAGCCTGTAAACTCCTTAATCATGCGCATGCTTTCCAGATGCCTTGGCTTGCTTTTCAACTAGCACAAGAAAACGTATTTTACATTAAAGGTAATTGTCTCCTGTAGCTAAAACTTTTTATATTATCCACCTAAAATTTTGGAATTTAATGATATTGAAATCATTTTCTAAATCAATTTTGACTAAAGTTCTAAACTGCTGAAATAAGTATAATTATATATGATGAATAAATTTTAACTATAATTGTAATTGTAAGGTTATTATATATCATTTTAAAATTTTAGGTGTCATATTAAGCTAAAAAGTAATCAAAATGGAGATCACGATACATGACGTCTGAACTAACAGTATTTCATAAAGATGTCTTAATGGGGTATAACGTTAATCGTTGTCGTTTTGTTAAACCATCTACTGATAAAGTACAAGTCCAAATTTAAACTGATTTCATGGTTTATGTAGGAATATCCGAAATGACTTTTGTAACCTTTTAAAAGTTTTGATAATTGTAACAAGGGAGGATAGATAGAGCCAACAACTTCTGGTTGGTCCCCCGCTTTGTGAAACTCTGGAGTTTTATACGTTACTTACTGGTGGGTGGGTCATCATTTTATCCACAGTTTCAACCATATTCGTATCTTAAAATTGACGAAAACATACCAGCTAGTAATATATTAGAACTTGCATTAGCAAAGAAAGACACATAAATGATTGCCTCCATCTCCAATGTTGAATAGAAAAAGATTTAAGTTAAATTTAAAGTATTTTTTTTTATTTAAAAGAAAGTCGAGAAGTAGGGATCTTCATTGATGCGAATACTAAAACATTCTTTGCTCATTGAAAATTGCTAGCATGTGAAAAGCTCTTTCTTTCTTAATATAGGGAACAAATTGACGCAAACAATGACGACATCCAGAACTACCAGACCAGTAGGGATGAACAATTTCCAAATCTCAGGCATTTCAAAGTTTTTACTTAAGCTTTGACTTTAAGCTAGATGGGTTAGGCAGACCAAACAATTTTCAGTCCAAATTACATTTAGGTCCTACCCATACCCTCTCTTTCGTACTTCCATCTTTTTTCTCTTTATCAAAATCCTGAGTACTAATTTTTTAGCCTTAGCGGCCATGAGTTGCGGAATGTCGTTATGTCCTTATTATATGGTGCACTGATTACGTTAATTTTATGGGTTACATTGACCCATATGCAGCCTAAGCTATTTGAATTCGCTTCTCTTTGTACACTTCTCGATATGTTTTCTTTTTGGGAAACAATGTAAAAGTAGGGTAATATTTTAGATGGGGAAGCTTTCTTTCTTTTCTTTTTTGTGTGTAAAGGACTGTATAAAGTTTTAGATATACTGAAAAATTTATAAACTCAAATAATAATATTGTATATTTAAAATAAATTATTTAATAAATCAAACAAAAAATTTAACATAATTAACTATTGGTAGGATGTTAAGTAAATACTTAACTAATAACATAATTAACTAAATAACTATTGCTTAAAATTCAATGTCATCATGTCATGCGAATCATATGGCTTTCGTTTTAACTTATTTGGAGTTGTAATTACGGAGAATTTGGTGTGATAAAACCAAAATTAATGGAGGAAAGAAAAGTGGTACATATATTTTGGACAACACAGCAAATAATTCGGGACCACAGCATGACTTTGGGCGGTTGTTGTATGTCAACATCGATCCAATGTGGCTCCAGCGTGGTCTAGTACGCAACGGATCGAATTAATTACCCATGGCGTGGCACTCTTTATCGTAATATACTTACATACCAAAAACAAGTAGACACATTTACTATACTAATTAGACATGTCATTCAAAATCTACACATTTTTATTACTAACATTCCTTTTCTTTGTGATTAGCAATACAAATCTTTTTCTTTGCTGCATTATATTGTTAATTGATTAACAGATGTTGAAATGCCATTATAATACAGACTCGAATACTAATGCTGATAAAAAACTGACAATGCATTGCTTTGCACAAGATTTCTTCACCAATAAGCTACTTTCATGACTCTTTTCCATGATTTCTTATTGAGATATATAGCTACTACGAATACTATCCATTGATGCTTTTTGGAGCAGAAAATGTGTAAAATGATTACCTACATTTAGACTCCAACTGAAAGTGATATTAATTAACAGTATCAAAATCATCGCCAACTTTCTAAACCAAACAACAGTGTTTCGTCTTCAGTATTTGAATTAGTTGACTAGACCTCGTAGCTAGTTTATCTACTATTATTAGACCTCATAACTAGTTAGTTCATATCTAATTAAACATCATTTATTGACAACGCAGCCTTTATAAGGTAAGGATTATGTGCACGTGCAAACTTTCATCATCCACAAGACAGCATGGACAACATTGGATCCAACATTAACGGTGCAACAGATGTAAAGGAAATATCTACACCATGTACACGTAATTGCTTAGATACCATGCAATGAACCATTAAATTTGTAGTTACACTGAATCTCGATATACCCAAATTGAAAAATTACGCAAAACAAACGAATTATATGTTATTTAGGGAACCTTGTATACGTAATGTATCAACAGCAATGCTAATGCTATTTCGTTGCACAAACAATTCTTTAGCGGAGGTCTTAATCTCAAGAACCAGTTTTCTAGCTTTTATCCGTGTGTTGTTTTGTTTTGAGAGGACGAATGAGAAGTATAATTAATAGCTAAAATTGAGAGTGGACCTGCCTAGTGCCTATCGACAACCTGTCGAAAGTTTATATGGGACACGTAAAAGAAGAGCAAAATATCTGAACTGCAAAGCCTGCCTGGCATTCAAAACCAATTGGGATTTGTCAGTCGTGGGTTTTTTCTCAGCCTAACATCTCTCCTTTTATGGGGTAGCAGTCGCACCCACCTCTATTATTTCTCTGTCACCTAATTTCCGGGAAGCCAAGATTGCCCTTTTACAACTCAATTACAAACCCCTCGTATTATCAATGTTATTCTACGTATCAAAAACTCCAAAGTCCTGTGTTTTTTTTCTTCCTTAAAAGGGTAGCTGAAGTGGCGTGAGGGAGTTTTTAAGAGACCCAACCTAATACTTTGTCCAGATCTTAGAATTTGAATCTCTTATACTTTTAAAGAAACTCAAGTATTTGAATTTTTAAATTCAAATTATAACGTTCAACTTGTTACTATACTCAAATTTATTATTAAATTAAAATATGCATTCGAACTCTAAAATATCTTTCAGCCATAGTCCATAAAGAATCGTTGCTAAAAGGAACAGAAGAATTCTTTAAATTTCATGTTTAATTCCATTTTGTCCCCTTAAGATTAAAACACAAGGCAAGGCAAGGGCAAGGTTGAAACTTAGCTGGCTAGTCCCTCACAACATGGAAAAAGCATCATCTAATCAGAAAGTCAACGTGCGATGGTAAGTCAGAACAGGCAATCAATACCTGGGACCCAAAATAACAATTGGGTTTGGGTGGCCAGTAGATTTGTAAAGCAGCCGCTCCTCTTTCCTCTGTATTCCTCAGTCTGATTTAAACCCAATTTTCGTAATTTTATGCCTATTTATATATAAAATAATATGATTTTGGGAGTAAAAAAAATAGAGTAATGGGCATAAAAAATCTGGTACCCTCTTTCCCTCTCCGTGTTAGTACTGTACAACTTCATTTTTTCTATTTGTTTTCCTATTTTCTCCATTAATTGTTTCTGAATGCAAAATTAGGTGAAGTGGAGTGGATAAGCCTCAGAATTCACCTCCATTTCTTCATTTAGGATCCTGTCGGTGAATGGTGCCACGTCAGACATCCTTGTCTCAGCCAATAGCTCTTCGGAGTTCAGACTTCGTAGTCCCGCACCTTTGTCAATCTATGACATGTGGGGTCCACAACCCAACTAACGCCAACTCCCGTCTGTGACTTCATGTACTACCACTGGCCAATCGCCTAACGCCACGTCAGAAAGTTGGCATATCTGCTATTTCGTTTCCATCTTGGGCGTTAACACCTGAATTTCGCAAAACCCCATGCAGAAAAAAAACAGAAAACTTTCATTAACAAGGATTATCTTACCCTAAATTACGAAAATACCACTTTGAACACTATGATACGGCCGGCTGATGCATTGGCGGTTGTCATAAGCCACTCGTCACCTTTACAATATTACATCTAACTGGGGAATTGAAGGCACTAAAATATTGATTTTCTCTCTTTTACAAGTACATTTGAACAGGAACAGAGACAAAGACTAGAGAGAAGGGAAGGGAACCACAGAAAAACAGAAACCGGAAGAAAATGAGAAATTTTTAAATGTTACAATTATTTAAATTCGTGTAATAAAGTAAGTGGCTGAATGTATTAGAAAAACAGTGGTTGTGTACTTGTGCCACAGGGAAAAGTAGCGAAAGGAACAGCGAAACCACAGGATGGTGGTGGCAATAATGTGATTTAGTTCTCCGGTACGGAACCACTGAAACACAATTTCTACTGCCTGAATTACATTTATTATATCATCACAATAATTCAAAACAATTCGTCTAAGCCTAAACCCGAGTGAAACTGAAAGGCGCATGAGTTGATCGAGCAAAATATATCCACTTGCTTTTTTCTCGTGTATGAACTATAAAAGAATGTCACTTCAACCCTTTCTCTCCATCACCCTCTATTCCTTTCCATTCTTTTTGCGTTTCCGCCTGTACCGTCCTTATCAAGTTAAGAAATCTTTTGTTGGTTTCAGTTTTATTGTTTCGATAGTTCTATATGTTGTGTTTTTGGGGAATGCCCTCGTCTTTGATACTCCCTCTGTCTATCTGGCATCACTTTGTTTCGTTTTGACTGTTGCTTAGTCCCATGCGGACATACAGAGGTAGATAGAATACGACGAGACTAGATGCATTGTTTTCGTAGTCAGTCATTGTTAAAGTTGACATTTTATTATATGAATATGATACTATTATCTGCTTAACTTAAGCCCTAATGCATATAGCCGTGCATTTCATTCAGGACCAACCCCATTTCATGGTTAAGGCCACCAACTTTCAAGTGGAAATTCCCACATCATAGATGAGCAAATAGCCAAATAGTTATCGACATGGATGTAAGTCGTATAAGACATTAAATCCTTAGAAGAACTAGTAGTTTATCCAGCAATGTTTGGCAGGAAACAACTTAAATCAAGGTCATGAGGACTATTTTGATTGTACCCTTTTTTTTTTTTAAACTTCAGGGACACAAAGAAACATTCCACACTACCTTTATTGAAGCATGTTTTACCAATTTCCGTTATTGTTGCTCTTACAAAAATCTTTTGCCTCCAAATAGGTAATTTGACAATCAAGGTAATAATAATAATAATTATTATTATTAACCATTAATATTAATCATATAATTAAAATATTAGTCAGATGTGTAGCTTTTACACTAATTTTTTTATGTTTACTTTGACTTCATGGGTTTGAGGGGGTACATTTATTAAGATTCTTTGTTTATTTCTCCTTTTCTTAATGATATCTCCATCTCCAGATAACATAAATGCCTAAATTATTTTTGTGTTACCAAAATACCCCCTCCATCGTAAACTACTCCGCATGCTGCTAACAAACGCGTTTACCTTTTTGGGGTTTGGAGATAAATGTCTGAAATACAAGGGTTAATTAGCGATTTAAAATTCTTATTTTTCATGTCCCTACGACCTACACTTCTGTTTCCTGCATTTGCTTTTCAAGCCTCTCAACAAGGTCCAAGCTCCTTTTTTTTTTCTATAAATTCCTCCTCAGTCTAGTCTTTTACTCACCCACCTCATTTTGTTCTGCTTCCTCAGTTCTCCTGTTTTTGCGTTAGCTTTGTTCGTATTTCTCTTTTGCTCTTAGGTGCGTTTTTTGCTTTGTCTTCCTTACCTTTGTTTTCTCCGTTCATCTGGGTGATGGAAAGTTGCCCCAATCGTGCTTTTACTCAATGCTAAACCAGACTCGCTCTGCTCGTTCATGATGCTTCTCGTTGTTGTTTCGTTCACCAATGTTGTTAAAAGTGTTTGGTTTTTATTTAGTTATAGACCTGTTTTAGTTGGTCTGAGAGGAATTGTGCAGATCGTTGCATTCTGAACGCTGAATCTAGTCCTTTTTTCACGAAAAACAGCTTAGCATGGAAAACTACGTCCGTTGGCAATCTCCCTTTCTTGTGTTCTTTAACTTACAGGAAGATAAAGGAAATTCAACTCTTATGTTCACTCAAAATTTGAAGCCTATTTCCTTAAGGGTCAAACAATTTTTCTTTTCCTTAAGAGAACTTTTGTTGCTATTGCTTAATAGTTTTCTCTTCTTGTCTCTGCACTATTCTTGTTGCGGGGAATTTACTAACGAGCAAAGGTCTTTTCCCTTCTATGAGCAACCGTATTTTTTAATAGAAAAATATTTTCTTACTACTTCAATGCACTGATCTTTCTAGTGAACTCCGTAATGACATATGGGCTTCAACCTTTATACCTAACAGCCTCACGATCACAAGTTTGTTCGATTCTTCGTTTTCTAGCACTTCTCTTAATCCCTTTGTCTACTGTTGCTCATGGTCCATTATTTCATAGACCAATTGTATAGTTTCACTTTATATACATTGTAGTCTGAGAAGAATTAAGTAATTGGCGGGGTGGTAATTTTCGAAAATTTTACTCTTTCTAGAATAATGTGATCCCTTTTTTCTAGTTTTGACTTTGTGGCGATTTTATGTTCATTATACTCCGTGGTTTCTGGGTTTGTTTCTTGTTATTATTACTAAAATTTGCAGTCTGTTTCAGTTAAAAGGTTATTTCGAGATTCTCTAAGGATCCATCATCCATGGCTGAGCGTGTGCTCACTCGCGTTCATAGCATCCGTGAACGTTTGGATGATACACTGAAAGGTCATCGCAACGAGATTGTGGCTTTGTTGACAAGGTATTTAGTCTCTTCAAGGTCTTTACACCAAGTAGCCTTCAGTTCACAAGCATCGTTCTTTAGTCATAGGGTGGTTTTAGATAGTTAAAACTTAAAAGTTCTCACTTCTGTTTAAACTGTCCTGGTGTTACGGTCATCAAACCTGAGATCAGGTAATTTGCCACAAGTAGCTTCATATTATTGGTGTATAATATAGAAAGCTTAAGTTATTACGGATTGTATTTTAGGATCGAAGCTAAGGGAAAAGGAATTCTTCAAAATCATCACGTTATTGCTGAGTTCGAAGCAATCTCTGAAGAGAACAGAAAGATACTTGCTGATGGTCCATTTGGTGAAGTCCTGAGAGCCACACAGGTGACCTTGGTCACACATGTATTTCTTACTGTATCTGTTTAGTTACTGTGTCACATGAGGTTTGACCTCTTGTTGTTTTTTATCCTGGTTTTTCAGGAAGCAATTGTTTTGCCTCCATGGGTTGCCCTTGCTGTACGTCCACGACCTGGTGTGTGGGAGTACATTAGAGTGAATGTCCACGCCCTTGTCGTCGAGGAGTTGCGTGTTGCTGAGTATCTCCACTTCAAGGAAGAACTGGTTGATGGAAGGTGAGACCCGCGGTTGCTATGAATTTAGTAAATTTTTGATCTATGCTTTCTTAGCTTTATCTGACCATTATTTACATGAATGCAGCACCAATGGAAACTTTGTTCTCGAGTTGGACTTTGAACCATTCAATGCAACTTTTCCGCGCCCAACTCTGGAGAAGTACATCGGCAATGGGGTGGAATTCCTCAATCGCCACTTGTCTGCCAAACTGTTTCATGACAAGGAGAGCTTGCATCCCCTGCTTGAATTTCTGAAAGTTCACTGCCACAAAGGAAAGGTATGTCTAGTAACACACCCAATTTCCATCATTTATCACCAAATTGCTATTTGGATGAGTTTTTAGCATGATTTGCGACTCTAAGTTTCTATTTTATCCCTTTGTTAGACACTTGAAGTTGACTTGGATTCTTGGATTTGATCATAAAATCATGTGGTTGTGCTAAAGTATTTGATACTCATCCAAAAAACATGCCAAGAAGAATCTTAAATACGTAGTCCTTGCCTAAATTGGAAGGTTAATGGATCAGGCTACAGTTTGAGAAGCACTCAATCGATCTTTCCATGAATCATGATTTTCTTACTCAAATTATGTCTCTGGAAACGCCAACATGATCTAATAACAGTATTGGAAGATCTATGGAGGCTCTGTCATTGGAATCTGATATTTAATTGTATCAGATTATGTCTCTGGAAACGCCAACATGATCTGATAACAGTATTGGAAGATCTATGCAGGCTCTGCCATTGGAATCTGATTAATTGTATCACTTGGATTTTTATTGTAGAACATGATGCTTAATGACAGAATCCAGAACCTAAACGCCCTGCAATATGTTCTGAGGAAGGCAGAGGAGTATTTGATTGCGCTGCCAACACAAACTCCATACTCCGATTTTGAGCACAAGTTCCAGGAAATTGGCTTAGAGAGAGGATGGGGTGATACTGCCGAGCGTGTTCTAGAGATGATTAGACTTCTTTTGGATCTACTGGAGGCACCTGATCCCTGCACTCTTGAGACATTCCTAGGTAGAATTCCTATGGTGTTTAACGTTGTGATTATGACTCCTCATGGATACTTTGCCCAAGACAATGTTTTGGGCTATCCTGACACTGGAGGCCAGGTTAGTCGCAAACCTAGTCTACTGTCATTCCGTTGAATACCCTTTAAAGTAGGAGGTGAATTGGTTTTGTTGGTCAAATATTCCTCTTCTAGGTTGTCTATATCTTGGATCAAGTTCGTGCCTTGGAGACTGAAATGCTTCAGCGTATAAAACAGCAGGGACTTGACATCACCCCTCGAATCCTCATTGTAAGTTGTTGAAGTTTATGGGGATTTTGTGCAGTTTTGATCTATCGTGCAAATGATTTTTCACTGTCTTTAATGCTTGTTCTTTTATGGTTTGTCTTTAGATTACTCGTCTTCTCCCAGATGCCGTAGGAACCACTTGTGGTCAGCGTATGGAGAAAGTATTTGGAACAGAGTATTCAGATATCCTCCGAGTACCCTTTAGAACAGAGAAAGGAATTGTTCGCAAATGGATCTCCAGATTTGAAGTGTGGCCCTGTCTAGAAGCTTACACTGAGGTGATTTTTCAATGTCTGAGAGAAACTGATGCTATCAGAGGGTTCTGTTAGTCCTCGTAAGCTCAAAGAACTAGTTGTGCTTGTACAGGATGTTGCAGCCGAAATTGCGAAGGAATTTCAGGGAAAGCCCGACTTGATCATTGGAAATTATAGTGATGGCAACATTGTTGCTTCCTTGTTAGCACATAAACTAGGTGTTACAGAGGTAAGTCCTTTCCTATATAATCAATTGTTTATATTCATTTAGTTGTTTTTACTTCAGGCATTGATATTTTTGTTACTTTTGCTGTTGCTGTGGTTGCAGTGTACGATTGCCCATGCTCTGGAGAAAACAAAATACCCCGAATCAGACATCTATTGGAAGAAGTTTGACGAGAAGTATCACTTTTCTTGCCAATTTACAGCTGATCTCATTGCCATGAACCATACAGATTTCATTATCACCAGCACATTCCAAGAGATTGCTGGAAGGTGATAGGTTTTGTCCATACCGTATGTCTTGTCATGCGTTGTCATTACTTCGTTTGGTTCTAACCTTGAACAAATGTTTACCTTTCCACCATCTCAGCAAGGATACTGTCGGCCAATATGAGAGCCATACAGCTTTTACACTTCCTGGCTTGTACAGAGTTGTTCATGGAATCGATGTCTTTGACCCCAAATTCAACATCGTCTCCCCTGGGGCTGACATGAGTATATACTTCCCATACACTGAGGAGAAACGAAGACTCACTTCTTTCCATCCAGAAATTGAGGAACTTCTTTACAGCCCTGTTGAGAATGAAGAGCACTTGTGAGTTTCTGTCCGTTTGTCTTCTATGCTTATCTTCTTCGTTTATCGTCTGCAAAATTTGTTTCAAAGAGATAGAAGATGAAGTTTAATTGCTGTCATCTTTTGTTTTGGCAGATGCGTGCTAAAAGACCGTAACAAGCCTATCTTATTCACCATGGCAAGGCTAGACAGAGTAAAGAATTTGACTGGCCTTGTAGAATGGTATGGGAAAAATACTCGACTTCGTGAATTAGTTAACCTTGTTGTAGTTGGTGGTGACAGAAGAAAGGAGTCTAAAGATCTGGAAGAACAAGCAGAGATGAAGAAAATGTACAGTCTTATTGAACAATACAACCTTAATGGCCAGTTTAGATGGATATCTTCACAAATGAACCGGGTGCGAAATGGCGAACTCTACCGGCACATTTGTGACACTAAGGGTGCTTTTGTCCAGCCTGCACTATACGAGGCTTTCGGACTGACTGTTGTCGAGGCCATGACCTGTGGTTTGCCAACCTTTGCCACCTGCAAAGGTGGTCCGGCCGAGATTATTGTTCATGGAAAATCAGGCTTCCACATAGATCCTTACCATGGTGAGCAAGCTGCTCAGCTTCTTGTTGATTTCTTTGAGAAGTGCAAGACTGACCCCTCTCACTGGAACAAGATCTCCCAAGGTGGCCTGAAACGAATTGAGGAGAAGTAAGTTGATCTCTTACCTTGCAAAACTATTAGTCTTGCATATTCAGTCTCATAAACTTCGCCAACTCTTGTTGAATTCTTTGCCTTGTTTCACAGATATACCTGGCAAATTTACTCCCAGAGGCTATTGACTCTCACAGGAGTTTATGGCTTCTGGAAACATGTTTCCAAGCTTGATCGCCTCGAGAGCCGTCGCTACCTTGAAATGTTCTACGCTCTCAAGTACCGTAAATTGGTAAGCTTGTTTCCTGTGTTTTCCTGATCTTAAGTTTTGTATTTTCTGTACTTCAAAATGACTTGACTCAAAACTTCTTCACCTTTCAGGCTGAGTCTGTTCCTTTGACTATTGAGTAATTGGGAAGAAAGATTTGCCAAATCGAAGGTTTCTGAATTGCTGAAAATAAATTTTCAATTCACAATTGTGACCAAACAAGAAATGTCTTTGATTTTGTGAATTCCATTGCATTTACTTCTCATTTGGCGGCCTTTTGCAAGCTTTTTTGTATCGAGCCCATTGAATTTCAGTAAAGATTGCATCCTTTGGTGTCCCAGTCCCTTTCCAAGCCAGTTATTTCTTAAATTCACTCATGCGTCATCCATTAAATGAAGTTAAATCAAGAATGTTGAAGATGATAAATTTATAATTGAAAGAGTGAGATTGGGCAAATTACTAAATTAAATTTTAGAGGTTGAAGTTTGGCATATAATGTTGACTCATGTGAAGGAATAAATTGAATGGAGTTGAATATGTAACTGACATTAACCTCATCTTTGTTATGCGCATTGAAACTTCCTTAATAAAATCGGCGTCGATGTGTTTCCAGTACAGGCGCCAAACACATGCTTTAATGGTGTTTAGGATCCTATTTCCTTTTACAGCTTTATTATTATAGCTTAATTCTTATAATTGTAATTTACATTTAAAAATCAATCAAAACTCTTTGGGAGTATTTTTCTAGATCTTATGATCTTATCTAACTTGTTACTGACGAACAAGCCATGATATTATCACCTCTTAATCCTTTCTTTTCTGTGAATGTAGCGATTTATATTATTCTTTTATATTTTTGTATCTAATCTCTTGGATTAAACATAATGTTGATATAATGATCCTTTATCTTGTCATATTGATATCGAATTTTATTAGTTCTATTAGTAAGGGTCATATCAAATTTTGGTATAAGAGCTTATCTTCTATATTCAGTTTTGCTCTTGGCATCATTTATTTACATTTTTAATGTTTTTGTATCTTCCTACTATACATTCAATTTTTGTATTCTTGTCATTTTAAGATTTGCTAAGAACAATTTGTTTTTAAGTGTGTTATTTTTAGTTTTTTATTTTCCATATTAATCCAAAATAGAAAAAAGAGAAAAAAGCATTATTAGGCTAGGATTAATTTATAAGAGGAGCATTAAAAGGTGTCATCTAGAGTTTACACAAAGGGGGTGACTAGTTACAATACCTATTATAAGTAAGGGATTGTAATTCCTCTAACAATAACAAGGTATTCGGTACATCAAATATACTTTATTTGATAGTTGTTGTGTTTTCCTTATTATTCAATTTCAACTTGTCAAATTCTTCTTCCTCTTTTCTGTTCTAATTATGATCCTTTGAGTTTAATTTTCAATCTTTTTGAGTTTTCTTATTCATTAACCTTTAACGAAGTTTCTTTGATTTGTTTCCTATCCAATTTGCTTCTTTGGAAATTATTTGAAAAAATGGAAAGATTTAAATTAGTTTTTAATTTAGATTGTCGATTTTGCGAAGAACATTTAGTCAAGAGCTTAAGTTGTCAGTCAAGTGAAATTTTGAGAGAAACACATGAGAGAGTGCTTTGCTACTAATATTGTCTTGCATGTACAATATGATTCAAACTTGAAACATAAATTTGTTGAAAGACAACCAAGTCAGGAGGGAAAAAGTTGAGATAGACTAACTGTTCATCATGAACAACATAAAAGGCTAATATGATCGACTTATTTAATAATTTAGAAAAATTTTGGTAAGTCAGAGAATATAAAGCCATCGTAGCTGGCCTACCTGACATATAATTACTAGGATGGATGACTTTAGTGTATAATGAGGTTGAGGGTGCTATCAACTATTTAGGAGAACTAAAATATAAAGGGTATTAGATGAGAAAGAGGTGGAAGAGGAGGAAGAATGGGTAGACAAGGAGTGATAGATGGGATAGGTTACGAAAGAGGGTAAAAAAAATGGTAGATAATAATACAGGTACTATTAAGATGACAATGCTACCTTTTATAGGAAAGATGGACTCAAATGCCTACTTAAAGTGAGGGAAGTGAGTTAAACTAATTTTTATTATTATAACCTTTTGAAGTAAAAAAAGGTTAAACTGGCTCCTCCAGAGTTAAATAACTATATTACAGATTGGTGCAATCAATAAATTCTCACTAAGAAGAACTGAAAGTCACTTATCTGAACTTGGGTGATGAAATAATGTATTAAGTTCCTATTGTATGGATTTTTACCAAAAGCTGGAAATGTTGACTAAAGATTTTAAGAATGTGAAGGAGTACTATAAAGAGATGAGATGGCCATTTTAGTATTTATAACTTAAAAAGAGGCCTTATAACCATTTTAGTGTTTCATTATAGAGGAAATCATGAAGTAAAAATGGAAAAAAAAAAGCTCCAAAACCTAAATATGGAGCAATCAAGCTAAAAGTGCAATCATCAAATAGAGAGAAATCTAATACTAATAATATTTTTTATAACTAGGAATCAAATCATTAAGCGCTTTAAATGTTTAGGAAGAGGACATATAACTTAAAAAAAAAGTCTTAATAAGAGAGTTATACTGACGATGGAGGATTGAGAGTATGTATTTGAGAGTGAAGAGGAGGCAGATGATGATATGTTTAACTTCGAAGATACTAGTAATGGTGATTGCATGAAGAGACTCGAAGAGGGAAAAATGCTAGTCTTTAAGAGGGTATTGAGCATATATACCTAAAAGGATAAGGATAATGAGCAACAAGAGAATATTTCCTATGTTGGATTTGCCATTAGGGATTGAATGTGTAGTATGATCATATATAAGTAGAGTTGTGCCATTGCAACTAGGATGGAGTTAGTGAAGAAGTTAATGATGCTAATTGTGAAATACCTTAAACCATACAAACTTTTTAAGATTATGATAACAAAATAGGTGTTGGTTTCTTTCTTAATTGAGAGGTTTAAAGATGAGGTCTTGGGTTATCCAGTCCCCTTGGAAGCGAGATACATTCTTTTAAGGATGTCTTTAGCAAACTGACAGAAGAGTCATACATGATAGGTACAAAAATAAACCTTCTTTTATCATAAATGGAAAACTAATTACCCTTACCATAAAAGGTAATTGATTACCCTTACTACATTATCTCTAAAACAAGTTTATAAAGATCCATGCAAGATTTATGGAAGTGAGTAAGAGAGACTGAGAGGAAAGGGGAAACCAAAAACAAGAGTTAATTGTAAGGAGAAAGGTGTGAGCTTGGTAATGAAAGTAGGAGATGTGAAAGATGCATTCTTGACCAAGGGTTAGGCACTTTTTCTTATTAACAAGAATCTTTTCTTTCTCACGATGATAACGCAATGCTACTTTGTTTAGTGGTGTTGTATATCTTTTACAAGAATTTGAGGATCTCTTTCAAGAGGATGTTCTAAGTAGATTAACACCTATGAGAGCGATTAAGTATTAAATTAATTTCATTTCGGGTGCTCAAATTTCAAATTGACAAGTTTATTAACTAAATCTCAATAAGACAAAAAAATACACAAGCAAATGGATGAATAAAGGTTATATGATAAAAAGCTTAAGCCACTATGTTGTTCTTGTTGTACAAGTATTAAAGAAGGATAAAATATGGACACCTGTGAATTATCGTGCCTTCAACAATACTAATGTAAATTATTAACATCCTATTCCTAGGCTAGATAATATGCTTTATAAGTTATTTGGTGACTATTTATTCTTGAAATTTGATTTAAAATCTGGGTAATATCAAATTAGGATTAGAGAAGGAGATGAATATAAAACTAGATTTAAAACTAAACATAGATCGTATAAGTGGTTAATAATGCCTTTTGATTTGACTAATGTACCTATCAATTTTATGAAGTTAATGAACCATGTTTTGCATAAATTCTTAGGCAAATTGGTAGTTTTATACTTTAATGATATTCATATTTAAAATAAGACCTTAGATAAGTTAATTGAGCATTTAGGAATGGTCTTGCATATGCTTAGATAAGGAAAGTTGCAAAAAATTTGAAGAACTATACTTTTGTACTAAACTAGTTATATTACTTAGTTATGTAGATTCCACTTTCAATGCCTTTCCCATGAACGTGAAGGACTTCTCATGATCGTGGGATGTGTCATCTGATCATTTCATCTTCAATGCATTTCCAAATCTGTGAATTTCCCAGCCTTTTCCTTCAATGTTTTTCTAGATTTTAACTCTTTCTTATCAATTCAAAACATCTTATGTATAGTTCATCATTTCTACTTCAATTCCTTATCAAATTCACCTCAATCCCAACTTAAAATCATTCTTATTACAACTCATAATCTATTGTTTATCATTTACACAAAAACAAAACACAAAAGTATACATTTATTTATCAACATTCCAGCACACTTCATACACCATCAATCTATCCCAAATTAATCATCTTAAATGCTGCAACAAACCACGAAGATCAATAATATACTAACTTGTTAGCTCAAAAGCTTCTCAAATCATCAAGTAAACCTAACTCTCCACACGATCATTGTTGGACCCTGTTTTCGGAGCCCAACATCAAACTTGGGATCGTGAAGCTTGAGCGTAGAGGAGGGCTTAGAAGTTGGAGATTTGAAAGAAAAATCATTCGAAAGCAAAGGTTGGCTTCACCGCGGCAAACTTATCCAGGAAAATCCCCTGAACCTTCGAAAATTTTGCGCTGCGGCGAACATATTGAACTTCGCTGCGGCAAGCCCGAAATTTTATTTTCTCCGCGAAGAACATATGAGAATAAACCTCATTGACCTTTCGGGTTAATTACGCCGCTGCGAACTCTGGGCTTCGCTGAGTCAAAAACCCTATGACAGAACCCTCAACCCAAAATGTCCTATCTTACTACATGTCAACTTAAAATCCTTCAACCACAACAAGTTCTTAAAAACTTAATCTCCTTTCCATAATCAAATACTTTGCGAAAACAAGAAAAATCGTAGACAAATCCAAACACATATTTCATTTATAACAAAAGACATAAGTTTTCCAAAGCTGTACTAGCATTTAAAGTCATAATACATCAGTTGAGTTCGAGAAACAAAAATACGAAATATATTTGAACTAGCAGAACTTGAAATGTAGCAAAAGCCTTGAATTCCCAAAAATCTAACTTAAAAATACAAAAGTATGCAAATTCGGAGTGATAACATAATTCTTGACTTACTCAATCTCTTGCTCCTCACCTGAAGATGGGACGGAATCGGGAGGGGGTGAGCTTAAAGCTCGTGGGTAACAATTTTATAACCAGTAACAAGCAAAAATGTTGAAATAGTTTACATTGAATAATAAACACATATTTCTCAATTCTCAAATCATCAAACACTTTTTAAGCAACTCAAATCATGCATTCAATAAACTTGTCATCATATAAGTACATCAAAATGGTTTGGGTGGATCCAAAACAAAACGTACTACACATTTCCTATAAGGGTCCTGTGTAGCCGTGAACAAAACGTACTATCGCAATTCCACTTAATGGTCTTGCGTAGCCGTGAATTATGGGAGTTCATGAAGGAGCTCCATGCCACTAGTGGGCAAGCAGGGGAAGCCTTTTGTCAAAGTGCACTTGACTTAACTTAGGGGATCTCCATAAACCCACATAACATGTATTTCATATCTTGCAAACTTGTTGCCCAAAAAGGCACATTTTCAAAACTCGATTTTACAGCCGTAAACATTTTGCCTCAATGGCATTTTTTTTCCAAAACTTGATTTCATAACTATAATATCGTTTCAAAAATCAGTATTCTTTCAAAAATCATTTTCATAAACTAATAACACAATTCATATGCAAACATATGATACATTATCAAAGCATTCGAGAAGCCTTAACGGCACATTTATAACACAAAATTGAAAACATTTTAAACTTTCTTAGTTTGGAAGAAACATTAGGGGCTTATTACTTAATTATAAAAGTGTAACCCACCTTGAAAATCTTTGCTTATAAAAGTGGCTTAAGGATGTCCTTCCTCTTGTTCCTCTTGCCTCTTCTTGATTTTCTTTAACAATAACAAAATCACAATTTTAATAGGAATTCTAATTTGAGAACCCTAAGAAATACATTCACTGAAATGATTTTTGAGTACTTAAACCCATGCATTTTCTAAACTTCATAAACCAAAACCCTTCCATAAATCCAAACTTTCAGGTCAATTTTTCCATGATCATTTTGATCAAGTAAATGACAACATTTGATAACACTTTATTCTAGAGAAATATTTCACATTGTCTTAAGTTTCTCATGACACCAAAATCATTCAATTTGGCTCAGTACTCTAAAAGTTATACCCTAAACATTTTCAGGCTATTCTTATACTAAAACAGCATTCTATTCTCAAATTTCATCCAACTTTTAAAATCCTTAGAGACTGAATTAGAACTCAATTTCATCATACAAGTTGTGTCCCTATGTCTCTAGTTTACAACAAATCAAAAATCAGTCCATTTGGATAACTTCACCAAAAGTTATGCCCAAAATACCAAAGCATATTTGTGCAAGAAATCCAGAAACACGTTCCGAGAGCGTGTTTTCCTACATTTTCAACCTTTCAACCTCCCCTCTTTCATATATCACCCATCTCAAACCTAAACCATCTCTTCTACTTCATTTTCAACTTCATTTAAACCCAATATCACTCAAAATAAATTCATAAACTACATTTGATCATTTACCAAATACTAAAACATTCACAAAAACCATTCGTCGACAACTACCCACATATATTCACTTTTAACCATCACTAAATATGCTTCATCTAACAATCAAGAAAGGTTAATGCTCATACTTACTTGATTAGCCTCAATGTCTTCAAATTCTTCAAGAGTCTCCAAAACCCTAGCTCTTCTCTTCTTTTTCTCCTTTCTCTTCTTTCATTCACAATTTTGCTTATCTAAAATGCAAGACTACAATTGCTCTTTTTATACCTTTAATGAGTCTGAAAGTTCTAATTGGCCCTTCTATATAAGCCTTATGTCTATTTAAAGTTAAGTGACCTTCCAAAAATGCCCTTATATTACCTTACAACATTAATGCTTCAATTCCATCAATCCATGAAATAAATCTTCCTAAACTTGACATAATAATTAAACTCCAATTAAATTGATTTATCTAGCAAGACCACAAAATTTATTCAAATCATGCTTACTAAAATAAAATAAAACAATTTCGGATCCCAACAATCATCACCATTTTAAGGAGGAAAACGTTATGTTTTCATCAGCAAGGTGAAGACAACTAGATATTGTAGTGATAAGGTGAAAGATTGTGGCAAAAACTCAAGATTGTGGGGGTTGAGTAAGATTGTCGTGAGCTGAGAGAAGAAAGAAGGAGATGAAAGCATGTAGTAAAAAGTAAGAATGAAAGACAAAGAAATGGTCTTTAATGTGTACGCATCGTGAGTATAGGTGTGTGACAAATGTTGTGACACTTATCACTTGCCACATATCTTATATTCATGGTTTCAATTGTATTTTAATAACTAATCTATTTGTTTCTCAATTCTCCAGTCCATTTGTCACCCAATTATCCAAGTCATTTGTCAATTAATCCTAATGTCACGTGTCATTTATTTCTACTGCTAGATGTCAATTTATCTTGCCACTTGACATTTTTCCTAATCCAATTGTACACATTAATTCATAAGTCTCCCAATCGTAACAATAAATTCCAATTTTCTAATTATAATTCATCAATTCTTATCATTGGTAAACCAAAGTACAAGACATTAGAAATGCACATTCATATGATATTCATTATACTCAGTCATTTATCACACTCATCTTAATTTCATACTCCGAAATATGTCAATTGAGTCCAATTTATCTAACTCACAATTCATGTTTGTATGCTAGTATTATGCATTTGAACACAATTATAAAAATTATATCATAAACATACTAAATTTATTCTATATGCTGCCACTCACGTGATTAATTAACCTAATATTTTAAATTTCTCAACAATTTGAGAGACAGGATACTACAATTATCCAGTTTGATGGTGTGATGGCGTACATGAGGTTACGTTATAGAAGATGCTATTTATCCAGTTCGAATTTTGTGCCATCAAATATTATCCGTTCATTCAGTTACAACAAATCTCGTCCAGTTACGTTAAGTCACGCAACATTGGAACTTATAAAATAGCAAAATCAATCTTATTTATATCACCATAAAAAGTAATGAGATTATTTGTCACAGGACGGAAAGTACTTCTTTTAGATGTAGAGATAGACATCAGTATGCTATTAATAAAAAGTTAAACAAAAAAATGAATAAAAGCCAATGTAATCGATAATTATAAATAAATAGATCATTCAGTAACTTATCATTCAGTAACTTGTTAATAATTATGGTTTGACCCTTACAACTATTGACTTTTCTTAGTAATTATAAATCATTGTAAACGTGCCTTCCTAACTCATGTTCGTAAATGAAATTAAAAATGGTTAGTAGTTTTATTATGTTCTTAAGTAGTTCACAAGAATTTAATCTAACAGTTGGATAATTTTATTTTTGCATCAATTTTAACCTTTTAAAGAGAGGAAAGTATATTTATTTCAATGTTTAAATTTTTAATTTAATTTAAAATTTATTTCTATTAATATTTAATATCGTGATTAACAAAATAATAAAAGATATTTACGCTTTTGACACTTAACATAGTCTATCTAAGTATCAGTTTACATTGATTACTCAATCACATGAATAAATTATTAATAGATATAAACTTTTGAATTAAATTATCTAACTTTTTAAAAATAACTTAAAATTTACCGTGAATTGGATAACTTCAAAGGAGTGATTCTGCCTTTTACCGGCTTAAAGTGACAAAAATTGGAAATAATAAATAATCGAAGTGAACACACCTTACAACCGCTAAAGAAAATAGCGTTAAAAAAAGGAAAAGAAAGTGTCTTGGACAGTAATTAAAGTTCAATACTGATACTTACTAAATACATTCCCAAACATTTTATATTTGAATTCAATAAACTCTGCTGTACATTCGACCCGTCAAGTGTGGGAATTGGGAAATGACCATACAATTGAAAAAAAAAAAACGTGTATTTACGCCATCAGCCAAAATGCTCGGAACTTGCACATACGTTTCACTTTTCTACATACAAAAATGTCCACGACCCCGCTTCCTCCGTACAATAAACGTCTCCTGGTTTAGTAAACCGCAAACGTCGTCACTATCGTTTCTTTTTCTTCTCTTCTCCGCTGTAGGGACCAAACTAATTGTCCGCAATTCCTACCTTCTTAAACAATACAGGTGTTCCCGGTGAATATACATGTGCTCATGATAATCAACAAAACTTATATACATGTAACAAAACTTTCTTGTTATTCTCGGATGATTCTTTTCAATCTCTTTCTTTTATGGAAGGACTTCCTTGGATACAGGATAATTGCCAGGAATAAGGCAAATGCAAGGCCTACTACCCCACTAAGAGGTTGGAATGGGCGAGTCCCAAACCAGAGCGGTGAATTAAGCTTATAGCTCAAAAAGCCACCTGTCTGTAAAACAAAACTTGATGCCATTATCCCAGTGCGCAATCCGATTGGAATAGCAAGATTGCCTTTGCTTCTTTGCCGTAACCCTGCAAGCGCTAAAGATAATAGCCATAGACCAGGCACTGCCCGAAGAGACCTGCAAACCAATAGGGAGATATTTTACAATGTGTCTAGAAGCGACAATCTGAGTTTAACATAGAAAAATACGCATCATGATTACAAAATGGCAGCCTCGTCTGAAGTAAAATATTCCAATGGCATTCTGTTGATGCATTAATTGCCAAAATGTGTGCATTCATTTGATTAATCACAGGCCAAAATACATTAGATGATGTTTGCTAATACAACCACATAAAGACAGATGTGCGGCCAGAACAGGATGAAAAGTGAACAATTTATATCCCTAGGATGCTCCTAACAGGGACAACGAGAAAGCAAAAGGGAAAGAACTGCATGAAAATTGTAATGTTATAATCCAATAAAGATGAAGAAGATACCCCTGGAGAAGAGAAAATACAAGCCCTGAAATGATAATTCCTTGATGATAACCAAGATTGGTAGCAATCTCTTCAGGTAACCATGACCTGAAAAGCAACTCCTCAACAAGAGCAACACCAGCTGCAGTAGTGATTCCTCGAGTAGCCAAGAGTGTTAACCGACCAAACACTTTGAGACTTGTCATGGCACCTAAAGAAGGTGAAAGGAGGATTGAAGGCCACGAGAAACTGACACAGCCTACCACAGCATTTACGGACTGTATCAACAACACAAGTATTGTTCCTCCAATGAATCCCTTAAAGAAGTTGTGGATCTGCAGCCAAGGGGTTTAATAGTAAATAATTTGGCTGATTGAATGATGTCATAGTATTCATCGATCTCCAACACATCCCCTTATGATTATGACAATGAAACAAAATTTGGAACTAAGGTATCTGAGGTACAAGTTATACTAAAGAATGGATAACATTCTCAACAATCTATTGAAAAAAGGCTTCGTTTATCAGGACAATTAATTCACTACTAAATTTTCAGGAAAAGAATGGACAGACAAAGAAAAGTGATAAAACCGAAGAGAAGCTTAACCCTGTGATCATGAGCTGTTCATTATATTAGGACTGCAAAAGATTTAAAACAATTCGCTTTTCTCTCGAAGATAGGATAAATTTATCCAAGGTTCATTTAAGCTTCCATCAGCTGAAAATAAAGCAACTAATTGCCACTGCAATTACAGAATAAAGCGCTATAGAAAATGAAGTATGTTGTTTCACTAAGAAAATTATTCGTAGTGATGGGGATAACAAAAGATTTGTTAACATTCTTAAACTAATGTGGCATCACTTCATTCAATATCCAAGCTCAAGAAATGAAGTCTACGTGCTGTTGACATAAAGTTGTTATAAAAATAGCATCCTTGGCCTGAATAGGTAACTAGCCAGGATACGTGCACCTTTTACCATTCACAGCTTTACCTAATATTGCCGAGCTAATTAACAGACTCTCAAGCTCTTCCAAACCCATACAGGTCAAGATTTTCTATTTCATAGAATGTTAGATTCCTAGTGTACCTTAGGCGGTGATATCAAATCCAGTCCATATTGTGCAAGCGGATCTTCATAACCACGTATTCTTTTTCCCCATAACACAACAAGTATCAAAACAGCAGTATAGAGACCAAAAATGCTAACGAGCTCAGCAAATCTGCATGGGCTACCGGTTGTCCAGCTCTGTACAAGTGTTGGAAGCAATGGAACAATGATCGGCAACCATAAAACAAGCATCATTCCAACAAATCCAAGAATCCTTGCAAAAGAATCGTAAAGAATCAGCACTCAATAAAAATTATTTGCAATCTTATTAATAGAATGGAATCGTTAAATATTTGTAATCTGTTCTTTGAAGTCACTCCCAACACAAATCGAAATGATTGACCCAAATTGTTCACTAAACCAGATGATTCCATCAGGGATATGTAATACATATGCAACATTGGAAGAAGAAGGAATTCCTTGCTAAAATCATCATTCAACAGAAAAAAGATAAATTCTCAATCCAAATAACAAACTTTTGGCTTACTGGAGTTGAATCTTATTTCTGTAGCAATGGATTGAAAATCAGAGAGTTGAGAACTATCAAAGTCTAAACCCTAATCTTGACAAAATCCAATAAAGTTAATTATTGAAGCAGATCCTTTTGCCTCAGATTTTACATTAAATGATTACTGAACCAAACATTACGTGAAGAATATTGACGAAAGTGACTTATGGATAGTAAAATTATAGCAAAGACAACCAATTAGAATAAAGAAAAAGGAAAAAGGTATCAGAAGTAGCATTCTAAGCAACTTTAAATACCTCTGGTACAATGGTCGTTCAGCTATTCGCAGAAACAAGATAAGCCTATCAGTAAGACTCATAGCACCTCGCATACCACCCCAAAGCAATGCAACCTTACCAACTAGCCTCAATATGCCACCCCTTTGCCCCAAGTCAGCTAACATCGCAACCAGCCTGTTGTTTTCAACATTATACCGAAACTTCAGGAGAACACGCCTATCAGGTAAGCCTGTTTAAATGAGAAATAGTGCAGTCAGATTTTAACCTCTCTTGATCGAGTTCACCATCTTCTTTGGTAGGAACCACAGGTCCAGCAACAGACATAGCTTTCTCGGCAAGGCTTGTGACTATATTGTTATTTTGATTCTTTTCAGATATTGCCTCATGTACCTTGTCAGCCACCTTCTGAGTATTTGCTTTCTGCTTGAAGGGCCTGGATGAAATGTCCACAATTTCCTTTTCATTGTATTGACCCTTCAGAGTTTGCAAGTGTGACCATAAGGACCAAAGTTGTCAGAAAAAGTAAAAAGAGACACATAATCAGCTAGCATTAATAAATCACAGGAGAAAAAAAGAGCATCCTATTTCTTAAAAAATTAAAACAGACAATTAAAGGAATTTTTAACTTTAAGAACTGCAGAGAGATTTGTCTAATCATGTTCATGTAAATGCTTGAAACAAATTAGGAACATTATTTTCCAATCATAGATTTTCACAAAACTAGAATCTTGCAGACCTAGGTTTAAAACCCCATGATAATCATAAACAAAGGACACAAACATAGATTGTTACCTGTTGTTGTATTAGTAAAGCAGATGCTCCCAGGGCTGCCGTAACAGCACCAACCATAACACTATCACTATTCTTAGTCCTCAACTCAGATTCTTTCCTATCTCTGATTCTTGTAGCATTCAACCTGATTACTGGATCAGTTCTTTTGGTAAGATTTTGATCAATATCCCTTGCACTATATTTTTCGTCAGTTTCATCCCCAGAATTTTCACAGCCAACAGACTTTATGCTATTATCATGCCCTGTAGCTACAACAAAAAATTTTCGCAATGCAGCTAAGCTGGTTCCTATAATAACACCAACTGGTAGGAATCTTCTCAGATAACTTGTGCCCAAAACAGCAGAGGAAATGGCCCTCACTATGTGCTCCCCGTTGAGAGTACCAATTTTTTCTGAGGTGCAATTTGAGCTAAAATTTTTACCATCCAAATGCCAAGTGTGACCTTTATCATGTATTATAGCCCACGACACAGCATTTGCTACTTCCTCCAGCTCTTTATCAAGATTGGGTTTCATTTCTTTCATGGTAGCTGTACTTAGCTTACGACCTGCTTCAACCTTCAAAGCATCCAAAATAACACTTTTCACTGTTTGCATCAGCTCTTCCAGTCTGTCATCATCATATTGCAGAGCTTGATCATAGGTCTCCTCTGTATTATATTCTCCTACAGTTCCATGTTTTTCAGTATCTAATATCACAAATGGAGGTTCAATAATGTTGTCTGAATCATTCAGTTTTGCAGAAGAATGACCATAAACTTTCTCACCAACCCGATTATGATTTGTAGCATCTCCCTTAGATCCTTCAAAGCTTCCTGGTTGCTCCAAGAACTTCCATTGACCCTCTTCTGGGAAATAGTCAAGTAATAAAGCAGTTGTTGTATCTAAATCCAATGGTTTAGTCTTTGTCATCTTAGAAAGCAGATATCGGCCTAAGTATCCATTATGTATATAATCACCATATGGGAATGCGTTTACACACAATGGAATCTTGCTTACATGTCGATCATTATAGTCAGCCAGAAAGTTGTTTCCAAGTAATTGATCATGCTCCTTTCCCCCTCTATTATGGTTATTAGCAGCAATTCCCAATGACCCATCAGTACCATCTGCATTCAACAAACTAGAATCTGCGGCAGGCTCTTCTTCTATCCAGCCTGTACAAGCAGCCCTACTTGAGTTGCTATTATTCTCATTCTGCTCACAGACAGGGGGATCCTGCAATGCACTAGACTTTATCTGTAAGTCATTTTTACCATCTTGTTTCGCTGTTGCTGAAGGCAAGACACTAGTGTCCCGTTTCTTGAGTGGCAAATCAACTGTTTTATCCTCGACCTTGCTTTCATCTTTGTTATCGGTCTCATCATCTTTTTCTTCTTCCAACCGAGAAATCATATTCTCTATCACACCAAAAACACTGTTGACAGCCACCTGGGTAGAATCATCCACCCCTGCCAGGGCATCCAATGCTTGAACAACATTGAAAGTTGGGGTGTTGGAATCAGATACATTCTTATTCTGATCAAGAACAGGTTGAGAGGTTCTACTTTCCTTCTGATGATTATCAATGCCTGCCCTTTCCGTTGATTGGGATTCAGAAGATGATTTCATAGGTGAGGGGGCATCCTCAGTCATATTGCCTGCTACTATCTTATTCTGATCAGTTGAAGAAACTAGAGTTTTCTCTTCATTTTTCCCAGTGTTGCAATCTTTCTTTATTTCAATTTCAGGTTTCCCACTATCCTGGTCCACTTTCTCATCAAAAATTGCTTCCTCAGTTACATTGGCCTTCCCAGTACTGCTAGTAAAGTTAAGCTTGCCACTAGTTTCCAATCCCTTATCAGCGCAGTCAGGATATGAAGCAGTTTTCTCTTTAGAGTAATCATCAGTTCCAGAAATGTTAGCTAACTCATTTGCAATCTTCCTGGCAGAACCAGAAGCATCAACTTGCTGACTGCCAGTTGACTGATAAGAAGGACCTGAATCTAGGGGTTTTTGCTTGCTTTCTGAAGGATGAAGCTCTGGTGCAAGTCCATCAGAAGACTTCTCCAACCCGGATTGACTGTCATCAGAACCATTCGGTAACTCATCGGCCCTTTTTGCTATATCTGAAGAATGAGGATCTTTAGATGCACCTTCAACATTTACTTCTCCAACCTCTTCCTGGAACTTGGACTTAAGTCCTGATGATGCATTACGAATCTTACCAAATCCCAGAAGTTCGTCAAGTTTTAAGCTTCTTTGTTGAGCTTGCAGAATTCCAGAAACAGCAGTTGTAAGTTTTTCACGAACATCTTCTGGCACAGCATCTTGCAATGCTTTCATAAGTGTCTCTCCTTGACCCACAGCAGTCAAGACCTGCAAACAAGTAGATACTTTCCTTAAAAGATCTTATGCCCAAAAAAAACACCCTGATAACCATGATTAATAAGAGGATTTCTAAGCGGTGACTATTTCATTAAATAGTATTAGCGTGCATATATAGTCCCCATGAAAAATTAATCACCTATAAATATTATAACGAAATCAAGTTTCAACATCCCTCTAACAAACTCACTCATCCTTTTCTCCCTTCTAGCATAGAAAAGCAGTCATGATCTTGCACTAACCAAATCTTAACCAGGAACATTTAACAGGAATAAAGGAAATAAAAACCAATTCTCCCTAAAACTGCACCTGAATGAACTAATACAAGCAATAAGGCCAAAGCCAAGTATACCCCGTTGTGTACAGCACAGAACATAAATTAATTCCATCCAGTATGCAATACAAAACATGACGTGGAAAAAGTGGCATTTCTATACTGCAACCAATCCTAGAAGCATTAATAACCACATGCTCTGTTTTTACATTGAATATAGATGACCAAAGATAAAAGAGTCAGTTTTTATAACTATATAAAGTTCAGTTTATTCGAAATCAGTATACATGAATATGGATAATTTGCATAAAGGGTTCCATGAACCAAGAGAACTGACATTCAATACTTTGTAACACCATAATTGATTAGCATTTGCAATTTTGACATTACCTTCCTCTTTTCTTCTTCTGTCAAACAACCAGGCATACTTATATCTAGCATATTCATAACAACCTGTGTTGTTTGCAACACTTCTCCTCTTTCAGAATCCATAGGGTCAGCACCCTCATCTTTGGTCAAGTCATCATCGACCTCTTCCATTTCTCTTTTGATTCCCACATTTCCCTGTACATCTTGTTTGGGCCTTGAGTGGAGCCTATCAGCAGTGTCACTATTACTAGACATCACCTTTGTAGGATACATGGCATAGCCATTGCCATTGGCACCTGTTGTGGTATGATCCAAGAGATTGTTAGCACCACCTTGATTGGATGATCTGCCTTCTACAAGAGCCAAGCCTTTTGAGGGGTTGATGGTAACATCTACATCATTTAGAAGAGGATGACGACCCTTCAAAAGCCCAAGTTCAACAGCTGTGAACCACTGCATTTAACAGGCATGAATGGTTGGATTATGCCAACTTCTTCACCAAAAGAAAAAAGTTGACCATAGACGCAACAAAAATCATGATGGTAGAAATGAAGTTTCAGATTGGAACATGAAAGAACTATGGAATAATATGGACGTGATGGAGAATTAAGAGCTTAATAATGATGACTTTATGAAGTGACAGTTATAGGTAAAGAAAGAGAACTTGTACGTTATTGATGCATGCTGAACACTTGCAGGCATTTATCAAAAAGTCATTGGAAAGAAAAGAAGCACATACATGAAGTTGATAAAGCAGAAATGGATTGACCAAACAAAAGGTTCTGCTCACCTCAATTGTAAAATTTTGGCACCAAGATTCAGCAACTCTATCACGGGCATTAACACTAGATTGTGCACAAGAAAACAGAAGGAGAGTTGTAAATGGATTTTCTGCAATCTGACTGCGTGGAATTGAAAATGGAGGCACAGTCCCATCATCATTCTGATATTTTTCAGAGCAAATGGTTAGTTATTTAATTACAAACATTGAAGAAGATACATAATGGAAAACCTTCTAAGAATTTAGAATCAAAAGAATAAAGCATGTACCTGAATAAAGAGAACAGGAATCTTAACATTTCCAATCACACCCCTAGTGCTGAATGCTGAATAGAAGTTTTCTATTTCCTCAAAACCATATGATACCATTGATATAGCTTTCTCAAAGTCACGAACAGATTTGGCAGATATCGCTTTTTCCACATCAAAGCCTTTTGCTTTTCCTTGAAATAATTCCTAAAAATTACATCCAGTATAAGTCTACTCTCATAAACAAATAATTGCCTGCTAGAAGGATGGGACTAATTGAGGGATAACCATGATGAAATATTGAAATTTACCCAAGTACTGAAATGACTATTCTAGCTATCAGATACATCAAGCATAGACATGGAAGAAGATAGAAAGTTTTGATGTTTCAGCAACCTTGTTAGATTGCAGGATATCAATCAGACCATCGGTCAGCATCTGATCCAAAGCAATGTGATAAGGAGCGCATCTTGTTATCTCTTCTAAGTCAAAAGGATTATTGATACATGTAGCAGCAGTGAGAGGTGTTCTATCTCCAACCTCTGCTAGATACTTGGTTAACATGTTTGCACCATATCCCCAGCCAATACCCATCAGCGTAGTCCATGGCCTAGCCTCACTAATGAATTGTATAGCTGCGCAGACATCGTCGCTGTCAGCAGCTGTAAATAACCTACATCAATGAAGTAGTTAAGAAGCCCCTACTATCAACTTCTACTGCTAACAGAACTGCAAATGAAACCTATAATTTACTCTTCAAACAACACCGCAAATCCATAGTTTTCTCACTCAAATCTCTTATATTGACAGCATACTACTAGAACGTGTTTGGCAATGCAGTTATATTGCGTTAATAATGCAGTTATGCATTAAACATTCTCAAGGTTTCAATCTAAAGATTACAAAAAGCAAACAGATAAATCACAAAGATATCCTAACACTCTTCTGCACCTTAATTAGCTTTCCTCTAAGTCTGTTCACATAATTTCCAGTGAAAACACCAGGTTCTGAATCAAATGGCAAGAAAAGGTCTGAGATGAAACCAAGAAATGATCAAACTACTGACTGCCCCAATACGCAACAAAGCAGTTAAATCATCTAAATCGAACGAATAAGATGTACTCACCGAGCACTTGTAAGCGGAGAACCAGCACATCCTCTAGGGTTCATTACGACTGGAAAATACCCGCGCTTGAGCGCTTCGTACACGAACGATCTCACACTCTCATCCATACTTCCTCTGGTTGTTCTAGGAACCAACAGCAAAGTAGTATCCAGTCCGCGTTCCTCTTTCAACTCCAAATTCGCCGGCCAATCAATCGAAATGACACCACCATCCTGTGTACTGACACACACTCTTTGATACTTTAATTTCTCCGCCAATCTGCCATTTCCACTCTCTTCACTCTTCACCTGAATCCCCCCACTGTTTAGCCTCACAAAGTGCCTCTCCTCTTCAACCAACTTCTCGTTCACGTCCTCCAAAAACTCGTTCCCTTCGAAGGATATAGAAGGACATCGCAGCAACACGAAACGGTTAAACGGAGTGGGACTGGTGACCAGAATCCACTCGCCGACGTCGAACAATCTCCCGGACCGTTTATCGTACTTGGACTGAGAGAGATACAGAGATAAGCCAGAGGCAAGCCCTAGGGCGGGAGCGAGAAAGTCGAGAGCCGCTGGGGAGGAGAATTGGGAGAGAAAGTTCTGGAAGGGGTCAAGTAAGTTACAGCGAAGCGCGAGGTGTCTCGTGGAAGGTTTGACGCGACGCCGTTTGTAGTGGCGATGGAAGTGGTGAGTTTGGACGGGGTATTTTCGAAAGAAGAGGAGTTCAGTAGCTTGAGGCGGTTTAAGGTGGAGACGCTGGGCGTTCATTTGAAGGTTATGTTAGGAGAGATTGTTGTAGCGCAACGGACTTGATGAGTGCGAGAGAGAAAAAGAAGGATAAGACAAGGACTTAGAAAGGGAAAGAATATAAAAGTTTTAAACGGAAGGTGATAGCTTGTGGTGGTGGTCCGGCGGTTGGCGGTGGTGGGTCTTTGCTGGTTCTGCGTCTTGTATTGGGGTTTATTTACCCGCCAAGATTCCACGGACAGCTTCAGTTTGTCGTTGGCGGGGCCAAAATGCTGTAGCATGCTAACATTGGCAGCCCAAATTGAGTTCTCCAGCTTATGATGTAGGGCCCATATTACTAAATTAAGCAGCTAACTCCAACTATAATTAAGAAAATGTAAAAATATTCATTTCACTTTATATTGTCAGCCCAATTTTATTGAAACGATTTTAATTCTTAGTAATTTGATTCTGAATGTCAAATATAGTTGGCTCTTGTTGTATTAAGGAAGCCTAAGCTAATTTTGGTAAGTGGTAAGTAGCGGGGGGATGCCAAGAAAAGCGTAAAATTAAAATCCAACAAAAGGGGAATGGCAGCCCCAGTCAGTTCCGGTAGACAAGCGAAGCGACGAAAACTGAACAAGGACAGAAGCCATGTTGGAGGTGAATCGGGAAATTGAAGGTTGAAAGTGAAACCATTCCCTCGGAAAAATTGCCGTCGTGCCACTGTTTTTGGATCATTTGGTTATTTCCAGTATTCCTTCTTTCTTTAGCCATTCCAACCTGAGCTTGCTGTTTGTGAGCGTTGAACTTTACGACTGCCTAATGTCATCATCTCCCATCAATCAAATGCTAAGATCTATTATTACCAACCACAAAACAAAACAAAAAAAATTGTAGGAAATATTTCGCTCATTCAAACTTGTAAATTAATTAAGATTTACTATCACTTAAGCTAAACCAAAATTCTTGCTTCATTGGATGAAATGTAGAAGATTATTTAAACAGAACAGAACTCGGATCAAGCATATGCCCAAATACATTTTTGAAATACATTAATTCTTCAAACATTTAACAAATACATTTTTGAAATAAAAACAAATGGGAATCTCAATTAACCAACAGCACTTCCTCCCAACTCTGCGTAAAATTTGTCTTTTGCTTTCTTCCCTCATCCTAAGTTGATTTGCAGATATATGGTTTTAGTGTTAGGTTATCTTGAAGTTTTATCCCCTGTAATGTGGGTAGTGATTCGGAAATTATGAACATGACAGGATTATATTTGCAATCTAGACTATGCTCTTCTCTTTCCTTATCAAATTAAATAAATACTAAATTGGATAATACTAACTTCAACCAAGCATTACGTATTGACAAAAGTTGTTTAGTAACAAATGAATTTCTTACTATATGTCCTCCTCGAATGTAATGCTACAGTCAAGCTATTCTTACTCCTAACGTTACTTTAAATTTCTGATTCGGTTATATATGATCAAGACGCTTTCGTGTGCCTTTATATGTCTTTTTATATAAAGTGAAAATTTATGGTTATTATTTTTTAATATACAGTAGCTCAAATTTTGAAAGTAAGTAATTATTGGTCAATTATACAACTCAAGTAATTTATAAATTCAAATAAAGTGATAAGTTCAACTTTATACAAAATCTCAAGTTTTAGTCGTTCAAATCCTATAATTAAGAAGCACTTTTTTGTACATAATTTGGAAATTATATAATTTTTGTAATTTCTATTTAAGAAGTAAGGGAAAAGGTTAGTTTCTTAACTGCCTTATACACAACCAATGACGTGCAAAATGATGGATAATTTCGGTCTTGCAATTTAATTCTACTTTTACGTAGTAGTAACAAGCATGTACTCGAAAAAAAAGAGTGTGTACTCTGAGAGAAATCACGTGGCCTTATTCTGGTTAATAAATATGTTGATGTGGCTCGAATTTTTTAATCAATGGCTCACGTGTACTTGGAGTCATATTTTGCACTTAAAAGGTGAAATCATCCATTCTAATTGTCCCTTATTTCGGCATGATAGAGTGATAGAGTAGTAAATTATAATTTAATCTTACTCAGTTTTTTAGAGAGGGGGTCCCGTGTCTGATGTGCACAAGGATCCATTACGTTAGATGAAACTCTCACAATGCCGCTGTCGGGACTCGAACTTGAAATCTTGCACTCAACAACCTCCTTGAAAACCAATTGTAGTCATATTTTTAGTTGGAGTCATATTTAACTCTATTTGTTGTTGCACATGCCATTATTCACTCGCTGCCGTGTGTATCTGTAACAATCTTCAATTAATGCCAAAATTGCATTTTTTGCAATTTAATTAGAAATATACATTCAGTATAGGAAAAAGTATAGCAAATAAATTGGATTATTTAAAAAGCTAAATCGAGTTTCTAGGAAATTTTTAATATTTTAATTTCTTTAATTTAAAACAAGACTTAATTACTCAAAATTTCAAAATAGTCTAAACTTTAAAAAATGAAAAAAAAATCTAACTTTTAATTTTTTGTAAAAATAAGCCGACATTAGACCCTACATTAATAGTACTCATATGGCAATTCACTTCAAAGGCTATAAATTTCATGTGAATGTCAAGTGTGTATAGTTTTTCATGGTTGATGTTAATTTAATTAAGATTACAGAAAAATAAAAACACAACTTAACCTAATCTTCTTTTTTTTTCCCAATTTTCTCCCATTTGTTTAGCTGTCCCACTTGCTTGCGCTTCGTTGACGATGTCAAGATTTGTTTCCCTCTTTTTGACTTCTCAATCAGCCTCATGTTATCTAATGTCATTCTTTTGTTTTGTTTCCAATTTTGCAACTTAACAAATATTGATTCCAATAGCCTCTTACCTGCTTGATTTTTGTTGTCTTGTCTACCTACACTTCTTCTATGGTAATGATTTTGTCTCTCATTAAACTCTCTCTTCTGTAAGTGACCTTTCCTCTCCGACGACATCACTTGTTTAAATATGAATACAATTGTAATTTTCACTTTTTTTCGCTTAGTCTTTTTTAACATAAATATACTTGCACTCTTTACTTTGTTTACATAGTCTAAACACTATTTGTTTAAGTTTTGAATGCTATTTTTATTTGGAGTTAAAGTTAATTATCTTGTATTTTGTTCTAAAGATGTCAACTAAAACTAATGCCAGTAATTCATATAATATGGAATAAGAAACAATTAATGCTTGAGATATGTAACTTTTATCCACACCTTATACAATTAATGCTTGAGATATGTAACCTTTATCCACACCTTATATGTAATTTTCTTTTGTTTTGATCACTACATGTTGATTCCAATAACCACATACTAAACAACAAGCATAGTTTTTCTGAAGACATAACTTTGTTTGGTGTCAAGGTTTGTTTGTGATTCATTTGTAATTCCTCGCTTTTTGTTTGCAGATTTGTAATTTTTGCATTTAATTTTTTTGTGTAAACACATTAATACTCTCATTTATATGTTCTTGGACTTTATGATGTGAGTGATTTTAGTTATGATAAAACTTCATCTTCAATTTGCTTTACTTATAAATAGTGGAACAAACTTTATGTATTTGTAGAATCTTTCTCTCTTCCTATTTCCTTTTATTTTGTGGTCTATTAAAGAGGCTTGTAATGTATACGGGGTAGGTCTTGGGAGTAAAGATAAACACACAATCACCCCATAGATGGTATTACCAGTGAAGATGCTTACGGAGGTTTGTTATTCTAACTTTTATTGACTTTTTTTTAATATAATAATACATTTGACACACTCATAACATATATTTGGAAAGTACTATATCAACGTTTGACACATTCATAAAGTACGTTTGAAAAATCAAATGATTAAGAATTGCTAGTTTTTATTGCACAACCTTTTCATTATGTGCACGAATCAATAATTGGTTTTGATCATTAAATGGGGGCCTCGGATCCATTGCTATGTTTTTAATGCAATTTTGATTAGTAGTCCTCTATTAATGTTTTCCATATTATAGGCAATCAATTTTTTGGACATGTTCACTTTTAATGGTGATGTGATCCTTTGTAGAAAGTTTGTCTCGAGTGGTCCTCTAGTAAAATTTGATGTATTGTTAATTTGTTTTTAATCTTTGTTATATATTTCCACTTATAGACTTTTGACCTTTTTCATCTTTTTCCAGTGATTTAAAAATAAGCCAGTTATTTCTTATGCAACTAGTTTCATAAGTCGTAATGCTAAAATCTTCCATTAGTTTCTCTGTATATGCATGTTTATATTTTTGAAAGCATATCTTGTCTTATTTCTGTTGTTCAGTTTCTACCTCTTGTACCATTTTAGAGTCATGTTTCCATATTTTTACTACTAATATGTTTTATCGAATACCAATGATACAATTATTTATAATGCAAATGTTGTTAAATTTTGAATTTTAGTATGGTATGGTGTTGGAAAGACATGACATCAATAAAGATGTTAAGGGAAAGATTGAAAGGAAGAAGAATATGAGTGTTGATGAACTTAAAATGCTAGTTTGAAAAGAATTGTTAGAAGATAAAGGACATAAAGTAGTAATTGTTCTTTGTGTTTTGGTCCCCTCCTTACTAGGGAGAATCTTTGATTCATTTAGATGCTTATGAGATGCTTATGTATTGAGATGGTATAGTAATTGAGACATACACTTAAAGGATTGAACGTAAACTACTATCTCAAGTTCCTTTTGAAAACATAGTTCAAATAGATGCCAACAAGTAGAATTTTACCTATTGAACTATAGATATATATGTAATGTTATTGCATCTTATAGTTTCTTAATCAAATAAAAAAGTGAAAATTTTGTAAGATAGAATAATGATAGGCCTAAAAAATTGAAGAACTAATAGAATAACAAACTCTTATATACAACATCAAAGGTTATTCCAAATTGTCATAATCTATGTACCAATTGAGCTAATGCAACTCTGAAAACCTATTAGATATATGAAAGTATGTCAATACTAGAGTTAGGGACATTAGATGCCCAAGAAATATAATCATATGGGACCTATAAAATAAACATAAAATACACATATATGTTAAACTTATTTAAATGAATCAATATACATATTCAACTCTTGTGAGCAACAATAAATCTTACAGATAAAGCTCGTACCTTAATTCACAAAAGATGTTTAACATAATTTTTTACAATCACACACTCATAACGTATATTTGGAAAGTATTGTATCAACATTTGACATGTTCATAAATTACATTTGAAAAATTAAATGATTAATAATTGCTAGTTTTTATTACACAATCTTTTCATTTTGTGCATGACATCAATAATTGGTTTTGATCATTAAACGGGGTCTTAGGATCCGTTGCTATGTTTTTAATGCAATTTCGATTGGCAGTCCTCTATTAATCTTTTTCATTTTATAGGCGATCATTTGTTTGGACATGTTCACTTTTAATGGTGATGTGATCCTTTGTAGAAAGTCTGTCTTTAATGGTCCTCTAGTAAAATTTGATGTATTCTCTAGTAAAATTTGATGTATTCTGTCTCTAGTGGTGCTCTAGTAAAATTTGATGTATTGTTAATTTGTTTTTAATCTTTGTTATATATTTCCACTTGTAGACTTTTGACCTTTTTCATCTTTTTCTAGTTATTTAAAAATAAGCCAGTGATTTCTTATATAACTAGTTTTTTAAGTCATAATGCTGAAATCTTCCATTAGTTTCTATATACATGCATGTTTATATTTTTGAAAGCATATCTTGTCTAATTTCTATTGTTCAGTTTCTACCCCTTGTATCTTTTTAGAGTCATATTGCCATATTTTTACTACTAATATGTTTTATCGAAAACCAATGATACAATTATTTATAATGCAAATGTTGGTAAATTTTGAATTTTAGTATGGTATGGTGTTGAAAAGACATGACATCAACAAAGATGTTAAGGGAAAGATTGAAAGGAAGAAGAATATAGGTGTTGATGAACTTAAAATACTAGTTTGAAAAGAATTGCTAGAAGATAAAAGACATAGAGTAGTCATTGTTCTTTGTGTTTGGGATAAAACACATATAGTAGTAATTGTTCTTTGTGTTCGGGTCCCCTCCTTACTAGGGAGAATCTTTGATTCATTTAGATGCTTATGTATTGGGATGGTATAGTAATTGAGACATATACTTAAAGGAGTGAAGGTAAACTACTATCTCAAGTTCCTTTTGAAAACATAGTATCAAATAGATACCAACAACTAGAATTTTACCTATTGAACTATAGATATATATGTAATGTTATTGCCTCTTATAGTTTCTTAATCAAATAAAAAAGTGAAAATTTTATAAGATAGAATAATGATAGGCCTAAAACACTGAAGCACTAATAGAATAACAAATCTTACATACAACATCAAAGGTTATTCCAAATTGTCATAATCTATGTACCAATTGAGCTAATGCAACTCTGAAAACCTATTAGATATATGAAAGTATGTCAATACTAGAGTTAGGGACATTAGACGCCCAAGAAATATAATCATATGGGACCTATAAAATAAACATAAAATACACATATATATTAAACTTATTTAAATGAATCAATATACATATTCAACTCTTGTGAGCAACAATAAATCTTACGGATAAATCTCGTACCTAATTCACAAAAGATGTCTGACATAATTTTTTACAATCATACACTCATAACATGTTAGACCCCGTTTTTGGAGTCTAACTCTTACTTGCTCTGATACCAACTAATGTTAGACCCCGTTTTCGGAGTCTAACTCCTACTTGCTCTGATACCAACTAATGTTAGACCCCGTTTTCGGAGTGCAACTCATATTCGAAATACAGATATCCTAACCCAACATTTAATCGAAAACCAACATTTAATCGAAAATCTCATAATACATTAACATCATACTCTTTAATACATTAAAGACAACTAACTTTCATCAA
>JANZXR010000171.1:14247251-14261273 GCA_027575705.1 Erythroxylum echinodendron | reverse complement strand
TGAGATCAAGAGAGCTTTAAAATGTGAAGAATCTTATATACTTTTATATAAAGATGTTTTCTTAACTATTAATGAGCCTGGTCCATCTTTGCCGTATAATGTTTTATCTTTGTTGTAGGACTTTAGTGACTTATTTCTGGAGGACATTCCCGATGGATTGCCCCCTTTGAGAGGCATTGAGCACCATATAGACTTCCTTCTCAGAGCTTCAATTCTGAATAGGCCTGCATATAGAGCCATTGCCAAAGAAACTAAGGAGATCCAAAGACAAGTTGAAGAGCTTATGAAAAAGGGATTTGTGAGAGAAAGCTTAAGCCATGTGCTGTTTCAGTTATATTTGTTCCTAAGAAAGATAGAAAATGGAGAATGTGTGTTCACTGCAGAGCCATCAATAAAATCACAGTGAAATATCGTTACCCTATCCCTTATTTAGATGATATGCTTGATGAGTTACATGGTGTTTGTATATTTTCTAAAATTGATCTTAGAAGTGGGTACCATCAAATTCACATGAAAAAGGGTGATGATTGGAAAACTGCTTTTAAAACTAAGTTTGGGTTGTATGAGTGGTTAGTTATGCCTTTTGGATTGACTAGTGCACCTAATACTTTCATGAGTTTGATAAATCATGTGTTTCATCCATTTATTGGAAACTATTTGGTTGTCTATTTTGATGATCTTCTAGTGTATGCCAAGAGTTAAGATGATCGTGTGAAACACTTACATGATGTGTTTGAACTTTTAAGCAAAAATAAGCTTTATGTTAATTTAGAAAAATGTTCCTTTTGCATGGAAATTGTTGTGTTTCTTGGCTTTATTGTAGGTGCTAAAGGACTTCAAGTTGATGAAGAGAAAGTAAAGGCAATTAGAGAATGGCCAACTCCCAAGAATGTAAATAAAGTTCGAAGCTTCCATGGCTTGGCAAGCTTCTATCGAAGATTTGTGAATGACCTCTCTACTATTACTGCCCCTTTGACTGAATTGGTAAAAAGGAATGTGATTTTTAAATGGAGTGATTCACAAGAGGTCGCTTTTAACACCTTGAAAGAAAAATTGACCAATGCTCCTCTTCTTATTCTTCCTGATTTTTCTAAAGTTTTTGAGGTTAAATGTGATGCTTCTGAAATAGGCATTGGTGTTGTTTTAATGTAGGAATCAAAAACCATTGCTTATTTTAGTGAAAAACTAAATGGTGCCGCTTTGAATTACTCCACTTATGATAAAGGGTGGTATGCTTTAAAAAGGTCTTTAGAGACTTAGCAACATTACTTGTGGCCAAAAGAATGTATCATTCATTCTGATCATGAAAGTTTGAAATTTCTAAAGTCCCAGGGTAAATTGACCAAGAGACATGCTAGGTGGTTGGAATTTATTGAAACTTTTCCTTATGTTATTAAAGATAAACAAGGGAAAGAAAACGTTGTGGTTGATGCTCTTTCTAGGAGATACTCTCTTCTTACCTCTATGCATACTAGATTACTTGGTTTTGAGATGTTGAAAGGCATGTATGAATTTGCAAAAATTTGGAAATCTTGTGAAAAATATGGTATTGATATTTTCTATAGATTTGGTGGATTTCTAGTCAAAATAATAAACTTTGCATTCCATCTTGCTCTATGCGTGAATTACTTGTTAGAGAGACACATGGTGGTGGATTGATGGGTTACTTTGGTGTTGAGAAAACTTTAGCTCTTTTGCATGAACATTTTTATTAGCCTAACATGAGAAAGGATGTTGTTTCTATTTGTGCTAAATGTATTACTTGTAGGCATGCAAAATCTAAGGTTCAATCACATGGTTTTTATTCTCCCTTACCCATCCCCTCTCGTCCTTAGGTTGATATATCTATGCACTTTGTGCTTGGATTGCCTAGATCATCTAGTGGAAAGGATAGCATCTTTATGGTGGTTGATCGATTTAGCAAGATGGCTCACTTTATTGCTTGTTCTAAAACCAATGATGCTATTAATGTTGCTAACTTGTTCTTTAAAGAGGTTGTAAGATTGCATAGGTTGCCAAAGACTATTGTGAGTGATAGAGATATGAAATTTCTTAGTCACTTTTAGAGAACATAGCCAATATGGTAGAGCTACAACATTATATGGTGGAGCTACAACATTATGTGAAGCTAGAAGTGTTGAAGATGGCCATCAAAGTAAAAAAGACAACTTAAAAGGAAGGGTCCTACAAAGTGTGGCCAAATTTTGGGTTGCTCTTCATTATGGAAATTGAATTTGGGTAAAAAGGAAGACAAGGTTATTCCCAAGCACAAAGATGAATTATACAAGGCTATAGATATGAGATCCACCAAAGATAATGAGTCTTCCTAATAGAAAAGAAATAGGGATATTAAGTGTTTCGATGTTTGGGAACATGTGATATTGCCTTTCAATGTCCAAACAAACGTGTGGTAATTTTGAAAGAGAATGGAGATGTTGAGACTAAAAGTGAATCAGATGATGAATCTATGCCATCTCTAGAGGATGCTAGTGACGTAGAGTACCTTATTGAGGGAGAAGTATTGGTTATTAGGCATGCATCAAGTACATAAGTTAAGGAATACAATGATGGGCAACATGACAATATCTTCCATACAATATGCCACATCAAAGATAAGGCATATAGCACGATCATTAATAGTGGTAGTTACACAAATGCAACCAGTACAACCTTAGTGGAGAAGTTGAGTTTACCTACTACAAAGCACCCACAGCTATATAAACTTCAATGGTTGAATGATTGTTGAGAACTTAAGGTAAAAAAAAAAGGCAAGTTTTAGTTTCATTCTTAATTGAAAGGTATAAAAATGAGGTTTTATGTGATATATTTCCTATGAATACCGAACACATTCTTTTGGAGAGGCCATGGCAATATGATAGGCATGCAACACATGATAGAATCAAGAACATATATTCTTTTATAATGAATGGGAAACCAATCCCTTTTGTACCATTAACCCCTAGACAAGTGTATGAAGATCAAATTAGAGTTAAAAGGGAGAGTGTCACAACAAGAGGGAGTGAAGCTAAGATTAGTAAAAACAAGAGTAAAAGGAATGGAGTGGCTGAACTTAAGAGGAGAGAACAAGAAGTAACTTTGAGTGGAGAGGAAAAAGGAGTAGATCAAGAGTGTGGTAAGAGAAAAACCATGAAGCATGCAAAATTTTATGCAAAAGAGAGTGATGTTAAGCGGGTTGTGTTTTCAAAGAAGCCAATGATTGTACTATTGTACTAAGAGGCTTATTTAAATACTGATGAACTTGTCATTTCTTTGCCTAGTGTCACTGTTTCTTTATTGCAGGAATTTGAGGGCGTGATTCCTGAAGATGTTCCTAGGGGATTGCCACCTATTAGGCGAATAGAACATCAAAATGATCTTGTTCTTGGTGCTTCAATTTCAAATCGACTAGCTTTTAGAAGTAATCTTGAGAAGACAAAGGAGCTTCAAAGGCAAGTTGAGGAGTTGATGGAAAAAGTGTATGTAAGGGAGAGCATGAGTCTAAGTGCATTGCTAGTATTTATTGTTCCTAAAAAGGATGAATCTTGGAGAATGTGTATTGATTATAGAGCTATCAACAATATAATGGTAAAGTACAGACATCTTATCCCTAGGCTTGATGAAATTTTGGTTGAATTGCATGGATCACGTGTGTTTAGTAAGAATGATTTGAAAAGTGGTTATTATCAAATTAGGATGCGAGAAGGTGATGAATGAAATAATGCCTTTAAGACTAAACATGGTTTATATGAATGGCTTGTAATGTCATTTGGTTTTACTAATGCTCCAGGTACTATAATGAGGCTAATGAATCATTTATTTCGTGCATTCATAGGCAAATTTGTTACGGATTATTTTGATGATATTTTAATTTATATTCAAACTATGGATGAGCATTTAGAACATTTAAGATCTGTTTTAAATGTTTTGAGAAAAGCAAAACTTTATGTCAATTTTAAAAACTATTCTTTTTACATGGATAGGATTATTTTTCTTAGTGTTGTTGTAAGTGGACAGGTGTAGAGGTCGACGAAGAAAAGGTAAAGGCTATCCAAGAATGACCAACACCTAAGTCCACCACATAGGTAAGAATTTTCTATAGGTCAGGTAGTATAGGCATTTTGTTAAAGATTTTAGCTCCATTATAGCACCACTCACTGATATTGTAAAGAAAATTATTAGTTTTAAGTGGGGTAGTGATCAAAAGAATGCATTAAATTTGATTAAAGATAGGTTTTGTTAATTACCTTATTTGGAAAGGGCTAGACCTCTTCTAGGCTTCTCCTATCATAATCTCAAGTTTCAAATGGATTTTTAAGAAAATTTCCTACATGGTATAAGAAAATATAGTATCAATTGCATCTAAAGAGAATTAAATATCATCTTTATCAAGAGTTTGTTTCATGGCTTTAGGTATCTTAGAAACAACATCCTCATCTTGTACCCTGAGGATTAGTTTCTCATTATGTATATCTATAATTTCCTTAGTTTCCTATCATGTATTTTCAGTCACGTACAACTAGGGAAGGTCATCCTAAGATAAAATTAATCTCCACATCATCCTCCATAACAAAAACCATAAAGTCAACATGAAATATAAATTTAACAATATTTGGAAACTCGTTCTCTATAATATGCTAGCATCAACCTAATGACTAATTGAATGATGGTCTTAATAGTTGTTCATCGAATCCTAATTGTTCAAATGTGTTATAAGGCATCAAATTAATAATGATTTCTAAGTCCGCCAGTAATATATTGATTAATAAACTAATATTATTACATGAGATAGTTAAACTCTTAGGATCTTGTAAAATTTTATGTATCTTCATTGTATGAAGGTGATGCATACCCTGCTTACCATAATTGTTAACACTTACTCAAGTTTGTTCTTCTTCTTCAAAAAGAGATCTTTTAGGAACTTGGTAGTATATGTGATACATCTTCAAAAAAATGGATGTTAATATGAAGTTTTTAAAAAGATATAATAACTAAACAAATTGTGCTTAATCATTAGTTATATGTATAGGGCATTAAAACAATCCTATTCAGCTTTAATTTTGGGAGAGCACCTTGTCTTAATGGTCTTAGTGCTCTATTTTTTTCAAATTTCATGGAATTTGGTAAGAAAAAAGGTCTCAAAAGTGGTTGTAGAGTTTCTTTCAAATGAAAAAAATATAAAGGAATTAACTAGGATCCATATATGCCACATACCCAACAAGATTGACCCTTTTAGTTTCTAAGATTATAGGCCTATCTTATGTTGTATTGTTCTCTATAAACTTATTGAAAATATGTTGGCATATAGATTACAAGGCACACTCAATTCCATCTTTAACTAAATCCTGACAACCATCATTCAAGGTTTGAGAGTAGGGGACAAAATAATTCTACTATAATAATGGTTTAAAGATTACCATAGAACCAAAGTTGTTATTAGTTGTATAATACAAATTGATATCCATTATACTTTGAACTCAATGGTATAGGACATCATGTTTGAGGCAAGGGAACTCATTGGATATCTATAACTCACCATAAATAGGATCAAAATATGCGTCACAACCATTTCGTTCAACATTTTTATTAGTGGATAAACTATTTAAACATTCAATAGAGTTAAGGGAATAATTTAGGGGGACCCCTTCTTCCTTACTTGTTAGCATCTACCAAGAGGTCATTTCAAGACTAATTAATTGAAATATCAAAGAAAGGGGCAACTTCACTAATGTGAAACCCTAAGGCTAAAGAACCCAAAACCCTTTAAACACACACTTTGGATAGGATAGAGATAAGAAGAAATCCCCAACCCTAATGAACCTCTAATCAATTATATGAAAGGAAACACATATAATAAGATTGATTGAAAAGAAGAATAGAAATTCGCCACAAGTGATTACCTTGATAAGAATTATGTTCTTAATGTAATAAAATAAGACAAGCAATCCTCTCTTAAGGAATTCATTATTCAACTAATCTAAAACCCAAACAATGTTTATTATGATGTATTTATACCCTTTGAAAGAAAGAAATCCTAACTATGTAAAAAGGTCTTTAAACATGGGCCTCCCACCAAAATAACTAAAGTCCAAACTAACATTTTTAAAATATAGCCCATTAAACGTAAAAGATTTAAATTAAATGAGCTAAAAGTTAATAAAAGTCCATCTCACTAAAACAAACCCAATTAATGGGCTGCCCAAAGTTATGCTTCTAACTTAAAATAATTAATTAAACAAAAATGAAACCCTTCTTGCACATTCCACCCAACGTGATTAGTTATGATGCCATTAGCCCTCATTGTCTCTTGAGATTCCATGCCATCTACAATTCAACCCATATAGGATTGAAACACTTCTTTGAACTTCTTAGCTCTCAATCTTATTATTTGTCCCTCTGGCATTACTAGCTTATCTTTGGTTCCACTTTTGTTGTAACGTGTCATGGTCATGCTCATATCATCCTCTCCCTCTTCAAAAGGATTTTTCCTCGAATCTAATTCAAAGTTAAAAGGAGATAAGTCAAAAACATTAAAAGTAGCACTAACATTATACGCACCTGGCAAGTCTATCTTATATGCATTGTCATTTATGCACTCCAACAGCTAGAATGGTCCATCACCCCTTGCATCAGGTTTTGATTTCCTTTGTTGTGGAAACCTCTCTTTTTGCATATGCACCTAAAGCCAATCACCTAGTTTAAAGAGAACTTACTTTCTTCCTTTATTTGCTTTTATGTGTACATGCAATTCTTTTTCTCAATATGTTTATATGCTTTCTTAGGTATTGTTTTAACCAAGTCAACCTTCTTCTTTCCATCTAAACTAGCAATCCAAGTCAAAGTTAAAGGCATCAAATATATTACGATTAATGGATTAAAACCATACACAATTTCAAATGGAGAATAACCTATAGAAGAATGTGTAGAACGATTATATGCAAACTTAATGAATGGTAGACAATCTTCCCAAGTTTTCAAGTTCTTCTTAACAATTGCACACGAAATGGTTCCTAAAGTTCTATTAACTACCTTAGTTTGTCCATAAATTTGTGGATGACATATAGTAGAAAATAAAAGTTTAATACTTAACTTTTCCTGTGAAACTCTCCAAAAGTGACTTAGGAACTTAATATCCCTATCTAAAACAATGGCTCTTGGCACACCAACCACTTCCCTAAAGAAAAGATCAGCAATGTTTGTTGCATTATTTGTTTTCTAGCAAGCAATAAAGTGAACCATTTTACTAAATTTGTCCACAACAAAAAATATGCTATCTCTACCTTTCCTAGTCCTAGGTAAACCCAATACAAGGTCCATAGATATATTAGTCCAAGGTTCAATAGGTACTGGTAAAGGTATATATAAACCACGAGGCATTGACCTAGATTTATCTTTTTTACATGCAAAACACGTAGCATAAACCCTTTCCACATATCTTCTCATACTTTGCCAATAAAAACATTATCTAAGCATATCTAAGGTCTTTTACACACCAAAATGGCCCATTAACCCTCCACTATGTAATTCTCTAGCAAGTAACCCTTTAATAGAACATGCAGGAATGCAAAGTTGTTTACAGCTATCTATAAAACTTATCAAATGCAGTATGTTCACAGCTTGATATACATTAGCCAAATCAACATCATCCAAATACAACTCTTTCAAAGTCTCAAATTTAAGTAACTTAGAAGTAAGCATATAAATCAAAGCATACCTTCTCGATAGTGCACCAGTCATAACATTTTCCTTACCTTGCTTGTATTTAATCATATACGAAAATTTTTTAAGATACTCCACCTAACTTGCATGTCTTTTCCTCAATTTCCCTTATCCCTTTAAGTACTTGAGAGATTGATGACACTATGTATCACAAACTCTTTAGATAGCAATTAATGTTCCTGATTTCAAATGTTCTCACCAAGGAATAAAGCTCCTTATTATAAGTGTGTTGGAAATTTATAACTTAAGTGCTACAAATTCCATTTGACACACCAAGATATATTTGAGAGTGCTTGGGTTTCATGTAAGGAGCTAACCCTTAGCTCAAGGGAGCTTAATGAAGCTCATGTAAACTATAAGTAGCTTGACATGACTTTCTCTTAACTCAAGTGTCTAAAGCTAGCTTAAGGTGAGCTTGTGGGAGCTCGTTAAAAATAGTTAATAGCTAGAAAGAAAGGGATAAGCTCAATTGGATCAATTGAGATTACCCCAACTTATCTTTGGTTCTTAGGAATTGAGCTAGCTATAAATGTGTTCACAATAGTTAAACTAAAAGAGCTAATTAAGGAACATGAGTTGGAGTTGAAACTTAAAGCTTAATGGGTGAAATTGGTGGCACTAGATGAAGGAATCTAACGTGTTTGAGAGCACAATGGATGCTAGGGTGTACCATGAGTTGTAGCACGCCATAATACATCTTCCCATGCATGCACTTAGAGTGCAAGTTCATTGTCTCCACATGGATACATGAATTCAGCCAAGAAAGGATGAATTTGGACAAGAGTTTGAATTTAGCCAATGGGGAAGATTCATTACGTACCTTGCCTTAGAATGAAAATACATGACACCCTTTCACTAATGTATGTGACTTTAGATGAAAGGATGTATTGCTTCGGCCAAAAAAAGGTGGTTCATGTACAAGAATGAATGGTCACAAGTATACCATCATGACTTTAAGTAAAGATACATGAGTCTTTTCCAAAGGATGTGTCCATTAGCCAAGTGTCATGATGTTTCACCAAGAGACGTAATTCTTGGAAGAATTATGACTCTTTAAAGGCACTTTTTGGTGGCTTATAAAAGGGAATTTTGTAGTTCCTTTAATTGAGTTTTTTTATTTGGCCGAATACTTTACTCTTCTTCCCATCTTTAAGCTGAAAACATTCCCTTCTTTCAAGTCTTCATGCATTGAAGCACTCTCCCATAAAATAGTTGTTAAGCTGATTAAGAGCATTATGGGTGAACCATAAGGATTGCTACTTTCACAAGTTAGCAACTCTTCCGATCTTAGTGCATTGTGACGAGATCAGTGTACTCCATCCATTCCATCAATGACAAGTTGTAGAAGAAGGAAAAGCCATAGTGGATCTCCACAAGGGTTTCAAGTTAATATATCATCCTACCCTTCTTGGTGACATGAGTAGGATCTTGTATGCTTATGAAATTATGAGATTTCTTGTTTGAGTTATGATCTAAAATTAATAAATGGTATCAAAGCTTTAGTTTAAAAGTATGATTTGAAATGATTTTATGATCATACAATTGACATATTAATATGTTGGTATATATTTTTTAGAGCAATCATGCTAATGACATGTGAACTTATTTGTTGCTATATGTTCTATGTGTGATAGTTACCATGCTAAATTGAAGGCTTTATTAAGAGAACGTTTTGTGAAACAATAAAATCATGTTGAAATATTTCTAATTGAATGCTATATGCATTTCTTTTGCTACGTTTTAGCAAGAAATAGTTGTTTTTCATACATGTTGCTTTATTAAGTCTTGTTATGGTAGAATGCACTTGCATGTGATAATTGCATCAATGTAAATGGCATGTAAGAATACTGTTGTTGAATTAAATAAATACCCCAAGTTTGATGGAGATAATTACTCTATTTGGCAACAAAAGGTATAATTCATCTTAACTGAGCAAGATACAGTTGATGTGCTCTTCCATACGGTCGAGCCACCAGCAGTGGGTGGAAACTCTAATGCCTAGGAGGCGTATAAGAAGAAAGATTATATGGCCCGTGTTACTCTCTTGATTACCATAGTTGATGAACTCACGGTGGATTTCTCTATGCTTGAGTAGGCCAAAGCTAAATGGGATTCGACCAAGACTAAGTATGGAGATGTTTCTTTAGAGAAACAAAGAGCTATGATTCTCAAGTTTGAGAATTATAGTCAGAGAGTTGACCACACCATAAGTGCCTACTTACATGAGATGTCACGCATGATTCATCAACTTAAATCTACTAGTCATATGCTCACTGATGAACAACAAGTTCAAACAATATTTTGATCTTTGCCTAACGAGGAGTGGTAATTGATGAAGGTCAATTTATGTCACAACTCTCAAATCAAGTCATTTGAAGACATTGCAAAACACCTTCTGCTAGAGGCAGAGGTGATGGCCATCAAGAACCATTCAAAGACATATGTCGCTAGAACTTCCGTTCCCAACAAGAACAAGTTCAAAGGGAAGAAGAAAAGGAAGGATGGTCTCTATGTGATGGAAACTATTAGACTATGGACCAAGCTAGGACTAATATGGATGTGTTTAGGGGGACAAATGTTGACCATGATGCTGTTTTGAAGAGTCGAGATCCATTAAGTAAAGTTATTGAACCTTTAACTCATTCAAGATCTAAGAGACTAAAAGAAGTGCCACCCATTTTAATTAAAGAAGTCCATACGAAAGAAATGGTTAAGCATGGTGATCCAAACAAAGTTTAAAACAAATAGGAAACTCCAAGTCAAGTTGGCATGGTTTCAAATTCCTTATTAGATTTACATTGCACGATTAACTAGATTAGCAGTTAGAATAAAAGAGAATATCTCTTATTTTAGATTAACTCATTTCAGATTCTTGATAGATAAGAATTAGATTAAGTTTTCTTCCCAATTTTTAACTTCAATAACTGAACACTTATCTATATATGAAGGGGCTAAAAATTCATTGTAAGGGACGAGTACAATTACAATAAAAGTTCAGGTTTAATACCTTTTGTTAGTTGTTCTTTTGTGAACTAAATTCGGTTGTTGCACGCATTGTTGCTTACAATTTCTAACTTATCTTTCGAGTTTGCTTCACTTGAAAGTGGCGTCAATAGTTAAGGAACTTTTCTTTATTTGTATTCAAGGTTGCTAGATCATATATTTAGAATTCTTTATTTCAAATTATTGAATTAGGTCTTGCTTAAATTTTCAAGTTTTTTGAAGGTAGTTCATCTATAGCTATTAATCTTCTTGTGCTTGTGATTCTTTTTGAAGCATAACATATAATTTACGTTCTAATCCTTGGGGAGTTTAGGGTTCAATTTTATGAGTGTATTGCCTCACTTCTTGATCAAATATCACAGCCAAAATTTTTCGGTTCATCATAACTGAGTGCTTAAATATTGAGATTAATATCTCTATATCCTTCCGTTGCATCTTGTCTTTTCGTTTGCAAGATTGATACTCATATTGATTCTTAATTTTGTCATATGAATTTGCAATTAGTTTGGTATCAGAGCTTTGGGAGATATAATCTTCAAAGTTTCCAAAAAAAAGTTCATAATTTCTTTTGGCCAAAATACATTGCTAAATCCTACATCCATCTTGTTTGTGGATTGTCCAAAAAAATAATTATTACTTGTTGCCTTAATCCAATTTCTCGTGCTTCATAAAAAAATCCTTTCCTAGCTTGGATTTAAGTGTTATAATTGGTTACTACCTTGCTGGTTGATTCGAATTAAGCAACTGCTAAATTCTATCACAATTTGTCTAATCCGTCTTATATTTTTCCTAATTCGACTGTTATTATAATTCGTTGCCTATTGTGTGTCTTGTTTCCTAATTTCCTTTTTGTTTCCTAATTCCATTGTCTCCTAAAGTCCTTGTTTTCTATTGTTTCCTAATCTATTTGGACACAACTTTTTAGCAAAGATCATCAAGTAAGTTTCCAAATGGGTTTCAAAATTTTTGTTAAGTCACTAATTCTTTTGTTGCTGTTGTCTAAAAAAAGAGAGGCTAAAGTCCAAAAAGAGGAGACCTAGTAGAAAAAGGAGGAAAAAAGTTAAATTTTGAAGGAAAAAATCAACAAGAAAGAAAAGAAATCTAAAGGGAGATCGTCCATTAAAGTTAAAACGTTGTGCACTTGTTAAGCAAGACCCTATATCCTTTCAACTCTTGAACGAGATTCATATTCTTCCCTCATTCTTAATTGCATTTGTGCTTGTTAATTCTACCTTTTGTTATTCTAACAAGTCTAAAGTTGTTTGCTTTTATTGATTGCTTTCGAATTTGAGTTTGGTTTAAAGTAGAACTTCATAACAAAAGGTTTAAGGTAAAAGGCTTGTGTGTTGCTCACTAAAATTGGGAAAAAAGCCTAAGTATCCCAAGGAGAGTATACACGAGGTGAGGATGTGTGAATCACTACCAACAAGGGGGAAACAATTCAGGTATTTAGGGGAAGACAGGTAGGAATTTTTCTGCTAACCTTATATACACTTGTGTTTTCTATTTTTGTGATTCTTAAAGGAAGATGGACAAAACCTGTGAGACTTCTTCTCAAAAAACTCAAAGGGAGCATTTGGCTCGAGTAACCACAATACTCGAATCCATTGGTGATAGCTTAGCCAACTTTGAAGCAAAAATCTCTACACATGAACCTACATGTGAAAGGGAAGAAGATGGTGAGTCCGAACGTTTTGTTGCTCCAAGAAGGTATGATAATTGAAACAATCTTGGTAATATTAAAATTAAAATTCCTGAACTTCATGGCACTAATGATCCTGAAGCCTATCTTGAGTGGGAAAAAAGGTAGATCATGTGTTTGACTTGCAGGACTATTCGGAGACCAAGAAAATAAAGCTTGCTATGGTCAAGTTTCAAAATTATGTCTCAATCTGGTGGGACCAATTGGTCAAAGAAAGGAGATTATATGAAGAAGAATCCATTATTACATGGGATGAAATGAAAAAGGTAATGTGAAAAAGGTTTGTGGCCTCCTACTATTTTTGAGATTTATACAAAAAAATCCAAACAATTTCACAAAGCTCTAAATCGATGGATGAATTTTATCAAGAGCTAGAAGTAGCAACGATTCGAGCTAGGATTAAGGAAGAACCTGAGGCCACTATGGCTAGGTTTTAAATGGTTTAAATCAAAATATTGCTAAAGTTGTTGAACTGACTCCGTATATAGATATAACTGAAATGTTGCATAGAGCTAGACTTGTAGAAAGACAGCTCAAGAAGAGGAGTCCGGCCTTAACCAAAGCCTCCATGCCATGGAAGAAGGATGATACCAAAAAGTTTGGTAATTCTTCGAAAGGAGGTAATTCTAGGTTTGTTAGAAATACTTCAAAGTTTGAAAAGTTTTCTAATGCTTCAGGTTCCAATTCATTAAAAACTAATAGTTCTACTAACGCAAGTTCTAGTGGTGCTAGACAAATTACATGCTTTAAGTGTTTAGGAAAAGGTCACATAACTTTTCAATGTCCGAATACAAGAGCAATGATTCTTAAAGATGATGGAACATATAAGAGTGCATCTGATCATGACCCAGATTCTGACCGTAAAGATGAAGAAGCCAAAGAAGTTTTTGAAGATGAAGAAATTGGACATGCATATGTCAATTTAAGAACCTTACCCGTCCAATATAAATAAGAGAACCAACAATGCACCAATATTTTTCACACAAAGGGGCGTGTGAATAATCAGGTTTGTCTAATTATAATTGATTCTGGTTCTTGCACTATTGTTGTGAGTTTTTATTTTATAGATAGCATCAAGCTGCCCACCCTCAAGCATCCAACACCATATAGACTGCAACGGCTGAATCAGAGTGGAGATCTCCGTGTCACAAAATAGGTTAAGGTGCCATTTTCTATTGGTAAATATAATGATGAGGTACTATGTGATGTTGTACCTGTTGGGAAATCGGGTAGGAATCTGATCCGACTGTAGTGGAATAATCACGAAACTTTTTCCTAATTTTTGATTTCCCAAAAACCAAGATCTATTTAATTCTATAAAATGATTAACATGAATCATAATAAAGCAAAATTAATTCGTATCTTATTTCAAAGTTTGATCTTTATCTTGATGCATCCCTGGAACCACTTCCAAAACCGATCAGTCTCAACCATTGTAGCCGTACAAGTGTCCGGCCTCTAACAGTATCCACAAAATAGGTTGAGAGAACTCTGTAACTTTTACAGAGAGGGTTAAGCATAAAGTGCTAGCTCCACAGAGCTTAAGCCTATTTATAATAAGCTTTGGACATTTTAGTAATTTAATTGAAATTAAATTCTAA
>JANZXR010000171.1:14199659-14247151 GCA_027575705.1 Erythroxylum echinodendron | reverse complement strand
CAAAACTGTAACTGAAGAAGATAAAGTTACATGTAAATATACTTGCTTTCCAGGGCACTATATTTACATAACTCCAACAAAAATAGCCATCAACTAGACTATAGTAGACATTAAAGTGATCAAGGCTTCTGCTTATAAGAATAAGATTCTCTTGGAAGATGGTGCTAAAACTATAAGGTAACCTCAAAAAAGATTAAACCCACTAATGATAGAGGTAGTGGAGAAAGAAATTTTGAAGCTACTTCAAGTTAGGATAATGTACCTAGTTTTAGATATTTAGTGGGTTAGCCCTATACATGTAGTTTCAAAATAGACTAGGATTACAATTTTCATCAATCAAGATGGAGACTAAGCGCCTAATAGAGTCTAAAATGGATGGTGAGTTTCTATCAATTATAGAAAATTAAATTATATAACTCAAAAAGACCATTTCCCTCCCCCAGTTATCAACCAAATGTTAGAAATATTACATGGAAAGTATTTACTATTTTCTTGTTACTTTTTCAAGTTACTTTGAAATCACAATTGCTTTAAAGGATTTGGAGAAAAAAACTTTCACTTATCCTTTTCGAACTTTCATATATAGCAAATGTCTTTTGGAACTTGTAATAAACCAACTACTTTTGAAAATTGTATGGTAAACATAATTTCAAATTATTTCGAGATAATTATTAAAGATTTTATAGATGATTTTTTTACTCATAGAGATTATTTTGATTAGTGTTTGCATAATTTGAGCTTGATTTTGTAAAGATATATAGAGACTAACCTAGTTCTTAATTTTGAAAATTTTCATTTTATGGTAGAACAAAGTATAATCTTAGGGTATGTTCTTTCTTCTAAGGGAATTGTAGTAGATAAGGCCAAAATTAACGTGATTCAATCTTTTCCTTACCCTACTAATATGTGGAAAGTTTGCTCAGTTTTTAGCCATGCATGTTTCTATCGAAGTTTCATCCAGGATTTTTCAAAAATAGCATCTTTATTGTGCAAACTTACTCTCAAAAAATTTTATTTTTTAATTTTATGGTGTTTGAAATGAAGCCTTCAATAAGCTGAAAAATCTATTAGTTTTAGCCCTTATTATATAATTGTGAAATTGGATTTGTCAATCAAACTTATATGTAATGTAAATGATAGAGTTGTAGGAGTTATTTTACATGATGCCTAAAAGAAATAGTCAATAGCTAAAAAATAGTTATTAGTGGTAGTTTTTACCATAGAAAATTGTCAATCTTTTTTATTGGATACTAAGGTCAATGTTTTTTTTCTAATCCTGAAATTCTTAAATAATTGTTCTTTAATAATGAGAATGACCTTCAGAGCAATTATTTCATCACTTAAATGGACATATTACTATAGGGTCATTTCTTTTGCTTAGAAGAATGCGGGAACCACTTATTAAATAGTGACTAATAAGTTATTTAAGCCACAACTAGGAAAGAGCCTGAAGACATATTGATTATATCACTACAACAGATAAGTTTATTGGCAACGAAACCAAACGTTGCTAAATATTAAAACATCGTTGCAAAATAATATTTGTGACAAAAAATAATCGTCACTAAATCCCAGTAGCAAAATAATATCCATGATGATTTCTTGAAATCGTCACAAAAAGGTTTTGGATACACAATAATTTCGTCAGTAGAACATATGACCAACGAGAACGAAGAAAGTCTTACATAATATTTTGCGACGAATATGTTTCATAGATAAAAGTATTTACCTACTAAACTGTAGTAGTAGGTAATTATTTCTAATGATGATTTTTTTGTAATAGAATAGTTTTAGCTACTAATTATTTGTTGTAGTTAAATATTTTTAGAGACGTTATTGTAAACGTAGGTAACAACATTTTGTGACAATTTTTTTTGTAACTAATAGTTTTTAGTGATGATTCTATTTGTAGCAGAATAGTTTTAGCAACTAATTTCTTGTTATGGGTAAATGTTTTTAGAAACTTTGTTATAAACGTAGGTAATAACATTTTGTGAAAATTTTATTTTGGTAGCTAATATTTTTAGTGACAAATTTTTATTTTAAATAGGTATTATTTAATTGTTAAAAACAAATTTATTTTAATTTATTACAATTTTTAAGATAGTTTTAAATATAAATTAGTTACATTTTATAATTAATGTTGGTGACATATTTTTAAATAATAATAAATTGAAATAAAATAAACATTAAAAATGAAATGCATTTTATATTAAAAAGAATAATTACAAGTTATATACAAACTAAGACTCCTCATCATCGTCACTACTACTTACATACTTTGATACTAGTAATTGTTTGACCATTTTTTAAGCTTTTTCACTTCCTTTACATTACAATCTAACTTCTTTTCTGTACATTGTAACTTAGTCTTCAGCGCCTGGTTCTCCTCTTGAAGCATTGTGACATATGTTGGTCATGATGAAGATACATTAACAAGCTTAGGGTTATACCCAAGACCTTTGATATAGCTCGATCTTGTACCAAGAATATTGTTGAAAATGTCATTAACATTAGGCTGATTCCCCTCAGATAATGATGTCTACGACAACTCCTACATCTTATTCTACAATTTAAAGTACAAAATCGAGTTAACTAAAAAATTATTACTTAGTATTACTTAGAAAAATAAATTGTAACATTAATTTATTTGTACTTACATAATTACTTGATGCCTCTTCAACCGTCCACCTTGACCTTCCTTGTAGTGTGTTAGCTTGTACAGTATGATCTTATCACACTTTTATCTTTAGAGTTATGTTTGGCTCCATTATATGAATTTAAAAAATTAGAAGATAATAGAATTTATTATATTAAGAAATATAATAATAAGTTGAAAACATTACACTTACAAATTCTTGTCGGACAATAAGAAATGATTTGGAGCCGGTGTTATAAGGGGTCTTCATTTTTGCTTTGTTCACCTTGGCTTTCTCACACTTTTCCTAGATTAGAAGAAGTGGTTATGAAATGTATAAACAAAATTAATGGAAGGAAAATGAAGAGAAAAAAAACAAACCTGAACCTTCACTAAGGCCAAATAATCACATATTTTTCTCCAATTTTCTAGAGTCACTCGTTCCAGAACATGTCTCCTTGCCTTTTCATCGGAAGGGGAAGACTGGTAATATTTATGAAGTCTATATCAATCATCTTTCACCTTTTGTTTCAACAGTGAACTAACATAGCTTGAAACCTCAGGTTTTTCGATATCAATGATATTGAGTGTCATCTGTAAAGAACACGTATAAGTTAAGTTACTATTTTTGTTAAGTAAAATCGCAATACATATAATCAAATGAATTGAAATATTACCAAAACTTTGTCCAAAGCATTTTGGAGCAAGTTGTCTTCCTTCAACTGCCCAACATGCTGAAGGCAAGGCAATTCATTTCTCACAACGATGCTTAACTCGCTGGACAATTTCGCAAATTAGATCTTATCTAGAGGACGAAGTTGCGTAAAGTCAATGGTTATAGATAACTTGTTGTTCATTGCAACATTCAACCATTACAACTCAGCTCCTTTTATGATACCCCTACCTCATTTTCTAAGGCCATTATTGGAACCTAAAGACAAAATAAGAAAAATAAGAAAAACACACTAAAACATGTAATGAATAATTTCAACATTAATGTATATATGATTGGTTAACAATAATAGACCTGAAGATCCCTTATGACTAACAAATGATGTTAGTAAAGATTGTTGTTGACTTTCTTCATTCGATGATGTAATCATTGGTTGTTGTGTGGGAGGAACTTCTTCAATCGTTACTAACCTCTTTCCCTTGTTTCTACCAGGCGCCATTATATTGTACCTGTGTAAAACAAAATATGAACATTAATTTTCACATGAATATAAGGAGATTAGTAGTCAAGTACTAAACATTCGACATAACATTCTGCAAAAGCATAAGTGAAACATTAAAAATATGCATCTAGTCATCATAAATTAACATAAGTAAAACATTAACAACATAAGGTAATTATGAACATAGCATTTCAAACAACACAAGCAATTTTCAATCATCATGATGATGATTTTGAAAATCATCATCATTAAGTACATTATTATTGGATTCTTCATCACTAATATATTCGAGCAAAGTATCGTCATTATCATTTAAGCCATCCTGAGTATAGTCTTCTTCTGTTTGTCAGATAAGATGGGCTTGGACTTCATTTAGTTGAACTATATTAGGCTTAACATCTCTCCTATGAAATGATGATATATTTACATCTTCTACTAGAATGCCTTCGTTATTAAACTCCAATCCAATATCTTGGTAGATTTCATCTACATCCTCATCCAAGTAACCAATATCCCTTTCACAAAAATTAAAGACATTCCTTCATTGAAATGTTTGAACAATCTTCCAATTGGTACTTTACACAGTATTGTTAATGTAGAAAACTTGTTTGACTTGCCTTGCAAAGGCAAAAGGATCATTATTATACCATGTCTTACTAACATTTATGCTAGTAATCTGCTCATTCACTTTCATGTCAGTTAGATCAAACCATTTGTATTTAAGTAAATCAACCTTCTTATCTTTGATGTAGTGTAACTCTATTATTTGAGAGATGAAATTTTAGAAGTCAATGATTTCATACTAATAACTTTAGTAAGAACACTATTAACTTTAGTAAAAGATATCGTCAATAGCAGTAGCCATATCTTTAATAGGCACACCATCAGTGGCCTTTAAAAATGGTGTCGTTCTTTCTAAAATGCACTTTATATTTTCCATTAAAAACTTTCTTCGAACACTCCAAAGGCATGAAATATTCATCCAAATTACCTAACAAAATTATATTCTATTCCTTCCTAAATGTACTGTAACACATTATAAAGCCAAATGAACCATACATTATGAATATAAATGCAAAAACACTCCAAAAAGCATTGCAAACTCTGAGGTATATTCTCTTAAAATACCAACACTTTAAACATGACATTCATCATAGAGAACAAATGTTGAATGACTAACCTTGACCGAAGGATAGGATGATGACGACTAAAGAAGACAAAAAAACATAAAGGTCAGTGAGGAGAAGACAAAACATCGTTGAGGAGAAGGTAGAAGCAGGTGCAAGAGAGAGTTCAAAATTGGTGGGGTGACCTTATATGGTTTTCAATTAACAGATGCTAGGATGAAGTCGTTTGTCGTCCCATAAATGACATTGTCCCATCGTCTGTTTAATTTTTCTCATCAGGTACATTTGGTAATGAATCTACATTTCATCGCAAAATGTTAAATGTTTGCTACAAAAATAAAACAGCGTCACAAATTGTACAACATTTTGCTACCAAATTGAAAAAATCATCACCAATACTAGACCGGTACATTTGGCGACGAATTTACATTTCTTCACCAAATGTTAAACGTTTGCTACGTAAATAAAATAGTGTCGTAAATTGTACAACATTTCCCTACCAAATTGAAAAAAACATCGCCGATACCAAACCTTTTACCTTTTTCTAACGGTCAAACCTATCGTCGCTTATCACTCCATTTTTGCTACCAATTATACACAACATTATCAAAACCTAAGCATTTTCTTTACAATCTTAATTTCTTAATTGATTAACAGATATGAGTTTTCCTATTACCAATAACAAAATGCAAATTTTGTGTCTTACACTTACATATGAAGTTGTTTGTGATTTACTTAATTTTTAGGAGTTACCAATCATTATTTTTAATTTGGGGGGATAAACAAAACAAAATGGGGAAATTTTAAAAAATTTGCATCTTCTTTTTCTTATTAGCTAAATTAATAAGGATCGCAAACCACATTTCATTTAAACCAAATTTATCACTAACATGACTCCATATACCTTTTAGCCCTTAATCTACCATTAACCATATTATTTGTACAAAAAGACAAATTTAATTTAAATACCTGATGGTTTTTATGACGAAATAATTTTAATCACAAAAGACCATTTCCGCGACCAATCACCATACTTAGTTGTACATGGTAGAACTGAAGCAATCTCTCTACTTTCTTAATTGATTAATTTATATGAGGTATTTCTAATACATCATACGAAATGTTAAATTAATCTTCTCACTTATATATGCAATTGTTCTTCATTTGCTTAATTTTTAGGAATGATTAATATTTAATTTTAATTTGTTAGAAATAGTTTTCTAATTATATTACAATGTCTTGTTAAATTATTATAATTTATTTTTTCTAAATAACAATAATTAAAATGTATAATTTTTTAAAATACCTTTTTTGAAATTATAATAATCAAAATATATAATTTTCTAAAAATTGTAAGTCAATTATAATTTATTTGAACAGTCAAAAAATTAATTTGCAAATAGTTTTTAATTGAATAATTTATTTTTAAATCAAATTATATTTTATTTGGATTAGGAAAATAAACTTATTCAAAATTATTTATGAACCCGCAGGCTTTGGCAACGAACCATGTATTAGCCGCTACATCTAACATTTGTCGACCAAATAAAAAAGATTGTAACAAATTAATTAATACTACTTCCAAATAACTACAGTAAATAATAAAAGATATCGTTTACTTATACAAGAAAAATGACGTCGTTTTGTATTAGGTTTTCAAAGACAAAAACATAAAAGACTACTCCATTCTTGTTCAAGCCGTTATTATTTCTCAAAATCCTCGATTCTGTTTGGGTTCTGTATTATGGTCATCACCATCAAAGAACCATTATTAACTGAATTGATATTATTCTTTTGTTCTATTTTCATCAACAAAGTTATGCTAAGTTTAAATTATACCTTTATGTGTTTATTGTGAATTCTTTATTATGCATTTGATGTATGAGTTGTTTTTATGATTATGTTTTGAAGATGATTTATTATCTGCCTTTGTTATTTGTATGATTTACTGTCTGTCTTTGTTATTTGTTTATGTCTGTCTTCCCAACGACCTTTAACACCTCCCTCATTAAAGCTTCGTAACTATTTGATGAAAGGTCTTTAAGAGTATTTTACTTTAATTCATTTCCATTAATAGTAATATAGCCCAATATACATAATACTATATTTCTACACATCAAGAACATAGTCATGTATATTCTACTTTAAATTCTAAATTTTGCATATGATACAAACTATGCAATAGAATTTTGAAATTTTAGTCAGGGTAACTTTCATATCATTTGACACATTGAAGATGTATAAGTGCTAAACTAGACTACTTTCACTTATCATCGAAATTGGAGTTGAACATATCATCATTTTATTTTAAATCAACATTTGCAAAATATACCTCTTAACATTATTAATTAAGGAATGTTGACATGGAGATTAGTTCCAGATGGTACTAATTCATTTCATTGCGAGAAATGTGGCAAAATTGTCCCTACTAAAGAAATAAACAAAGTAGAAAAAATTACCCCTTCATACACTAGTGATTGTTTGCCTTCCATAGCCAATCTTTTGCTTCAAAGTGTTTAGTATCACCCAAACAGCATCACTTTCCTTATTATGTACATCTCATTTCCTCTTATAAAACTATTATATATATACACATTTGATGGTATATACTACATATTGTTTTAAGCTTCCTTGAATCTCGAAGATGATATGTATACCTATAGAGGTGAGAGCTATGTCACAACGATCCGTAAAGGATTAGGAAAATCGGTTGTTTTGGAAAATTTTTAAATTCCACAGACTTTAACCTATCATTCATGTATGCATGTTATACTCCAATTTCGGTTCGTTTAGCGGTTTACTAATCTGACAATATCTAACTTTTATACTGATTATGTTTTAGGTAAATCATTTTATACTGGCAGTTCATCTGGAGAACTTGTCTTCCGTACTAAATCTAGCAATTCATCCACTGTATCCTCTACAAGTTTAGCTATAGCAAAAACACTATTAGAAGGGGGTGTGAAAAATCCTACACCTAAGGGAAGAACTATTACTGTTTCAATTGGTGCCTTCTATCTTGCAAGGACCCTTTTCAAGAATCTAGACATCGGGGACTCATTTACCTTTACTAACTCTCATGTCACTTGGAATCTAAAAAAATAAATTTATGATTATCATTTATCGATGCAGTCAACTACACTCAACTTTGAAATTGATTTATTGTTGTATCTATAAGAATTTTTCAAATAACCTCTCTAATAGTTAGGGGTCAAGATGTATACTATTAAGTGTGGACTATTATTGTTCTTGTTTTATTATTGTGTGAATTTCTAAACTTCTAATTCAAAGTTTATACTACTCTATATATCATATTATTATATTGATACAATTATTTAAATTTTTTATAACTAATTTTTGCAATGTTAGTAAATATTAATGATTAATTAATACTACTATTGAACACTTAAAATTATATTGTGTTTGTTTTTCAACAATACGTTGTAAACATTCAAAACAAATCTCCAATAAAACATATCTTAGCTATGATAGATTATAAAAATGTTAGTTTAACAATTTTGGTAAATGTCAACCCTTTGGTGACAATTTAGACAAATGGTGAACAAATGTGTTGCAAATTACTGTAGCATATTTGGACACAATATCTAGAAATTGCCAGCAAATGTGGACCATTTAGTGAATATTTCTAAAAATCATCACTGAATATGGACTATTTAGTGACGATTTTCAGAAATTGTCATGATTCCAAATATCATCACGAAGTGGTCACTTTTAGTGACAATGTCAACAACGTAGCAAAAAACCAAATGTCATTTTACTGATAACTTTGCATAATCATCGCCAATTATGAACCCTTTGGTGATGATTTCAGACATTGGTCACCAAATGTTCCACAAATTATGGTGACGATTTCTGAAAGCATCACTAAAAGTTCATTTAGTGACAAATTTCTAAAATTGTTAGCCATTGTAGATCATTTTTTAATGATTGTCCTTAATCGTCACTAAATATTCACCATTTGGTGACGATTTTTGTCATTCATCACAAAATGTTGTTCCTTTTGTGATGCTTTTTTTATTTAGTCGCTAAATGTTTTGTTTTAATGAAGATTTCTAAAATTGTTGCAATATGATAACTTTTGCTGACAATTTTTCTAACGTCACCAAAAAACATAGCTAAATGTCTACTTTGTAGTGTATGATCGACAAGACTAAAGAAGAGGGGTATAACATGGAAAACTTAAAGCAAGGCTTCAATATCTTGAGGAAGTACAATATGAGATTGCAATTGAAAAAAGTGTTTTTGAAGTATCCACTAGAAACTATAACCTATTTAATAGAATTATCCCTAAGTCTGTCAAGGATATGCAAGCTACTAGTAGGTAGAGTCTGTCAGGATTACTATCAAAGGCTGTTAAACACTACTTACATTTCTTTCGAGTCTTGATAAGGTCCAAAGCTTTCTAGTGGACTCAGGAATTCAAGGTAGAGAGCTTGCCTTCAAGTAACTAAAAGGTTATTTATAAAGCCCCATCACTCTTATCCACTCTAACTGTAGTAGAGAGCTTTTATATATACATCACAAGGCATAAAAGGTCATTAGTTTTGTACTTGTCAAGGAACCAAGAAAGTAGAAGTCAATTAAAAATGACAATAAAATATTACAAGGAGCAAAGAAAAGGTAACATTTTGGAAAAAGGGTAGGTTAAGCAGTATTGATTTTGGTGCACTTAGGCCTTATTTTTAGGCCCACATTGTCAATGTTGTGATAGATTTATCGATATGAAAAATTTTGCATCAGCGTAATCTTTAAAGGGGATTTGGCTGCTCTTTTAGGGAGATTATTCAAGCGTTGTTAAGTTGAGTGATTCTAATGTGTAGTATCCCTCTATAGCTAGACTAAAATCTCAAATAATCACAAAATTTTTTTATTAAATATATAACCTGTATGGAGGAGAGTGCTACCGGATAGGAGCATAAGGTACATTCACGATTGTATTTAACATATGTAGATAAATCGTCCTTTGTTAGGGAACACTTTTTCCTAGTAATCAATTACTAAAAAATGCATACATTTAAAGTGTCTACTATCAAGGATGAGTATAAGGCTTTGTTGTTTGGTATAAAGTTGGAAACCCATAAATTAAATGTCACCTTAAACTATAAAGAATAATTATCTACTTACAGTGAATCAAATTAAAGGATAATACAAAGTCAAGGAATCAGAATTGCAAAAGGTAACATTTTAAGTTCCTGAAACTAATGTAAATATTTTAAATGCATATAGAGCTAATACTGAGGGAGTAGAATATATACACAAAATATGTTGGTGAAATTATGGTCAATAAAGAAGCCCCCTTTAGTGCATAATGGGAGAAGGTAAGAAACAAGGCTATAACTATAGATTGAAAAGACATTGCAAGAAAAGCTCGAAGTATTAAAACAATACATCGAGATGGGAAACTACCAAAAAATCAAGAGGAAGCTTAATGCCTAATATTATAATCAAGAGTATCTCTACCACTAGTCTTGTAATCTTCCTTACTTACATTGTGAGAGGATGAGCGAAGCCCAAAAAATTCCAAGAGAGTGTCAAGAATGATCTTGTAAAGAACATTAAATAACATCAATCTTGGCCCACATAATCCTAAGATAAGGCTATTACTGAAGAAAATGCTTAGGAATATGTTCAAGAGATGTGATATGTCATAGACACCTAAATCTCCATTATAGTCTCATAGCTAAGTATCCACAACCTCTCATCCAATACCTCTCATCCTATAGGATAAGTATGAATCAATATTATTTGATCTCTAGGGGAATGGAATTATATATAGTAGGTTTTTTTCTCTTTCTTAAGTTTTTTATATTATCAATCTATTATTCACAATTAAGGAAAGTGTACCTATCATTAACAGCCGATACAATGGTAAGGTCAAATCCCTTGAAGAAGTGGTTGGAATTAGAATATATAAAACCACTATCTAATTTAAATTAAATTAATAAAAAGCAATGTTTGTGGATTTTGATTAATGAAATATAAAATATAAAAAACTTAAATTGGTAGCCAAGAGAATCAATAATAAGGTAGATGATCTAATAAGGATTCAATCATATATCAATACCTAGATAAGTACTTCTCCTAATATTACTTTTAATTTGATGATCTGATTAACCTATAATATATATATCAATATAAATTGGCAAGATCTCCTAGATAATAAAACTAAACTTTACTATAACCATTTACTTATAATTTGTTAACTCATATATTTACAAAGCTAACACCCATTTGAATGTATTAAGATCTACAAAATCCTATGAAAGTATTCATCTTGAGACCAAAAAGATCATGTAGGTCTCTCCCAAGCACTCCATTCAATCCCTAGTAACTAAGTTGTGGTCCAATCAAAAGTAAGCTCTCTCAAGGTGTTTACAAACTAACTTTTCATTAGAATTAGGCAATAGCATAACTAAATCATACATTAAGATCAATTAAAGGACATTCATATAAATATATATCATTTTATAAATTAAAATGATCCAATCCTTACAAAAATAAAAAAATATAAGTTTTCCCTATCCAAATATATAAAAGCATTTAGCTAGAAATTAAATACAAAAAATGAAAGCAATAGAAAAAATAAGGAAAACATTATATAATTAGATCCAGATGAGAATCAAGATTTTGATTATAGCTTGATCCATTGAGAAGATACTTGGATATTGTTTCTCCAATAAAAGTAGCTTTAGAATCAACCTCTCAACAGTTCCTTTTTTTACCTTTTGATGACTAATCATAACTTTTAGGTAGAAAAAAGATATATCAAGTGTACAAAGTCTCTAAAATTATATCAAAAAATTAAGGTCTTTGTAATTTAAATACATTTTAACTTCTATAGACACTCTTTAGAACATAACTATTGATCCTATTATTTTCTCTAGGTGAGAGACACAATCTCTGGCATGCCCCTTCCCTTAAATTGTGAATCCTTCTATTTATTTTATGATTAGCATATAGTTTGTGGTATGATCGTGGCTTAAGCCATATTGCTTTATAGATTTTCTTCAACACCATATAGTCTTGCTCTAGACATTGCTCTAGAATATGTCTCTTCTTGTATTTTATCTACATAGGACATAGGCTACCACACAGATATAGATCAGAACGTGTTCCTCCCAGAATTGTAATTTTCTTCATATTTTGCTTAAAATAACCTTTAATTCTTGATAAAGTTCATCCTAAAGTCAAGTATGCATGATTGAAATATATATAAGAAACTAAGTAGAACATAATAATTTGGTATAAAAAAGTAAAATAATTAAGAACATATGTAAAATATTTCACATATATCAATTATCCCATAGTTAAGCTTTTAATTATCCTCAAGTAAATCAATTTCAAATCACCCTTAATTTAAATAGGTATCAATTATAGGGAAACCTAACAAATCAATTGGAATAATAAAAATAGCCTTCGTTAACTCAATTACATTATTAATATACTAATTACACCTCTAGATACTTGCATAAATCATAAATTAATTTGAATTAACCTAAAAATCTTTTGAATGTTAGCAAAATTCACATAATTAAACCTAATGTATAAAGTAAACATAAATGAGTTTGAAGTTATCACCTTTAGAATAGCATTTTTAAATTACTAGAAGGAATAGATGTCCTTCTTCACCTTCTTTATCTTAGATGGAGGAAAGCATTTAGCAAGAAATTTCTCCACAAGACTCCCAAAAGTAATTTATTCAATCATTTCTTAGCCCAATACATCAATGTAAATAGGAATAACTTTAACCTGACAACTTCTTCAGTGGCCCTATTAATCTTGAAAATATCATAAATCTTTAAGAAATTAGTGATGTACGTGTTGATGCTTATTCAATAATCCATCAAAATGTTTCTTTTTGTTATACCATCTATATTAATTGATTTGATCTTCAAATAATTTACGTTAATCTCTAGCCTTGAAATGCTAGATTTTATTGCTATGAGAGATGATTTTGTGTAATCCATTATTATTATATATTCTCCCTTTATGGTTTAGGTTGTATGTCTTATGTATCTTAGGTCTCTTCTTTAGTCCACTTTCTTTGATTATAATAAAGTATTCTTTTCATCTCTAGATCTACTTTTAGAAAAAATATATTTTTTTATTTTTATACACCAAGTATACCCATAAATTCAAATTAAAATAAAAACATGAAAAATAAAATAAGAAAAGTATAAAAAAATAAGAAAAAGAAAATAAATATACTTATTGAATTTTTTAGAAACTAATTGCTTCCCAGGCAATAATGTAAAAAACTTGATGTGCACTTTTAATTTCTTAAGTCTTTCTTATTGCTTATATATTTTCCATAACTAAGGTAAGTGAGCTTGTCATTAATAAGTAATTTGATGGTAAATAGGGGTCAATTCCCTTAAAAGAGTAGTGTGGGCTAGAAAAATTGCTAATTAGTGTAAACTAATATAAAAAATAATGTTGTTAGATTTTAATTAATGAAATGTAAAATGAACATAAATTAAATTGGTAGCCAAGATAATAAATAACAAGGTAGATTGTTAGCAAAATAAAGCAAATGACACCATGTTTTACAAGCATTTAGAAATATGAATGATGAGTGATATTTGTTATAGGATTGTCTAAGTCATTTTATATGATATTTTGTATGTTTAGTATACATAATAGGATGTTTAGCCTAGGTTTTGTGTTATTTTCATATAACTTGCATATGTATGTGATTGTATATGAAAATTTGCATTTTAGGTTATAAATGAAGGTTTTTAATTTTAGGTTTTGCATGCTTTTCATGTTTTTTTATGTATATTCATCTTAGATGTTTGTATGTCAATGTTTAGGCAGGATTTGAAGCTTATTTATGTTGATTATCAACTTACATCCATGTGGACTTATTGTAGGTATCAAAGGAGAAAGCTAGACTTTCCAACGTAGAAGTTAGAATTTTCCAGCTTTCCAACTAGCAATTCCAGTTTGGTCCACATCCATCCTAAGTCAGTTTAAACACACAAAGGGGTATAAAACACTATTTTAAACCATATAAAGGGAGAAGGGTCATGCAACACACAAAAATGAGGAAGTAGAAATATTTTTTAGTGGATTTTTAAGGAGAATTAAGTGAATTGAAGAGATCTCAAAGCTGCCACACCAAGTTCTAGCTTTGTTCTTCAACTCATAAGCCTTTTTTTCTCTCTTCTCTCTCTGGTTTTTGTTTATTTATTCTATGGATAAGAAGCATAGACTTATTATGAGGATGTTTTAGATGATTTTAATGGATTTCTAAGTAGATTTTATGGTTGTTCTTATAACTATATAAGAACTCACTATGGTTTAATATATAGTTTGTTTCATGACTATGATGTGTGGAATTTATATGCCTCGCTTACATTGAGAAATGAAGTTGGGAAATTAGTTTGAATGTACCATGAGAGTGGGAAGTCTTGAGAACACTTCACACATCAAGCTAACCTGACATTCAGAGAGAGATGTTGGATGTTTTGATGGATGTCTAGTAGGTTACTTCACATCCACTTACGATGAAGTAAAGTGTGTAATGTGAGAGATCACATATCGAACTTTAATCATTATTTTAGGCTTAATTGGTCCAAGTATTGAGAGAGAAAGGACCAATACATTAAAATTCCTAGGACTAAGCATGATTATATTACCAAAGTGAGGGATTACATGGTATGGACAGAATGACCCTAACCTTTATAATTTCATTTTCTAAACCAAAATTGTGTTCTTATTTTTGTGACATTTTGAAGTGTGTTTACAAGCATTTAAATTTTAAATTTTTGCAATTGCAATCTATCATTATTTGGTTTAGTAAAAAAAAGTCAATTTGAATTACAAAGTGACTAACCAATCCCCGTTGGAATGATACAAACCGTATACTTGCAATATAGCAATTTCAATTAACTTTAAAACTTTGAGCTAAATACAAAGAAGATATAAATGAAAAATAGTTATTTTGATTATATAAGTGGAAGATATAATTTTGATTGGTGATGATTATATCTCATTAGATAAATTGAAAAAATTTCTTGTTGGGTTTTGATCTTACATCACATGTATCAAAAATAGAAAACAACTGTGGAAATATAAAACAAAACCCAAAAAGCCAAGGACTTTCAAGTGCCATTAGATGTAACTTTAACAAAACATGAACTTAAGAAGACGTGTACCTTACAATCTCCTTCGTTCTTTGTTGTTTTCACCACTTTGGGTTGTCGTAAACCACAACGAATAAAGAAGGAAGTCTCTAATGATAATTACACGAAGAGCAAAGCCTAAAACCACTTAAGAAGAATGGCTAGAACATATACAAAGTGCTATTCTTTGAGAGAGTGTTTGTAGAGAGTAAGAGAAGATGATGAACACTTCACCAAAAATTCTCTTGCTTTCCCACAACACGTGCATGTAAATTGATATTTCTTACACTCTTTGGCCTTCCTCTAACCCCTAACATCAATAAAGAGTTAATGGGAATTAAGTGGCTTTTAATCCCACTTAATTTAGCATGAAACTTCCACCTCTCTTTTAAAGGGTAATTTTTCCATCTTGCTTATTAAAGGTAATTTTGTCATCTTGCATATTAAAAGGGTAATTTTGTCATCTTACCTAGTAAGGAAGATGTATATATGTCATATGATTCACAATTAAATGACCCTAAACTATCAAATTTACATAGCTTATTCGTGCATATTTCATATCTTGGATCCCCATCCAAAACTATTTTACTCATTCTTTGCATGTTCAATGCATGTGACCCATTATGCTCCCAGTTATATTAGCCACTTGAATTAACACTTAATTAAAGCAAGTCATGAGTGGTATCTAGCAATACATCATGACCCTCAATTGTCCAGAAAGTAAATGGTTTGACTATAAACCCTTTCATAGACAATGTTCTCGTGCAATTCATCCTTTCACCATCTATACCCCAGTTGGTTTACAATATGGTTAAAGTGTCAACTTGCACTAGACTAACTATGTTACATCTAGCCCAAGTGATGTTAGTTCTTGTCCTAAAGGCTCATTACTCAATTGGATATGTCACTGAAGACTATCTTCATGACATTTCCACTCTAACTAGAGGTTCCCGAGTAATGACCCCAACAAGAAGCTATAGGTATCATCTTCTTCTATCAGGAGTGGTGAATCCTCTATTGGCTACTTAATTACCTACAAATACCTCAAGTTGTACCTAATCACCACCCTATGAGCAACCTCTAAGAGGTAATGAGGAATGGAGTCAAAGTATAGGATTAGTATCTAAGATATCTTCGAACACCTCAAGTATAACGATATTTGCACCATTGCTATAATGAGACTATCATTGACACTATAACAAATTATCCATATGATTTTCTCATGGAAGCTCATCAAATGTACTTACTACTTTTAGCAAACATCCACAAGTGAATTATGAGATCCACTACTTGATCTAATCAAAGAGTACAATATGTGCTAGTTTGTCCTGATTAATAATGTCCTATCTCATTAATCTTATGACTCAAGATAATTTAGATAGTAACATAATTATTCATAATAGGAATCTCATTATCATAATCTCATTGATATTTCCTTCATGTTATGTAATGTATCAAGGAATTCATATCAATTCATAAAGAACATGACCATCAAATTATCAAAAAAGTCTTTTATTAATCAAAAAGATTTTTACACTAAGTGCTAAAGGTGATTGCCTTTAGGGCACTTCTCTAACAGTTTTTAGTAAATAGTTTGAGATAAAAGACTTGTATGCAATGAAATCTTTCCTTAGAATGGAGTTTTCTTGACCTAAATAAGATATTTTTGTTTCTTAATGTAAATAAATACTAGACTTGCTTAATGAAATAGGTTCACTTGAAAGTAAAATGGATGAAGCACCTATCAAACCAACCTAAAATTGGATCATATTAAAGATGAAATATGGAGAATGTTGATGACAAGTTTCAAAGACTTTTTAGGAAGTTAATTCCCTTATCACATAAACATTTTAATATAACATTTGATGTAAGTAAAGGGAGTTAGTTTGTACGTTCACTAGGATAAAAACATTTTAAACTAGTATTATAATCTTGAGAAATCTAAAGGGAACTCCTAGTAAAGAGCTATTATTTAAGAAATATGGACATCTGCAGGTTGAAATCTACACTAGAGTAGATTAGGTTAGTGTACTACTAATTAAAAGTCTACATCAAGTTATAGTACTTTTGTTGTAGGAAATTTAGTCACATGGAGAAGTAAAAATTATCAAGAGGTAGCTAGAAGTAGTGCCAAAGATGAATCCAAAGTAGTTACTTAAGGCATTTGTTAAGTTTTGTAGATTAAAGGCAACTAAAAGTCTTCTATAATAACAAGGCTACGATTGCAATTGATCATAATCTCGTTCTTTATAAAGAAACAAAACATATAGAAGTAGACAATCACTTTATTAAAGAAATACTTATGAATGGATTAATTTGTATGCCATATATACTAACTAGTGAACAGAATATAGATATAATTATAAAAGAAATGCATAAAATGCTATTTAATTACTTAACTGACAAGCTAGTAATGGAATTCTTTTTAAATCCATCTTAGAGCAGAGTATTAAAGAGGAAGTTAGTTCAATCAAAGATATGAGCAATCTATTAGAGATATGGTAGCCATGCGATACATTAGAGATATGCTAGCCATGCGATACATTAGAGATATGTCAATTATAAATCTATTGTAAATATGGTATTATTCAAATTATATAGAATAAGAAATGACCAATTTACTCGTAAATTTTTAAGCAACATCACCTATATATAGGTGTTATATTTTATTATAAATTGTATAGAAGAAATATTATTTTTCCTCCTTTTGGTATCTCTCTATCTTTAATCCCGTAGGCTCGCCAACTCTAAATCCATGATCTTTCCATAAAAAATTTAAATCATTCTTTCATCCCATATTGTATGCATAAGAAAAGGGATTATTCACTCCTTGCTTTCTTCCATATGCAGTTATATAATTCACCTCTTAATAGTAGAATAAGGTTGGTTTCATGTTCAATATCTCGCAGGAAGGATACTTATGTATAACACGTTAATAGAATGTATATGTATAATACATTAATAGCATGCCTCCCTATTATACATGTATCGGTTCATAAGCATCTTCATCTAGTTTAAAACTGCTTGAATCTTGAAATAGGGCATTTTTTATTTTTTCTGAAAAATTTGGAAACCAACTTTGTTTTCAAGGTCTTTATAATCTACTTTTCTTCCTTGCTAGTCTTCACATAAATTATCCCTTGTATAGTTATGTCACCTAAAGTTTCGCTTATTGAAAACATCATAAAAATAATTGTACCACTAACTGTAATGAGTATTAGTGATGTGAACACTAGCTAAGAATAGATTTGTACATTCCCTAAGCTTCATGGAATTCTAACCTTTTGTTATATGTAAAACTTTGAATTTGTCTTATTAATTCAATGGTCTTATATAAAGAAAAAATCTTATTATGAATGAGTCTTTATTCCATTCCTGAAAAGAATCCATATCAATTGGTAACACCCAAATTATCACTTTCTCTTTTACGAAGTATGGGAAACATGTCATCCTCAACTTATCTTTTGTGAGGTCATCAAGTTAAAATTTTTGAATCACTAAATAAAACTCCTTGATGAATATGATCATGCCTTAACCTAGTAATCTACTAAAATTGAGGTATAAGTGAACATGTAACCTGTTTAACTCATAAGTCCTTACTATTTGACTCAATATAATGTATGAGGGAATGGAATTAATCACCAGCAATTAGATATCCCTATTAAAAATCTTTCATGCCTGCTATTGCTTCATACTCAAAATCATGTTATTATGACGCATAGCCATCGTTTCTCTTTCTTTCACTCTATTCTTGCTATAAGTTCATTAGAATTTAGGATTTATTTTAAGTAGGCTATCAAAGTTGTCACTCTTAAATATCCTATTTCACCTCAACTATTTGAGACAAATGAAGGAATTTATAAGTGAAAGAAAATAATATTTATCACTAGTAATCATATTTCCCTATAAACAACATTAAAAACTTGATCTATTAATTATTTGCAGCTGCACAAAATCAATAGTAGATAGCTAAATTAAACTATATTGATTCCAGAGTATCAATCCCATAGAAATATAGTTACTAATCTTATTAATCTTAGTTGAAACAAATAAACTAAATTGAATAAAGATTTATAAAAGATAACTAAGGAACTAATGAAAACAAAGCAATTAACTAATTAAAGAAATCAATAAAACAAATGTTAGGAATTCAAGGTTAAATTATTTGGAATTATCAGACAAGGTTGGTTATCTAGGTTGAAATAAAAATTAACCGGGTGTCTACTAATCCTACAAAAAGAAATTGTTGATTGGGTCTTAGAAGAGGACCGAGAGCTACTAGTAACTTCAATAACCAAGTGATTATTACTATAACATGACATATAAATATGCCTCATACGATATTGAGTTTTTCCATAAGGTTATCTTCTTTTAGTATGCAAGTATGTTTAACCTAAACTCAGATGAACAATATTAGCCCCCCCACCCTTGCGAGAAACATGGATGACATCCTAAGTGACATCTGAACGCGTATCCCATAAGGGTGGAGTGCCCTCACCAGGACATTCCTCAATTTTGAACTTCATCTTGACCTCTTCTTAACATCTTGTCCCATGACTTGTACTTATAGCCTAAGTCCTTAACTATTTCTTGATCCTTAATAACAACTTATTGTTAAAAAGCCATTAATTTGTGAATATTGTGATTAATTCCAACCAAGTGACTGTTCATCACACTAGCTTAACTTCTTCTTTGTATCGTCTTTGCTTGGTTCGTTTATCATCTGAGTTTGCTTATGGTCTGTGTTTGGCTTATGGTCTGGGTTTGCCTATGGTCTGTGTTTCCTTTCGTTTGTCTTTGACTTTCTTCATCTATATTGACCACCTATCGTCTGTGTTCTATCATCTATAGTTGACTTTCTTTGTCTTCATTGACCCCTATCATCTGTGTTCTATCTTCTATCTTCTGACGTCATCACAGAAGATTCCTTTCATCTGTGTTTTCCCTTGCGTCTGTGTTTCCTTGAGTCTGTCTTCTGATGTCATTACAGATGATTCCTTTTGTCTATGTTTTTCTTTGTGTCTGTGTTTCCTTGAGTCTGTCTTCTGATGTCATCACATATGATTCCTTTTGTATGTGTTTTCCTTTACGTCTGTGTTCTGACGTCATCACAGACGATTCCTTGAGTCTGTTTTTTCGTCTTGTAATCTACCTTACTTAATGCAAACATAAATCTTTCCAACCAACCTCATTCACTCAAATCCCAGGACAGAATACACAAACATAAACACCAACTACTTCTCAAAGCCTCAAATTCATTTGATCAACACATGCGTGAAAACTTAATAGTGGTCATAATCATAAGTAGAACATACATATATTTCATTCATCCTCAAACAAATATTAGTTTTACAATGTTTTAGTGGGCATTTCGAGCCCCTTTACATCAAAATTTAAATTACAAAGTTTTCAAACACTAGAATTTGCTCAAATGCATCTAAAGCATAGTTTTGCATAAACCAACTTCAAAACAAAACAAAATACACAGACTGTAATGTTTTGCCTTGACTCTTGACTTACATAAGCTCTTACTCATCACCTGAATGGGACAGAATTAGGAGGAAGTGTGCTTACAGCTCGTTGGTAACAAGTTTATAATGAAGAAACAAGCAGAACCCTTTTTCAAAACTCATTGAATTATACAATTCAGAAATCATAGTAATTTTTTACTTGAAAAATCAGTAAGTACTTATTTCTAAAAAAAATTGTACTGAATCAAACAATTCATGAGCAATTATAAGTCATGTATGCATCAAGCTTTATAACACATAGGCATATCACAATGGTCTAGAAGGTTCATAAATAGAACGAACTAACACAGTCCATATAATGATCCTGAGAAGTCGTGAACAGAATGAACTAGCATAATCCCACTTAGTGGTTTTTGTGTAGTCGTAAACATGAGGAATCCATAAAGGAGCTACTTGACAACAGAATGGACCAAACCAAACCCACATAACATGTATTTCATGATCTTGTAAACTTGTTGCCCATGATGGCAAGTTTTCGAAACTTGATCTTTTTCAAACATAATATCTTTTCAAAATCATTTTCATGTTCTTGTCACAACTCATCAGCGTAATAATCTCATACAAAACACATAACACTTTTTCAAGGCATTCAAAGAGTTATAATGAATGTTCGTGCAGTAGTTGAAATCGTTTATTTTTATCATGTAAAAGAACACCTTAATGGCCTATTGCTTAATCATAAAATTGTAACCCACTTTGAAATCCTTTCTTGTTTAAGTATTGGATTTAGAATGTCTTTCCCCTTGCTCCTCTTGCCTCTCTTGAACCCCTCATTGATTTCCTTTATAAAAGACACAATTCCCATCCAACAGAAATTTGGATTTAAATAAACCATAAGGCATATTCACTAAAATAAATCCTAGAATACTTAAACCCGTATATTTCTTAAACTATTTGAACAAAAACCTTTCAAACCTCCAAGAGATTAAAAAAAATCGACTTACCTTGAATCTTATCCCAACAATGATTTTCTTGGCTCTAATGGAAGCTTTAACCTTCCTCTTCCTTTTTCCTTCTTGAACAACTTCAAAACCACTCGTGATGGCTAAGAAAATTGAAACCTTGGTTGCTCTTCTTTCTTTCCCCTCTTTTCTCCTTATACGACACTCTCTCCCTCTCCTCTCTTCTAATCACATTTGTCTTTCTTCTTCAAATAAAAGACACCACATTTTCTTCCCTTTTATACCCTTAGTAATTGCATAAGGTCCATTTTGCCCCTCCTTTAATGCTTTAAGGTTTTTAAGCTTAAATGATCTTCCCAAATTACCCCTTATGCAAACTTACCACCTTAAACTTTAATTCCCTTAACCTATATTATATTATCTTACCCACATTAACATGCAAACTAACTCCAAGATAAAATAGTATAGTAAGACCCCAAATTAAAACTAATCATGCTTATTTATCATAAATAAATAAATAAAATTCGAGGGCCAACAAAAAATGAATTATTAGGGATTTTATATATAATTCAATGATGGATTAGATCAAAAAGATAGAGAATCATGATCATAAGACATTCCTAATAATTAAAGCTTTTCTTCAAAAGTTTTACAAGATTCAATATTTATATGTTGTTAATGCTCAATAATTGCAATTCTCATGTTTGACTCCTATAGCTCTAGTAATAGTATAACAAGTACCTATTTAATTAAGTGAAAATTAAAAGTTTTTACAACTACTCAAGTTTAATCTATTTTGTACCTCCAATCAGATGTAGTTCGTGAAATTATTCTTATCAAAGGCCGTAAACTTACAAGTTTGAACATCATCCTGAGCCCTGAAGACAAATTGAGAAAAGGAGATGGCAAATAAAAAACCTCATAGCTAGAAAGGCATTAGGCCTTCGTAGCTTCGATAATTTTCATAACTAGGATATTACTTACTAAAATTTGAATTGACAAAATTGTTTGTAACTTTTCATCTTTAAATAAAGAAACAATGATTATAATGAGAACTTGATTCCCATGGAAAAAGAACTACTTACTTATTCACAAAAATTTGGATCCTATGAGTATGCCTTATAAAGAATGTCAAAAAACTTGTAAAAATAATCGTAAGTCTATATTGAACTTTATACGGAGAAAAATTACAAATTTTACTTGCTACCATTGTTAATGTTGTGGAAATGCATTTTTTGCATTTGAAACACTGAGCTTTTTCAAACTCTCTAAACTCACTTTAGATGGTATATATGTGAGCAGATGAATTATATAGGCAAGTCTCCATCAAACTCTCTATATAACTCAAAAAACGGCTACCTGAAATCATGGTTATGTAACCAATGCTCTAATGAATGTTACTAAGCTTTAGTGTAACTACTGGACCACTCTTACATTCTTTCACTTAGTCTCGAATAGTCAACTTGGCAACTGTAACTAAGTATTGCTTTATAAGAAATAGAATACATGAATCATGGTAATAACTTCTCTATTAAACAAACACTATATTATATGTATTATAATGTATATTATAATGTACGATATTTCCTAACCTTATCATAACATTTCTTTATGGGTAAACCATATGTTTACTCTCTATCCAAATATATGGTTTTTTTAACATACAATATGCATAAAAATAGAGAAAATGATATAAAACTAGATTTCTCAAACGTAATGTATAATAAATATTACATAGAGGAACCTAATCCCATATTTATTTGTCAATAAAAACTTTATTTTCGTTAACTTATTGTTTAACAGACTTGATGTCTATGTATTTAGCTTGTGACAAGCCTCTATCCTAAAGGGACTAGATGGCCCATCCCGCTGTGACATCCCATGTTCGGGGTTAGACCACAAAATAGTGAATTGTGAGTACAATGAGAAAATATAAGTACATTGTATGCTCATGCATCATTGTATATTCACACACCGGTGAATATTTATTTTTGATACATTAAAATAATTGTACATTCATTCATTGACATTTTCGGGTATAATTGAGTTATAAATGCGATTAAAATGCAAATTGTGATTTTTATATGTTGAAAATTGATTTGAAGAATATTATTATTATTTCAAAATTTTTGGTAAATTTTAGAAAATTCCTAAAAATTTGGAGTATTTTTGAACTAAAAAAATTGAATATGGACTAATTATAGTGTGACATGTGGACTAGTGAAATAGTGACAAATGTATTCCATGTAAGAGTGATAAGTGGAGAGGTTTGATGAAGGCACGTGGCTATGTTTGTGATAAAATAGAAAAATTGTTGTTAATGTTCTTCACCACCGAAAACACTGTTTATCACATTTCTTTCTTGCATTCTTCAACACCGAAACATCAGTTGTATATTTTGCATCTTTGATACACTCTTACTGTTGGGAAGAATAGCTAAATCAAGTAAGTTGAGTTTTAAGCTTGTGAAAGACTTTTTGATATCATTTGAATCGACCTGAAATGCTTGTAGTAAAATGAAAGTGCAGAAAAGTAGAAGAATATATGTTCTGTTTTTCACTGTATATGAGTAAATGTTTGGGTATTGTTAGAGATGGTTTACATGAATGGTTTTGGTACTTGTAATTAATCTTATATTTTGAGTCATTTTTTAGTAAGGTGAGTTGGAATATGAGTGGAAATGTATAGAATATAAGCTAGAAATGTTGTAGAAGAAGGAAAAAATGCATCTGAAGAATGTAAGATAGAAAAAAATGAAAACATGTAGAGGTCATGGAATTTGCGTTAACAGTAATTTGTGTTTTTGGAAGATTACATTGAATTTTGGATTTTTGAGTTGTTTGAGTTATGATGAGCTGAAAAGGAAGAAGAAGAGTTAGTTTAAGTGTCATATGTGTTAAGTGAATAAAATAAAAGAGAGAAAATCAAAAAAAAAGGAAGAAGAGGATGACCTGCGCTTTAGAGAGAGAGAGAGAGCAAAAAAATGGTGTTGTCTATATATGAGTTTTGCTTTTAATGTTTGAATTTTATCTTGAATCTTGAGTTGTTTGTGTTATTGAGTTGAAAGGGGAGTAGTATAGATGATGTTTTTATGCTTGAGGATTCTATGCTAGCTTGTGGTTGTTACTATTCATTAAACAAATTTCACATAAGAGAGAAGAAGAAGAAGAAGGTTTCATGCATGATTTTTATGATTAAGTTTGTATATGAACAACTTTGATTCTTTTGGTGATAACTTCTTCTTTTAAACTCCAAAGGACATGGAACTTGGGTATAGAAATGCAGAATGTATGATTTAGGAATGAAGAAATCAGTGGGAAGAAAGGATAAAAAAGTTCCGGGAGTGTGCAACGCACACCCATGACTATTGCATGAAGGGGGCGTTTTCACACCCTGGAAACCTCTGATTCTTTTGAAGATAACTTTGTCATCCAATCTCCAAATAACTTGAAACTTGAACCAATAGACTCATGAGACTTTGTTCTTTCTCTTCATTAAAATTCAGAGCCATCTAAATTCGTTCGTGAATTATTTGATTAACGGATTTAGGATGAAAGAGAAGAAATGTGCTCGAATGTTATGAACTAGAGAATTTTCACTGAACATGCTTCGGTATTTTGATTATATCTTGATCTGTAGATCTCAAAATGAGCTGATTCTTGCTTCAGATTAAACTTTAGACTTATTTTTACAGCATTGTTGAAGAATTATAATTTTAGTTCTGTCTCTATGACTTTCAAAATTGGCATGAAATTGAATCTTGGGTTAGGCTATAGCACTACCAGAGACAAAAATCATATCCTGTAGTTATTGAATAAACTGTATTGATATAGGCCGAATTAGACTAAGATGTCTGCACCAAAGTTGTAATTTATTCTCTTATCTTTAAATTGGTATAAATTTTGTAATTTTTTGATATAGTAATTGAGAGATATGTGTTGTAAAACCATGCTCTAGCCAAAATTCCCAATGTACACAGTCTGTGATATTTTAAGCATAACTCATAGAATAATAAACCAAATTGTATGATCTTGGTATCATTAGAAACTTAAGACATAGAGGAACAATTTTATAAGAGAAAACATTAAATAAATACATCATTTTCTTGATCTTATTGCTTATGCAAAGTTGAACTGAATGGGATACTTTCAACAAAAGCTGGAAAAGTGAATGAGTGTGTGAATTTTGGCATTTTTGGAGTACATCAATTTGTTACAGAAATATACCCAAAATGTTTCATTGCATATGCATGATACATGATACATTTATACTTGTGTTTACTCAATTGTATAAGTAGTGCAGTAATGTAAAATTGTGTTAATGTATATAGGAGAGCAAGTAGCGCAACCACATCCTGATATTTGAACATCAAGGCAATAGGCTTTAGAGTGCAATTGCAAGTAACCTAGACAGTCCCACTTAATTATTCGTTTGCTTAATTTCTGATTTGAATTATCTATGAATGTGATTTGATTGTTAAATTCCAGACATGAAGGTCTGATGATTTTGATATGATGATTGTGATATTGAAGTGCTCCTTGTATGTGAATTTGAATGAATAAGTGATACTCCACATTATTATTGAATTCCGAACCAAGGTCTAATGATAAATGTGAATGTGAAAGTGAAATTAAAATCAAGAAACTAATTGTATATATATATGAATGTGAAGCATTCCGTTACATGAATGCATGAAAGATAAAGGCATTTGTGATCAGAGTTGCTAGTGCAAAGAGCTTAAAGCTCATAACGTGATCAGAGTCTCAGGCTCAGTTGTGAAAGTACTCGGTATCCACTAAGAGATATGGGACATTATTCTGACACAATTTGGTATCCTCTAAGGGATATGAGCTAGTAAAAAGGCACTCATTCATAACAACAATAATAACAAGTGAAAGTGAGTCTCACGTGCATTGCATATGCATTTTAAAGCATGTGATTGACTGATTAAAATGCATTGGTACTTTACATTTAAATGAGAACGTGAAATGTGATATTTCTTACAAATTGCAAAGATATGAAATATGTGTTATATGTGATAAGGTGTTACATGAATTGAGTAAACCATCGATGATGGTTACCTCACTGAGTTCACAAAACTCACCCAAAATTGCATGTTGGCATTTTAGGACCGAGAGAGGACAGTAGCGATTAAGAGATTACAAGAAGCATAATTCTTGTACTTTTGTGAAGAAGAAATAGCTCAAAGTTCGGTCAGCTGAGACTAAAGGCTTTAGATAGACTTTTTGTGTAATTTCCTTTTTCATATAGCATATTCTGTTTTAGGATATGATGATGTACACATATGGATGTTTAAAAGCTACAATGTAAAAACATTCTATTCTATGAAATGAAATGAGTATTTCAATTTGGTATTTGGTTTTAAAATCTGGTTACATTTATGTGCAGTAGTTGATGCCATAATTAAGTTAGATATATTGCCATGTTATAAAGTAAAAGGGAGATTGTTAATACACCAATATTATAGATTATATACTAGAATATCCACTGGGTGTTCCGGTATATAATTTATGGTAATAGGGTGTTACACTTGCATGTTACAATGACCCTCCAGCCAATGTCAGATCTAACTAGAAAGTTTCGGTGGACCTAAGACTATTGCCCCTTTTTATCGAAAAGCTTTAACTCAACATTCATAGAAATAAACAGTAAAGTTTTTTCAATTTATTAAAAATTTCATCTTCACAACGGCTGTATTTTGACATTTCCAAAAGTTTCAAAAACCCTGTAAAAGCTCAAAACACTTCCATAATCACATCAAAATCTCTACTATAATTTTTAGACTTCAAGTCTATTCATAAGCAATCTTAGCAATCATTTCAATAATCTTTTAAAACATTCATATACATGTGTTCTTTACACAAAATACATTGCAAAAAATATTCAAGAATATGCAGATATTCCAGAAAACATTCACAAGGCAAAAATTCCTACACAGCAGCACGTGATTAAGTTGACTAGTCATCAGGTGGACTTCCTACTACTGAAGCCCCTGAGTGTGCACCTAGTAGTTTTTATTTAAAAAAAGAAAAGAGAGTGTGAGCTAAACGAGCTTAGTGAGTACTAGATTTTCTATTTAAATCATATTTAACAATGTAAACCTCCCTAAAACAAATTCATATCAAATGGTACTATTCAATACTAATATGAAACATATATGCTTCCGGAAATTAAGTTTCTTATATAAATAGTGGTGGCCTTAAAAATTTCGTGAATTTCTTACGTGGCATAGCCTATTATTAATTTATTTTCCATAGATACCCTTAGGCATAAATTCATAGAGCTAGTTCTGCATCACTTATGTACAACTTCTTATCCACTAGTTACAGAGTTAGTTTCACATCACTTACTCGCACTAGGATAACTGCTATATAACAGTAGTTACGAAGCTGATTTTGCATCTCTTACCTATAATTGATTAACCACTAATTACAAAGCTAGTTCGACATTGCTTACCCACACTAGTTTAACCATTATATAATGGTAGTTATGGAGCTGGTTCTACTTCGCATAGGTTAACTGTTATAATAACATGTATAAAATCTATCGGTATACCATAGGCTAAAAACCATTTCCTTTTTATTAACCAATAATATTATCTCAATGTAAACTCAAATCATATAATATTTAACTTTAAAAATTAAATTTATATATTGCTAAAACATAAACGTATACTAGCAATATTCACTTGTAATGCATCATTCACATAAATCTCATAATAAATATTCACTTCATGATAGAATATAAATCATTTTCATAAAAGTAATTTAAATAGACTCATTGCTTTGCAAACTTATCATCAAATACACTCAGGATTTGGTGCCTCTCCTTTACCTATACAAAATGCATTTGGCTTCGGTATTTAATTCCAAATTTGGAAGTAAGACATTAAAGTTATAATTTAGTTTAACCAAATTTGAGATTAGTATTTAATCGCGTAACACATATATTAATCGTATTTCTGTTTACTTCTGTAAGCCAACCTATTGGTCTTCATTTTCAAATCTAAGTTCAAGTCACTTAAATACCATATTTTACCCATTCTAACTTACCAATTTCTTTAAAACACAATCTCACCCAATTTAATTCACCATATCAAAATCAAGCATGATGAGTCATAGTAATAACCCACATCCAGAATCCATACCTCCATTTGTTCCTTAATTTTCACATATCAAACATTCAAATTTGATCTTAAGGTCTCTAGAAATTTATTCTTCTATCTCTACAGTTTCCATAGCATCAAAAATCATACTATTTCATCTTCTAAGTCATGAAAAATATATCAATTATTAAAAGTTGCTTCAACACAGGGATAGTACCAGGTTACCATAATCAATTTCAATATCATTCGACTAGAATTAGGTCTAGATCTCTTCTAAATATTTTTATTAATATGTCTTAGGTTTTAGCTCCAATTTAAATCACCCAATTTAGATACTTGTAGGCTAAGTTATGGTAAAAACAACAGTACTGGTTCAAGTGAACTAAGAAGCAAAGACAAAATTTCATTAAACGTGGCTATCTCTCTTATCGTCTTCAAGCAAAATTGGCTTTTGAATCATATCACACTAAAAACCCTAGCCATGGTAGATTCTCTCAAGCTTGATTCTTTGGTTTACTTTCTTGATTTCAACCCTTAAATACTTCCAAACTTATTATTTACTTCATTGCATGTCAAAATCACCATTAATCTTACACCAAAACCATTCCACATAAAATCCACAACACTAGAACTTAAAAATAAAAAAACTTACAATTTTTACTTCAATCTTTACGTGGTTAAGATCTCTTTAAATCTAACTCAAAACCCAAGAAAATTAGCTACCAGCTTCTTCCTATCTCTCAATTTGAAGAAGGTTTGTTTGACTTTTGGCATTTTTATACTTGTTGAGTGCATTCCACATGGAATTCCCTCATTCTCCATTTATATTGACTCATCATTCCACTATCACCATGAAAAAAGACTAAATTACCCTTACATTATGTAAAATGACAAAATGGCCCTTTAATGAATGCAGTTCATCAACTAACCAAATTAAGCTCCAAAAATACTCTACAACCGCCTTACCATCAAATTGACCATGGAAGACTCTAATGCTCAGTATTAATTGATTGGAAGCTTTTTAAAAACAATTTGAATGGGTTTAAAATCATTAGTACCTATTATTTTCTAAAAAGGACAATTTAACCCTAAACTTTCAAAACTCCTGAAATTCATCCGTGAGGACTTATTTTCTATCCATTTTAGTATCATTGGACTCTAATACTTATTCCAAATAATTTTCAATCTTTTGGGGTTGGACCTCCCAAAAATCGCCATTCACTTAAATTTACTATTCATCCAAAAATAATATTCACCAAACATAAAAATTTATATTCAATAAAATGAAAGGTTCGGGATTTTACAACTTGACTCCCACTATTGTTGTTCTTATCCAAGAACACAGTAGTTGAATAGTCTTAATATATCTTTATGGGCTGAGAAATGATATCCTTAACTTTTGGCCAGGATATGAAACTCTTTACCTATATAGCATATGATGTAGCCCCAGGACAAGACACAAACTTTGCTTCTTTAGTACAGGAAGTAATCAAGGTTTGCTTGAAACTCCTCCAAGATAAAACTCTCCTAGCTATAATAAAAATATATCTTGATGTTGATTTTCATCAATCAACTCAACCAATATGATATAAATTTGAGTACTTTACTACTTTCCGATTGTTAGTTCAATTTTACATAAGCATGTAATTCTAGGTGCCTTGTAAATATCATATCACCTTCTTAGCAGTTATCTAATGGGATAAGTTTGGATTATTTGATATCAACACCCAACATCCTTACAACAAGTACAATGTCAGGCCTTATGTAGACTTACGCATACATTAGGCTTCCAATAGCAGAAGCATATCAAATATTTTTCATTTTTTCCCTTTCTAAGTTATTTTACAAGCTTTATTCCAAATTGAACTTGTTGCTCTTTACAATACAAGCCATAATTAGTTAACAATTCTTCATCCAAATCTCTATAAAAATTTGTTCACATATGTTTCTTAAAATAAACCAAAACCCTTCGAAATCTATCTCGATATATCTTAATGCCAATGGAATTAAATGCATCACCCATATCTTTCATCTTAAAATTTTTTTAGTAAAGGATTTTTCATCTCATATAGCATGCCTTTAACATTGGTTGCAAGCAAAGTATCATCAACATATATAAAAAGGAAACAAATCTTACTCCTACTAAGCTTCTAGTATATACATTCATCCATAATTTTCTCTTTGAAACTGAACAGTGAGATAACATCATAGAACTTTAAATACTACTGACAAGAGGATTGTTTAAACCCATATAATGATTTCTTAAGGTTGCAAACCAATTGTTCACCATTACTAGAGAATCCTTCAGGTTGTTTCATATAAACCTCTTCCTCTAGACCATTATTAAGATATGTCATTTTTTGATCCATTTATTGCAAATCTAAATAAAAATATGCAACCAATGCTAAGATTATACGAAGAGAATCCTTTTTAGATATAGAGAAAAAATTTGTGTGTAATTGATTCTCCCTTTTTGTGTGAATTCTTTTGCATTGAGTCTTGCCTTGTATCACTCAATATTACCTAATTAGTCTTTCTTAGTCTTAAAGACCTATTTATATCCTATAAGTTTTACCCTTTTAGGTAACTCAATAAGGTTCGACAGATCATTAATTTCATGGTATCATACTATAAGTCTAATTCTTTACACCTTATGGCTTGTGAAAGCAATTAAAGATAATTTTTGGTTCCAACATTGAAGTCACTTTAATAACCATATAATTAACATAAATTTTTTATTTTCTTGTTTTGGTATACCTTCTTGATGTTATCTCAACATTCTCATTGGGATTTTCTTGTTTAATTGCTTGTTTTAGTATTTTTCACTTTATTTTTGAACAACCAGATCTATTATATTTTCATAATCTTATGGAATTTCTTGGTATCATTAATCGCTTGTTGAGTTTCAATAATTGGTTACAAAACATCCATTTAAACTTGAGGGATTTTATAAACAATAATCATCTTAGTATAAGTATGTTCCTTCCTAAAAATTATATCCTAGAATTAGTCTCTCCAACTAATCAAGTCATTCTCAAGAAACTTTGCATTTCTTGACTCCAAAAATCTAATGTTATTTGATGGATAATAAATTTGGTATCCCTTAGACCTTTTAACGTATCCATTGAAATACTCACTAATGGTACATAGATCCAATTCCTTCTCTTATAAATTGTAAACTCTTATTTCAGGCAGGCATCCCTAAATATGTACATATCTCAAACTCAGTTTCCAACCTTAGATAATTCAAATTGAATTGTTAACAATTCTTTTATTGGAACCTACCTTAGTAAATACATTGTCGTCTTAAAAACTTCAGTCCATGAGGAATTAGGAAGATTAGAGCTACTTAGCTTACTCCATACCATGTCCAATAAAGTTTGGTTTCTTCTTTTAACCACAATATTTTGGTCTAGAGAACTAATAAGGTATATTGGGCAACAATCTCACTTTCGTAAAGAAATTTTGCAAATAGACCAAATGCTTATCCATCATTAAATGTATCAACCATAATACTCTCCACTTTTATAAAATATCATAATTTTAATTTACTTACTGCATTGTTTCTCTACTTTTGCTTTGACAGCTTTAAGGACATCTAATGGTTTGTTTTTACTATAAAGCAAGTAGAGATACATTTATTATAAGCAATCTTTTATAAATGAGATGAAGGATTTGTGACCATTATCTAGGCTACAAAAGTCCACATGTATGACTTCCAACATGGTTAAACTTCTATAGGCACCTTTTTGTGTCTTATTGGTCTGTTTTCCCGTTATGTAATCCATACAGATCCTAAAACCAGTAAAATCTAAAGTACTACTAAATAAACCATCCTTTTATAATCTTTTCATTCTCTCTATAGAGATTTGTCATAATCTTTATTGTAAGAACATAAAAGAAGCTTTATTCATAACAGATCTTTTAATTCTAGCATATGTATGTTTTGCATTATAATAGGCATTATTTTATAAATTTAATCTAGAATGAACATTTTAAATAATATTTGATTTGAAAAATAAATTTATAGATACATCATCAAAAAGGAAAAAAAAATATCCCAACAGTACAAGCCTTCAAAAAGTGAGATGCCAAGAAATGGTAGAAAGAACAATGGTGGAGGAACGAAATTAAGGAGACTAGTGAAGACCCTTATAGACTTCATAAGGCTAGGGTTCAATGTAAATCAATAAGGGATAATGAGACCATCAATGCAGATTAATATGTTCAAATGAAACTAGCACTGTTGAATATGCTACAAACCAACGTCTTGTTTTATGGACTAAACAATAAGGATCCTAATGCTTATTTGGCTAACTTCCTAGAGATTTGTGACACATTCAGATATAATAAGCTATTAAAATATGCAACTAATTTGAGGCTCTTTCTTTTACACATAAAAATCAAGCTAAAGGTATGGATGTACTCTATCAACCCTAAAAATATCACAAAATGGGAGAAGCTAGTGTAGGTCTTTTTAGTTAAATACTTTCCCTTAACGAAAACCACTAGACTAATAAAAGATATCACAAATTTCAGCAAGTGATTGAGACGTATAGAAGGCACTTATAAAGGGAATAGAAAAGCAAAGACCAGGTAAAGGAGACATACAAGTGATTGAAACATAGTGTCAATGATGGACAACATAGGGCCATTACTTAAGCACTCTTACAAAAGAAGAGAGGGGATTAACTAAATCATTCAATTAAGAATCAAAGGAGAGTAAAAATGGAAGAGAGTAATCTTGATTTGGTGGAAAATGACATGTAATTATGGAAAAACATCAATTTGAAAAGGTTATTTTAATTAAAGGAAATAACCTAAATTTAGGTGGGTAGAAAAAATTCAAGAAACTTTGGTGTGGTACAAGTACCATAAGTGTAATTTTAGGGCTAAACTTTATATGGTACTAAATTATCCTTAATTGAATTACTTTAATTTTTATTTAAAAAAACACTAGAACATGAAAATATTACATAAGTGGTAAGTATCAGAATCCTATATCGAAAGTTAGATAAGTAGTCAAAGCCTTTATAAACGTATAAAATAGACTATTAATCAACTTCTTGGCTTATTAATTTTAAGCCTATAGTTTTATTAAGCACAAGTTGAAGTTATCATTGAGTCAACCTGGACTTCGGACATTAGAAAATGGTATCAGAGCAAAGTTTTGCTAGTACGTTAAGTTAGACTGTAGAGTGTGGGAAGTGGTGCTAGCAACAAGGTTATGAGTAATGGAGTCTTTTATTAAGCTTTAACTATGATTCCACTTCAAAAGAAGAGGGAAGATTTTGAATTATAAACTGGGCCTTGATAAAGCAATCATAAATTTAAAAAAGGAAAGATTGCAAAATATCATGTGAGAGATGGATATTGTAACTGTATACAAAAATGAAGAGAAGTGTTGAAAGCCTTTATAAAGTTAAAGAAAAGACTATTAATCAAATTTTAACTAATTCTTTTCAAATAAGTAATTTTCATAATTCTAAATTAAAGTTGTTCTTAAGTCAACATAAACTTATTCAATTACATTAGTAGAACAATTATTAAATTATCACTAAAAAGCCTCAATCAAGAAGCACATATTACCAAAAAAGAACTAAAATATGAATAAATACAAAATACCATCAATGACAGGGATAGCATTAAGAAAGAAAAAACCTTTAATTCTTCTTTACTACGAATAAAAAATTTCTTCAGAAAGGCTGCTTCATGACTTTCTATATCAAAGTAATATGAACAATCCTTGGAAGAACATTTACTTGCCAAAGAATGAGTGGGATTTGGAGATTCTATCCATTTAGATGGTGAATAAGACTTTATTGCATAAAAGAATACATAGAATTGCCAATGATAAAGAATCATTGTAGGTTAAATGAATCCATAGACAATATAGGAGAGCAAAGAACGTGTGTATACTCAACCTTAGGTGTGATTCATCATAGAGCATATATTAGATACTGAAACTTAGAGATACATTGTTACCCTCAATCTAAATCAAAATTATAAATTACTACAATACCTGGTTATAGAATGATAATTGGAGCATAATTGTCCCCTTGTTTGCTTCATAACTTCTCTAGCCTAAGGCTCTTTTACCAACCAAATATCAAAGTAAGTTCCCTTATTGATTGAAGCAATTAATTATACACTAAGACAAGTTTAGAAATTCTACAAAACAACATTTCTCCTTACTTACCTAATCCTAATCAACAAAATAAAGTTAGCTCGTTGAGGCATTCATAAACTAACTTCGTCAACAAGTCTTATATGGATTTATTTTAGATTCTTAACTCTTAAGGTCTGCTAGTTCAATCTGTTGTGGAATAAATAACTTGCTCTAAATGTATCCTTTATATTATGGCTTGTTGTAAAGGAAAGGATAGCCATATTAGACAGAATTAAGGATACTTCCTTCCCTTATCCAATCACAGTTATAGATTATGCTGGATTCCCTTGAATCCATAAACCACTTGTTTTCAATTTCCCTAGTCATAATCTTTTATGGAAATACATTTAAGCAAGATGAAGATGATTGTTTTTATGTATGCTTATAGTATTATAAGTTTTAACTGCAAAGCTATAGCTAGCATTGGCAAATATAGGCCAATTTTGCAAGGAATGTAAGTACTGGTATTAACCATTTTTCTATTATCTAGCCACCAAATCAGATTGTGAATTTAATTTAGAACTAAAAAAAATTAATACAATAATGAACCAGGATGAAGGAACCACTATGATTAAATGAATCAAACAAATGGTACCTAGGTGATGATTCCCCGTGAGATATCTTAAACATTAACTCTTTATCATAAAATTAAATTATTGATTATTGCACCATGAAAATTCCTATCTTATGTTAATATATTTCTCAAGACTATTAATATCTAACCACCGATTGATTAAATAAAACCTATTTCTAATTAAAACCCATAAGATTACATTACTCTATTTGTGAATTTCACTATTAGGTTTGATCATAATTCATAGGATTTATGTCTACCTATCTTTAGCTTTACATGTAACTCATTCTATCTATAGTATATCTATTTAAATGAAAGGATTGCTTAATACTAATTATATGAAATCAAACATTAGACCAATGTCTTGGATATATTAGCTTAAAAATATAAATGCATAATTAAATCATAATAATTCAATAATAAAATTGAGTTGAGTGAAAGACTACATCATATTATTCATCCTCAGTTAGAGTTCATCATACCTAGGTACCAAACAACTTAGTTCCTAAACATAGAAAACAATTCCAACATTAAATATTTAAAAGAACAAATAGAAATAAAAGAATTCATAATATATATCCCCTTTTATCTCTAATGAAATATTCTTGAAATTTAGATCAAAGGTTGCTCTCTATTGATCTCGTAATGTAATCGTCGTGTTTTCTGAAATCTCTATTTAAAACTACTTTTTCTTTCTTTTTCTGATGTTTAAGCAAACTCTAAAATCACTTCTTTTTTGGCTCTAGCCTTCGTAACTTTCTTTTGTAGATAAAACTAGGGCTATAGAATATACTCGTCACTTACACGACTGTATATCTTGATCATGGTTTTCCGATATGTGTAACTTCTAATTAATAACTTTGATAATCCACAAGCATATGATACATTCGTGTAGTACCTAAGGTGTTAATCCCACGAGGAGGGATAACATAACCTTAAAATTTAAGGATAAAACAATTCACAGTAATTCAAAATGTAACAAAACTAAAGCAAGAATTTAATTCAATCACGCAACTCAATTCCAAGAATCAATTACAAAAATAATAAAAAAGTAGCTGTTGCAACACACACTCAAGAATCAACCTAAAGGAACTATCAATTGAGATAAAGGGGAATTTCTACCTATCTTTAACGCTAACCTAATTGATTATGAATTATCGGATTATTGGTCCTAAAGGCTCCTAAGGTTGATTACTCTCTCTCGAGTTATAACCATTAAACCTAAATTATAAACCTTAATCAGATTGTGGAAAATTGAAATTTCTCAATTAGCAATCTATCCAAAACCTTAATTAGATCTGAAGTTGTCCAATAAACTATCAGGCACTTATGCGAGATCTTTTTTCACACAATTACCGATTTGATTAATTTCTCATTCTTATTAAGTCACCTAACTCTCGTTAGACCAATTTAATTATTTTATTCAATTCACCCTATCATTCTATTATCAAAATATGAAATCATAGAAATTAATCAAAATAATTCAAAGGAACATAAAACAAACAAATTTTATTAAATCAAAGATTAAAAAAACCCCGAAGGTGAGTATAAAACATCTCAACATTCACAATCCTATCATCAGACTGCTATTTCCAATTCTATACAATAATAAAAATGGTAAATAATAGGAAATATGAATCTAAGTGGATACGGGAGGTAGCAACGTCAGAAACTTCCGATCCGGGAAGTACATCGATGTCAGTTTCTTCACCTCTTCTCTCTTCCTTCTTCTCTTTCTTAACCTCTCAACAATTCTCTCTAGGGTTTCTCTCCAAAAGTAGCTAATGCAAAAGCTCCTTATCTTCTTTGTCTTATTCTTTATATACCTTTTCTGTTCTGGGTAGTCCTAAGGTTTTTTAAAGGTTCAAAAGGTCCCAAAACTGCCTCGAAACTTAATTTTTAGAGTGTCTGCGCATCTGCCTGATAAAGGGCATGATCATGGGCCACATCTGAGCCTTCTGTCATGATCGTGGCATATGGTCCAGGAATGTGGGTTGACTCTAGTGCTTCTATCATGGTCGTGGCCTATTATGCCATGATCGTGGGCTATTGTTTCGATCTGAAAGTCTCCGAAACTTCACCATTCTTTGAAATTGACCCTAAAATACTAATAAATGCATCAACGTACCTCAAAGACATAATAATTAAGGTCAAAGACTTGTACTAACCCATAAAAACACTTAAACACAATTAATCAACAAACTAACATAATTCTAACCTAAAAAATACTAAACAATTAAGTTAACAATTAAATACATATCAAACTAAGCCCTAAAACATGATGTAATTTACACTTATCAACTTCCCCACATTTAAATGTTTGCTTGTCCTTAAGCAAAAATAACAACAAACAGCACAAAAACACAAAGCACACAATACAGTAATGAGATAATGGCTTCAACTTCACGAAACAAATATAACTCTAAACACAATCATTCAAGTTGTTTAACTTATTAACAAGAAAAATCCGCGTCTAAGCACCTTGGACTAAATATGCAAACTAACCAAAATTTTAATACTGAGTATATTCACCCCTATCACTTACACACCCTATCACTTACACACACATTGATAATCATTCAATCAAAACAAAAGTTTAGCTATTCCTAAGTAGGTTTTTATAAAAAATCAAGCTACTAACAAGTTTGGTAGGTTTTTACTTGAAAAACATTCTTTTTGTTGATTTTTTTCTTTAAGGATATGAACCTAGTCTTTTCATGTGAAAGCAAACATTTGTGATGAATGTTAATCCCATTACTTAACTAAGTCATATTGTTATTAAGCTACTTAGTTAGAATGTCACTATATCCTTTTTCATGTGAAGGCACACATTTATGATACGTGTCAATTCGGTTACTCAGCTACATCATATTCTTAACTGGCTACTAGCTCTATTCATAACCTGAAGGCTAACGGAATAGTTATTTTAGTTAAAATTATACAACTTTTTTTATACATAAAATTTTGCCCACCTTATTGCTTTAGCTAATAATTCTTATGAAAATGTAATTCCACTTATTTCGTTAGCCTAAAATAACAAATGAGTATAGCAAATTCTTGGGGTGAATGGACTAACATCTTATCCTAATTAACCAACATATTTAGCCCTAAGTAACTTAGGTGACTAATTTCACAAGATAATCAATCTTCGCAACCTAAAAGGTTATCTTTAAAGCTAAATCTCTCATGTTAACTCCTAGCCATTGACACATTCACACACTTCACATCATACAACCTAAACAAACTATAATATAATTTGCAAAATTCACACTCAAGGTAAAAGCACACAACCCTCCTCACACTTGAACAACACATTGTCCTCAATATGAGAAGGGTATACAAACACACCAGGGGAAATAAAACACACTATATGAAAAACATAAGGAGAAAATACTAACAAAAATGAAAAGAAAAGGGTTAGAACACGAAACCGTTTATGGTGATGGAGGTGGTGGTGGTGATAGTGTTGAGACCAAATTTGCTTTACATTGAGAGTGTTTCCTTATCTTATAAGTGATTCAAGAGAGTAAAACAATTAGCAATCTAAATCATTACAAATCATTTAAAACTTATTTAGGAATTAAAAAAACCTAACTACGTGACAATTTAAATTTAATTACTAAACGTGCTAATTTAGGGTAGCTTGACTTTTATCCTTTAAAACTTAGTTAGGATCAATTATGAGTGGCTTGCTTCCCCTCATGACGCCCAATTTTTATTTTGTAGCCTGTAAGTAAGCTACAAATTGCAAATGATTAGAAGAACAATATTGATAAAGTTGAGAAAATCAATTAATTTCAGTAGTGTCCTTTTCACTAACAAATTATCAATAAAATAGGGAATAACAAGACTCCATGAATCTTCCATTGAATCCAACATTTTGTCCTGTAAAAAGGTTAGTTGCTCTCTTTCTTCCTTGATCACCTTCATCTCCTCGGCATCTTCCGCTTCACAAACAGAGACTTTCGTGGCATCATCAAACTTGACGGATGTTGTCATCTATTCTTCGTCCTTTTGTTCTTTAGAAGATTCGAACACATCGATCGTCCTAAATGAGTTACTCTCCTTGGGATTCTTTAATACATCATTCATGTTGAATGTCACTGGGTCATCATTAATCAGAAGGATATGGTTCTTTTCATGGACATCTACCAAAGATCTTTTGATGTTCACACATGGTATACCAAGATCTGGCATATAATATGAGGGGTTTTCATCCTTTTCTTCGCTCTCTCTCTTGATTTCTTGGTCTTTTATAAGGTAAGGTCCAATATGTTCTTCTACTAGTTCTTTTCGTTCTTCACCATTTCTAAGTGTGATGGCCTCATATTGCTCTAGTTAATATGATTCCATATTGCTAAGAGAGTCTTCCACACTTCTCTTACAAAATTTACAGGAAAGTTGTCTTACTTAAATCTCCAGGTTGTGAATAGAAGAGACATCATTTTTCGTTACCTGATCAATTTGCTCTTTTAGTCTGTTCTAGCCCTCTTCTATGTTCATGAGCTTATCTAGGATCTTGTGCAATTTAGAATCTCATGAACTAAACTCATTTTGGTGAAGTCCTAATAGGTCTTGATGTCCTAAATGAGTCCTTACGTTGTTAAACCAATAGAAATCGGGGTGGTTCTGCCACCCCGAGTATACATGTTTCAATAAGGACCGTTACTTCCCTAACCATACTATGCCTCATTGTAATTCGCAAAAAGTCCTTGCTCCCTATAATATCTATCTTCCATACTTTTCTTTCCATCTCTTCTTAGCATCTAGCTCTTTAAATGTCTCATTTCTCATTCTAAGATGTCTTACTATGTCTCTACTTTATACCCCAAAATTGTTTTTAAGCATAAAATAAAGTAAAAAAGCCTTAGACTAAAGAACTAAACTAATCACCTCCCTAGAAATAGCAACAAAAACTTGATCGTGGTTTTCCAATGTGTGTAAGTTCTAATTAATAACCTCGATAATCTGCAAGCGTACAGTGTATTCGTGTAGTACCTAAGGTGTCAATCCCACAATGAGGGATAATCTAATCCTAAAATCTAAGGCCAAACAATTAATTAGCAATAACTCAAAATGTAACAAAACTAAGGCAAGAATTTAATTTAATCACACAACTCAATTCCAAGAATCAATTTCGAAAATATTAACAAAGTTGCAGTTGCAACATACACTCAAGAATGAACCTAAAGGAACTATCAATTGAGAGAATGGGGAATTTTTACCTATCTTTAACATTAACCTAATCGGTTATCAATTACGGGACTATTGGTCCTAGACGATCTTAGGGTTGATTATACTCTCTCGAGTTATAACCATTGACCCTAAATTATAAACCCTAATCAAATTATAGAAAATGGCAAATTCTCAATTAAAAATCTATCATAAACTCTAATTAGATCTGAAGTTGTCCAATAAACTATCGAGAATCGATTTGGTTAATTTCTCATACTTATTAAAGATCTCTCTTTATACAATTACCGATTTGATTAATTTTTCGTTCTTATTAAATCACCTAACTCTTGTTAGCCCAATTTAATTATTTTCATTCGATTCACCCTCTCAATCTACTACTGAATTATGCTATCATAGAAATCAATCACAATAATTCCAATAAACATAAAACAATTAGATTTTATTAAATTGAAGATAACAAAACCCGAAGGTGAGTATAGAGCATCTTAACATTCACAATCTTATCATCAAACTACTATTTCCAATTTTATAAAATAATAAAAATGGAAAATAATAGGAAATACGATTCTAAACAGATATGGGAGGTAGCAACATCAAAAACTTCTGATCCGGGAAGTACATTGATGCCTGCTTCTTCTCCACTTCTCTCTTCCTTCTTCTCTTTCTTAATCTCTCAACAATTCTCTCTAGGTTTCTCTCCAAAAGTGGCTAATGAAAAAGCTCCTCATCTGTTTTGTCTTATTCTTTATATACTTTTTCTGTCCTGGTCAATACTAGCATTTTTCATTGTCCAAAAAGGTCCAAAAACTATCGTGACACTTGATTTTTTGGGCGCCAACACATTTGTCCGACAGAGGCCACAATTGTGGGCCACATCTAAGCCTTTTGTCACGAACGTGGCATATAGGCCATGAATGTGGGCTGACTCCAATACTTCTTTCACGATCGTAGCTTATTGTGCTATGATCGTGGGCCATTGTTTTGGTCTGAAAGTCTACGAAACTTCACTGTTCTTCGATGTTGACCCTGACGTACTAACAAACACATCAAAGTACCTCAAAGACATAATAATTAAGCTCAAAGACTTATACTAACCCGTAAAAACACTTAATCACAATTAATTAACAAACTAAGACAATTCTAACCTAAACAACGAATAAGTTAAGAATTAAATACATATCAAACTAAGCCCTAAAACATTATGCAATTTACACTTATCGTATCTCAAAATACCTTCTAAGTTACGATATAACATGATCACAAAAGCTTATACGAGCTACATACACAGCTGTGTAAGTCAACGTACACAGCTATATATCTTTACGTAGGCATAAAGCATCTTCGAAGCTTCACACATTTACAGTGACTTACATGGTCCCTATACACTGACTTGTATCTCCAAAGTTGCTTCAAATATTCCCTTTACGTCTTGATTTCTCTTGAATTCTTCTCCTTTTGGTCTATGAAAGTAATTATCACCTAAAAATATACTTGAAGCAAAATAAATACCAAAAATACTATAAAATGCTTAAATAACAAGAAAAACACACTAAATATAGATATATAAATATATTCAATTAATCATTTATTAGCATACTTTCTTAATAGGATTTTAAATGGAAGAACATCACTCATCGGACATCCAAGTCTCAACTACTTAAGGATTATTATAAGCTTTTTCATATAGCTCTTAGGTGTTTTGTTTATAGCTTATGGTGGGAAAGAAATGAAAGAGATTTTAAGAACAATTACTAAGTATTAATTTGGTAATTCAAAGGATTAATAACAGAATAAGGCAACTAGAATTGATAAGAGGGGATGGTCTATCATTTCCTTAGGAATGGCTTTGAGATGAAATTTTTAAATGAAAAGTTTTGATTGCAAAAGGTTATAATGAGCAATAAATACATCGTAATAAATTCTATTATGATCAAGTTATAGCCTTTTGCTCTGCCAGCTAGGTTGATTTTAACTTGTAAGTGTTAAATTATATTTGGTCTTTTGGTCATTATCTTATCTTATTAGTTTAATTTTTAAATAATTTTTAAATGATAATATGTAAGATTACACACTTGACATTGACTCAAGATGCTCAACACTTGCAGTGTAAGAGTCCTCAGCCCCAAATTTTCAAATCTCTCCATAAGATCTAGTTTGGAAACCATCCATGGTGTCGGGCTCAAAGTCCATAAAAACCATGATTGACCTCATTTTTATGGAAGTACACTCTCCCTAACTAAATGTATAAATTTCCAATATACCTCCTTGATGGATCAATATCATTCTCATTAAAAACTATCATCCAAATTTTCGACCCAATTTGATTCCCACTCCTACCCCCTTGGATGTGAAGAATTTCACAACTCATTTGTTGCATATTATAATTTCATCCATTAAATTAAAGTTAGTAAAACTCCCGTATGCCTTTTGAACCGTAAGTAAAGTTGTGAATGACGTGCAAAAATTTAAACTGATTTTAGTATTGATATCAAATATTATTTTGAATTATTATTAAATTATAAAATAATTTCTTAATTTGTATATAATTCATATTATGATCAAATTTTGACTGAACTCATTAAAATATTTTATTTTAGACATAATAACTAATTTATAATATTTTATGTTTTAAAAAATTGAAACATAATTCACTACAAGAGTTAAGACATTTCGTGACAATTTTTGGTGACTAACTATTGTTTCGTCACAAATATGAGTTTTTTTGTGACAAAACAATTAATTGACACTATTGTTTAGATTATCTGTGATGATTTTTTTTGTCACTAATACAATGGTAATTGTGGCAATTTAGTTCTTTCACAATTAAATTGTCACTATTAATATATTAATAGTGTTAAATTTTATTTTATCACTAAGTTTTGTCACTAAAAGCCTATGAAATTTGGTACCAAAATAATTTTAGCGAGAATTAATTGTAATTGTGACAAAACATATGTTGGTAACTAATATTTTCTATTTGTTGTGACAAAACATATTTTTTATCAATAATATTGTTTTCTTGTTGTGACGAAACGGTTTATCGTCACATAATATTTTACTTGTTGAGACAAAAAATTTTGTCAATAAATATGCAATTAATTAGTGTCTATGTCATACTATCACAATAATCGAACTATAACTATGGTCCCCACTATTATTAATTTAGTGACAATTTTTTTGTGACTAACTATTTTTGTCATCACAAATACAAGTTTTTTGAGTGAGAAGACAATTGATTGACCCTATTATTCGGATTATCTGTGATGATTTATATTTTTGTCACTAATATAATAGTAATTGTGGCAATTTAGTTTCTTTCACAATTAAGTTGTCACTATTAATATAGTAATATTAATATGACTAAGTTTTGTCATTAAAAGCCTATGCAATTTGGCACAAAAAAATTTGGTGGGAATTAATTGTAATTGTGACAAAACATATATTAGTAACTAATATTTTCTATTTGTTGTAACAAAATATAGTTTGGTCACTTATATTTTTTTCTTATTGTGACGAAACGGTTTATTGCCATATAATATTTTACTTGTTATGACAAAAAATTTGTCAATAAATATTCAATTAATTAGTGTGTACTTAATATTGTCATAATAACCGAATTATAACTATGGTCATTAGGATTCATAATTTAGTGACAACTTTTTGTGACGAACAATTATTTTCTCACAAATACAAGTTTTGACAATTGATTGATACTATTGTTTGACTTATCTGTCATGATTTATTTTTTGTCACTAATACAATGGTAATTGTGACAATTTAGTATCTTTCATAATTAAGCTGACACTATTAATCTATTAATAGTGTCAAATTTTCTTTTATGACTAAGTTTTGTCATTAAAAGCCTATGTAATGTTGGCAGGAATTAATTGTAATTGTGACAAAACATATGTTAGTAACTAATATTTTCTATTCATTTTGACAAAATATAGTTTGGTTACTAATTTTTTTTCTGACGTGAAGATTTACCATCACACAATATTTTACTTATTGTGACGAAAGCTTTTGTCAATCAATATTCAATTAATTAGTGTGTTCTTAATATTTTCACAATAACCGAACTATAATTATGCTCACTACTATTTGTATTTTAGTGACAATTATTTTGTGAATACTATAACTATGCGCATTACTATTTTTAATTTAAATGAAAAGAAATTTTGTTGTCACTTGATCAACTTTTTATTACAAAAGTTATTGTAAATATAAAGGTAACAAATTAATGATAAACATTTGTTGTTATAATAACATATTAAAATTATCCACTCTAAAAATAAATTTTATCATTATTGTAAAAAATTTAGAGACCAGAAACTACTTGTTATGATTTTTCCTTTAACATGATTATTTCAAAATTTTTTAAATATTTTCAAATAAAATATTCAAACTACATATATTGATAATCCGAAGTAATATTTTACATATCAATAGATACTTGGAATATATAACTTTGAAATTTCATTAAAAAATCAAAATAATTAAATGTTTAAATATAATAAAAATCTTATTCAAAAATATTAAGCAAAACTCTTAACCTATTAAAAATTCAAAACAAAGTTCTTGTCAATGGTCAATCATTGTCATCGTCGCCTTCCTCATCTTCAGTTACTGAATTTGTTTTATCATCATCCATAAAAGTATCTTCATCACAATCAGTTTCATCATTTTCTCCAGCACTCATAGTATAAATATTTAACAAATTTCTTTCAATAGTTGCAATATCTAGATCAGATCCATCTAAAGATAATGTATCAGTATCATCCTCTAAAGTAGATTCGTGAAGTGTAAAGCCAAAATAACAATGTCGAGACAAGGACACAAAAAGTGTATGTACAAAAAATGATTAATTTTGCATGTGATAGATTGTTACTATTTTATTTGATAAGGAAACATTATTTACAAAGTTTATTGATAATTTTTAAGAAAATAATAATTACTAAATATCTTGATATAATTATCTTATCATTAACAACATTAAGTTTTACAATAAACAATATAACACCAATACCAAAATAGAAAATCAAAATCTCAACTTCTATATATTTGTATGTAAATATAGAAATATTTTTTAATTCAAACTTTTTAATTTGATCATAATTTCTAAAGTTAATATATCTATCTCAATATCTTTTATTTTCACTGATAACTTAATAATTAAGAATTCAAGTTAAACATAAACAAAAAATTTGAAAAACTATAAATATGTAATGTTTGCAGTAAAATACTAAATCTATTAAGTTTTACATAGATTAAGAAGATGTAATTTATTATCATTGAAACACTACATAAAAAAGGTTAATGCATCAGACCGTTCTTCTGCCATTTAAAAGATAGCACTTCCTCCTATAAATAAAGACCACCCTTTTCTCTCTTTCTTTCCAATGCATTTGAAACTTTTGTCTCTTCGTTCCTCTTCCATTTTGAACATAAATTAATTAAGTAGAAGAAGACATTTGTATACTTGGATTGTTTCTGACACTTCCTTTTTAACACCGAAAACTCTCTCCCTCACATCACAACACTCTCTGCCTTCGTAAAAATGTCATTGAATTTGTTTCCACTAAAATCTTGACCAGCCAACCCAAAATTTTATGTCTTCTCTTTTCAAGATCTGGAGTCTCTACTTTTCTCTAGGTATGCTTTACTGGTGTTTGGATGCTTGTTTTTTGGATTAATATGCGTAATTTTGTTGTTTGATCCAAACAAATATCTAGACCCTCATTTGGGCTTCTCTTGTTATCTTAATTTAGGATTATTTTGATGCAATTTATTGCTTACTTTCGTTTTCTTTGCCTGCAATTTGGATGCATCAATTCTGGTTCTTTGTAGCCTACTTCATTTTCTTTTTTTTTAGATCGGTTCCAACCAACTGAGTGGTTGTTTGAATTAGATTTTTAGATTTCATAAAAAAAAATTCCAAAGTCCTTAGATATCTTTTTATATGAGGATTGTTTCTTGACAATTAAAAAGGGCAAAAGGAAATAATGGTGAGGATGGCGAGACTGTGTAATATCGTCTATGGACTGATGCCTACAGTATTAATGGTGGTGGTTTAGGTTGCAAGCTATGGAGTGAATGTGCTTTACAAATTGGAAATAAATGATGGAATGAGTTTGAGAATTATTATTGCATATCGCTTTCTGTTTGTGACAACTCTCACGGTTCCTATTGCAGTCATCATTGAAAGGTTTGTGTTCCTTTCCTAAGTTTTATTATATCAACCACATTCCTCGTGAGTAATATTAGCTTTAATATTTTATAAACTAATTAATTAATTTTATTTTTATTTATTTTGCAGAAAAAAATCAACAATGAACTTCATCCTAAAGAATAGCCAGGAAATTTTACCTTAGAGATTTTAGCTTAAATTAATACGTAATAGTTTGAGATAATCGTAACACTTGCCATTATAGAACCCTGGTTTGCTGGGATGAAGAAGGAGAAAGGGTGCAGAGTTGATTTAGATGACAGTTGATAAGGTCAAATTGATTAAGCAAAGGCTAAAAGCAGCGCAGGACAAGATGAAAAGTTATGAAGATGCTCACCGAAAGGAAATGGAGTATCAAGTCAGCGAAAAAGTTTTTCTTAAGACATCTCCTTGGAAAAGAATTCTGAGATTTGGCAAGAAGGGCAAGTTAAGTCCAAGATATGTGGGGCCTTATGAGATTCTTGAAAGGATTGGCCCATTAGCCTACAAGTTAGTACTGCCACCTGAGCTATCACAGATTCATGATGTCTTTCATGTTTCTATGTTGAGGAGATACGGATCTGATCCTTCTCATGTTATTCAAGCCACTGAAGTGCAGTTGAATGATGATTTGAGTTATGAGGAGATTCCAGTGCAGATCTTGGATACTAAAGAAAAGGTTCTCAAGAACAAGACAGTTC
>JANZXR010000171.1:14153273-14194398 GCA_027575705.1 Erythroxylum echinodendron | reverse complement strand
TCACCCTAATTCTTCCCATTTCATAGTCTCTCACTACCAAAATCACCAAAGCAAAACATGAACTTATCCACACTTCCCATGTATTGCTCGAAATTTTCCAAAAAAAGTTTCAGGGTCCAACATTCAAATTTTGGTCTCTGTTTCCTTTTATAGGCTTAGGCTTTTTATCACGGTAACTATCAATTTTTATATACTTTCTATTTTTGGTGGGGTGCTTTGCAGGGCAGATCATAATGAAGATGGAAAAATAACTAGAGATGAAGTGCAGGAGGTAATATTACATTATCTTTGTGATAGATTAGAAGAAAGATAATATCATTTTCCTCCAAATAATAGTACATTTTGCACTTTCTGCAGTGCTCGATGTTTTGGCTTTTAGACAAATGATTTGTTAGGTTAAAACGACTCGATTATAAAGAAAATAAATGAGGGAGAAAATCATTAATTCAATATTTTTAGGACTTCAAAAATTTTTATGTGTTTATTAGTCTTGTTCCTCTAGTAGACATCTGCCCTCTGATTAAGAGAACAAGTAGGCATGTATTCGCTTGGGAGAGTGTGTTGGTAATTAAAATAAATTTCCTTGTTGAAACATAAATGCTAAGAAAGAATATGAACACTCAAGAAATAAAATTTTGGGCGCACAAAATATTTTTATTTAAGGAACAACACTCTCAGAATTTGGCTTTAGTTAATAGCCAATAAATAATTAGAACTCGTTGGAGTTTTCCTTGTATATCTCTCAATTCTTATACATATCCTAATACAATACAACAGATACAAGCTTCCTATATATATATATATATATATATATATTATAATTCAGTTTTTTTTACTACTCAAACTGACAAAAGATAATTTCTAAGCAAGTCACAATTATTTGACTATTGACACTAGATAAACTCAATTGTTTGACAACTAATAAATTGAAATAATGAACTTTTAAAACAAATAAACAACTAAGAAATATCTAATAATCTTTGAGTATTCAAAGATTTAATAATTAAGCTTTCAAAAGCGTTCCACCAGCTTCTAGCAAATAATAGTAGCCAAGTTTAATATCTAATAGAGTGACATCAATTTTATGCACCCTTCTTTTTGCATTTTACAAAAAGCCTATTTACGCGCTCTAACATATAACCTTTTGGTCACAAAGAGACAATCTTACCAGTTGCTCCAAGACAACAATCTTACCAGTTGCTTCAAGACAACAGTTGAAAATAGTGATTTTATTGTCAAAAGACGTCTTTTTTGTACTCTCAACAAATGTGCCTGCTTGTCAAGTTTAACAATTATAAGCAAATTCAACCTTTGATTAATTGCCTCATGTAACACATAGCATGAACCTTATTACGTGTCCCAGATTGTTCGTGAAATGGAAATAAACAAAGTAAATGTAAAATACCTAATTTCGATTCCACTAGAAGTTTGGAGGAGTTTTTCGAGGCCGTAACGAGCTTGAATGCATCAGGACCTTCATGATAATTTCTCACTGGCACGTGGTTAATGTCTTTCTAAAGTTTTCTCAATATGTAAGTTCTCTTAATGAATCAAAGAATCCAAATGCTTACGAACAACTACAAGAGACCTTAACCTTTTTGTATAGCTTTTATATTAGGCTTTCCTATTATAGGCCCGATATGAGATCTGTTCATACTAAACAGGTTGTATTTTCCTCCTGAAATTTGACCCATTGACCTATATCATTTATTAGGGAACTTTATTATCTTTATCCGGATCAAATTACATAACTGAAGTTATTGAAAATTAATAAAATGCAATTAATTGTGGTCCAGTTTTATGAAAAATGTCTATCATTCTCCCCCTAGGACAATAATTAATTGCAATATTGACTCAAATTTGAAAACAATTTAAAATTTTGGTTAAGTTATGCTACTATATTGGTACTAAGTTTAAAAAGTAAAAACAGTTGATCCAAAGATAACAAAAGTCTAACATTCTATCCCACAAGGCTTTCGATACTGAAATATATCAGAGACATGAGTCATGTGTGACACTGGTCCAATATAATCACACATATCTAATACCTTACTAACATGAATGGAAAAATGGAGTGTGGAAAACTAGGATGATACTTTTATGATCTAATATATATCATCTTTCATTTATAGGTCTCGATTTCTCTATACCTTATGCTAATTCTCATTTACTAAACTGCACCCAAGAAATCTTGTTTTTTCTCATCGAATGATAAACTGTATTAAAGAAAACCTTTATGTTCTCTAACCTTATTCTAAACTGCATTAAAAAACCTTTATGGGATTAGCAACTTGTATCCCGCTATGTCATGTTAAAAACTTATAGATATCCCTTCTTTTATAATTGTATGTGTATAAATGACATAAGCTGAAGATCAGTCCGTATATATGCCCAATAACCTTTTAAAATGCTTAAGATCGACACAAATCTTAAGACTTTCCCATATATTATTACTTTACATAATAACAGGTATTATTGACGATAAAAAGGTGATCATCTTTATTAATAAACAACATAATGTCGTAATATATGAAAAATGTACAAACATACAAGGAGAAAATATAACGATCCCTAACTAACACTATCTAAGGAATTTAAAAAACACATATTAGATACATGTCTTTCAAATACAAGTGGGTGAAGTCCTTTAGTCAAAGGATCGGCTAAGTTGTCCTCAGTCCTGATACGCTCCACTTCAACATCACCTTTCTGAATCAACTCTATTTAGCCTCGAAATGCTTAGACCCTGTGACATTCTTATTGTTATTACTAAACAACATAACAACAAGATTATCGGAGTATAACCAAATGAGTCTAGCTACTGAATCTATCATATACAACTCAAAAATCAAGTTTCTGAGACAAACCACTTATGTAGCAACCCTATAGCATGCATCAAACTCTGTATGTATGGTCGAGGAACTTACCAGTGTTTGCTTGACACTATTCCACAATACTGCACCATCCACCATCATAAAAATGTATCTTAAAGTAGATTTGCAATCATCCAGACACATTACAAAATCAAAATCCGTATACCTCATGAGGCTTAAATCGTTAACCCTCCTGTATGTTAACATATAATCCTTGGTACCTTTTAGGTATTTCAACACTCGCTTGGCAGGATTCAAGTGGTCTACACCTAGATTAGCCAAATATTGACTTAGTAGTTACCCAACAAAGGTAATGTTTGGCTTAGTGCACACATGGGCATACATCTGGCTATCACCTGCACTAGAGTAAAGAACATTCCTCATAACTTCTCTCTCAAGTTCATTCTTTGGACACCGTGCCAAAGATAGTCTCTCACTATGAGAGATAGGTGCTACCATAGGTTTATAGTTAGCCATATTAAACCCTTGTAATACTCCCTCAATGTATGCAATTTGCAAGAGGCCTAATGATTGTTGAGATCTGTCTCGGTGAATCTGTATACCTAGGACAAAAGATCTTTCACCAAGGTCCTTTATGTAAAAATGTTTGGCCAAGAGTTGCTTAACTTCATGCAACATGGTCAAGTCATTAGATGTGAGCAATATATGATCCACATACAACAGTAAGAAGATGACTTTGCTCCCCTTGACCTTATAGTATAAACATCTTTCAACTTTGTTTTCCACAAACTCGAAAGAGGTCAAAACCTCATCAAACTTCAGGTACCACTATCTAGGAGCCTGTTTCATACTGTCTATTTATTTAGTCCACTTGTAAACTCTGTCAGTTACTCTTTGATCATGAAATTATTCAAGTTGCTCTATATAGACCTCTTTATAATGGTTGTCATTCAAGAAAGCAGTTTTAAAGTACATCTAATATAGCTCTATATCATAATGAGCTACTATTGTCATAATCACTCTAAATTCATCCTTCTAGGATATGGGAGAGAAGGTAACATTAAAGTCAACCCCTTCTCTCTAAGTGAAACCTCTAGCAACCAATTGAGCTTTAGATCCCGCAGCTTTATCCTAAACGTCCTTCTCAGTCTTAAATAGTCATTTGTAATTGAAGGGTCTACAATATTGAGGAAAATAAACCAAATCCCATACCTTATTGTGTTGCATAGATCGCATCTCATCCTTCATTACTTCCCACCACAAGTCTGTATGAGGTCCAAAAATAGCTTTTGTAAAAGTAATTGGATCCACAACATATCCTATATCATAGTCTTGTTCACCTAAATAGATTATGTAATCAAACGAGATAGCAGGTCACCTCTCTCTAGTGGATCTACACAACTACATTGGTTCTTGTACCCTAGGAACCTCTGCTTGTAAAGGTATATGTTCTTATTCCTACATATACATGGTACTCGGACCTTGATCTACTAGACCTGATTGTATAAACAGAAGATACAAAATAATTGTAGTATCTATCCTGTTATCACCTGAAGGATGGGAGGCATGTTGGTCATGTGTCAGGCATGTAGGTGATGGCAGAAAAAACCTAAACCTAAACTTAGACTCTTGGATAAATAGAAAAGCGTAGAGAAGACAAAGGAGGCTAGAAAAGTAGGCAAAAACAAAAGTTGGAGGTGGATAACAGAGAGCACTCGCTGTTGGGAAAGAAGAAAGAAAGAGCAGAGAAAGAAGGCAGAGCTGAGCATATATTCTTCTAGGCGAGAGTGAGTAGAGGTAGAAAGTGAGAGCCAATGCAGAGAGCTTAAGATTGGCAGGAGACCTATTGCCAACTCCCTCATCTGAACACTCAATTTGCTTGCTAATTTGTTTTATATCAATTGCATTATTGAATCTGTATGTTGAACTTATTACTATGTTAGGTATTTTTTATAGCTCATTTCAATTTACTCACTTTGTTTGTTGCTTTAATAGTTCTCTGTTACTATTAACTACAGGATTGTAGTATATGAAAATGATGAATTGTGTTTATTCCATAATGGACTGATTTCTTGTTATTGAGAATTAATGTAACTAATTCAGTCATTTATGCATGATGAAGGGGCTGCTTTTATTGTCTTATTATTTGCTATATTTTTAAAGTTTATTGGATGTAATAGTGTGGCCAACTTTTGCATCGTTTTGATGTTAAATGAATAATCAAGAGAAGAAGTTTAACATTAGAACAAGAAACTATGGACACTTAAGTTATGAATTAGAAATATATTAACTTAAATAGGTAATTATTAGTTAGGTTTACATAATTGATTTGGATGATAAACTTATCGAATACGAAAGTTAGATTTAGTTTATTTTTTGAATTAATTTTAGAACCCAATTAGTAATTTTGGCAACAAAATTGTCCAACTAATTCTCCTTAGTCATGCATAGGAGATTAAATTAGTGAAGTTGATTTCTCAAGAGTTTGCCACACCGATTGATCGAATAGTTCCTTGCTTCCAGTTAAATTAGTTTATGTTTCAATTTAATTGCTTAATTTTTTAAAAAACCTTTTACTCAATAAATCGGGATAGTGTGTTTAGGATTGCATTGGTTTTTATTTTTATTCAAAGTTAATTTAAGTGAACCAATTTCACCTCCTTGAGAAGTCGACCCTGGGTATTCAACTATAATTACCTCGTATACTTACAAATAGGATAGCCTAGGTTTTTAAAACTTATTTTGGCACAACAATATTTCAGGTACTCACATAAATTTGGGTCCTCTTAGGTCATTTCTTAAACTTTTTTCATCAAATATTCCTTTAGGTCTATTTAATAAATATTATCTCAAAAATTAATTGTTATGTATATATATGCAATTGCCGTAAAAAATAACATTTTATATGACAAAAACTAAAGTATTAGTGTCATGTGAGAAAGATCTATAAGTAGGATAGCCTAGGTTTTTAGAACTTATTTTAGCACAACAATAATTTAGATACTCATATAAATTTAGGTCCTTGTAGGTTATTTCTTAAACTTTTTTCAGCAAATATTCCTTTTAGTCTATTTAATAAATATTATCTCAAAAATTAATTTCTATGTATATATAAGTAATTATTGTAAAAATAACATTTTATATGACGAGAATTAAAAGTATTAGTGTCATGTGAGAAAGGCCTATAAGAATATAACTTATATACATTTATAGGATTTAATGGATAAAATGGGTGACATAATGCTATCTTCTAGATATATGAGGGATTGGAAGCTCACTTTATATAATAGTGAGGCACTACAAATGATGTAGCATTTGGCATGCTCTTTTTATGAAAATATAACTTAAAAGTGATTTTGAGCAATGTCATGCTTCTTTATTTCTTATAAGACCTAGGACGGTAATGAACTTGTTTCATGCTATCTTCATGATAAAGACGAGTATATGAATGAGAAGAATATGGTATGCTCTTTTAGTGTGGCCTTGCGTGAAAATTGTACCTATTATTATCTTATGAATGATGTCTTCTAGGTTTAAAATGTTCACTATATATAAATGTATGGAAATTATAGGGGAAACATCAATAACTACGGGACTCGTTGATTTCACTTTTATTTTATTGTTATAGCTTTTAGTTTTTATTTTCTATTTTTCTAAATAGAAACAAAAACTTGTTTGGTTGATAATGACAATGTATTTATATTTTTATTACTGATAATAATTATATATTAAATAAAATTTAAAGATATTTTTTTATAAATAACATAAATAAATATATTTATTTGAATCTATTTTATAATATTTATTGATATATTAGTAGTAAAATTTATTACATTTTATTAAAATAAATAATTATTTAATAATCAAATTTTTATTTATAATTTAATATTTTAAATAATTAAAGTAAATTTTATTTAATTATTAAATTATTTATAATTTTTATTAATAATTAATATTAAATAATATATTTAATTGATAGTGACTTAGATTATGAAACAACATAAAGTTAAAGCCACTGTTTATTTTGAAAGATTGTATATTTATGAAGCATAAAATAGAAGCAATCTCCTTTAATTTGTCAGATATAGTGCGGTAACTTAAGCTTAGACCATATCAAAATCAAGCACATTCTGGCTTATTAAATAGCATCTTATTGTTAAAGTCCAAATGTTCATATTATCTTTGTCATGTTGGGTCTGATCAAAATATTTCTAAGTCCTAATGAAGGATCACCTCTTTTTATTGGGCCTGAACTTTCGCTTAGGAGCAAAACCTTGTAAATCCTGCCGAGTATGGATCCTCAACACCCGACGACTCAAAGACCAAACATGACGAGGTGAGGTTGGAAGGTCAGCAATTGTCCACGACAAATCCCCATTTTCTTGCAACCCCCCTCCAATACCACACTGCCTTATCCTCATTTCTTGCAATTTAATGTCATAGTACTTCTATTTAACACAGAAAACCTGTTCTGTCTGTTTGGTTTGGTTTTGTTCCATCCCTTATCCATGACATTTTCTTCCTCTCAGATCAAATACTATTTACCCTCTCTGCTTCCCACTCAAAAACCCAGGACTAATCCATTTCCTCAAAATCTCCCATTTGTCTCCAAATCATCGAGGTCCCAGTTTTATGGAACAAAATTATATCATTTCACTTCCATCACCATCTCATCTTCTTCTTCAGTGAAGACATTGATTTCTGCCAAGGTACATTTTGCTTTCAATATGGATGCTGGGCTTACGGTGGTCTCTTTAATATTGACTGAATTGGTTACCTGGATGTGTGTTTCAGGTAAACAAAGGGCAGATACCACCATCCTTCACGTTGAAAGATCAAGATGGAAAGAATGTGACTCTTTCCTAGTTCAAAGGGAAGCCCGTAGTTGTCTACTTCTACCCCGCTGATGAAACTACGGGATGCACAAAGCAGGTAAGACTGTTCTAGCTATCTTAAAGCTTTAGTCTAGTTTGGGTAAAGGAAGAATAAGATAATAGAGAAAAGGAGAAGTGAAACTGTATTATCTGACCTTTTTATCCGCTCTTTAGTTATAAATTCACCAACAGAGGAAGTTATTGTGAGTTGTAACTATACAACGAGATGGAACATAGCGATTTGCGAAGTCCATTCTTTTTCATTTCTCAAGGGAGGCGTTATCTGTTAAATTGTTAGTGTGACAAACTCCACTGTATTTAACAGCTTCTTGTAATACGACTTCGTTTTCTAATTCAACATGTACTGCCGCATAAGGGATAGGAAAACCTATTAACTTAAAGAATCTTTTATTAGAAGAAACTCACAATGAAAGACCTTTCCAGGCGTGTGCTTTCAGGGATTCCTATGAGAAATTTAAGAAAGCAGGAGCTGAAGTTGTTGGAATTAGCTGGGATGATCCCTCATCACACAAGGTAAACTCTATTTTGTTTCATAATCTTTGGACTATTGTTTCGTGTTGGAACTTTATATACCCTTTTTCAAATATGGGAGATTCAGCTAAAATTAGAAAGACAGGTCAATAGAACTGAATGACTTTTTATTCGTCGCTGATAATATCTAGTGATAATAATAAATCGTTCCTTAAAATGTCGCCAAATCTTAGTAACAAAATACTGATCGTTACCTAAATGATTGCGAAATTCTGGTAACAAAATACATGTGAAGTTTTTAACAAATCATTACAAATTATGTTTCGCAACGAGTACGATATGTAGCCAAAGAGATACGTGACTATAAACAGAATTATTGCCAATGATATTTTGGGACGCTTTTCTTTGGTGGATAAGCGTTATTACCTACGTTACAATAAACGTACATTTACTGATGAATCAATAATCGTCGCGCAAAATTATTTGCGATGATTTAATATTTGTAGCAAAAATTTTTTTGGTACATTTTGTAAAACATAGCCAAAATTTTATTGGTGACATTTTTTAAAACGCAGCTAAAAAATTTTTGTGATGATTTTTATTTTTTAATAAACATTATTACTGAAAATTTTATCATGTTAATTATAATTATTGGTCACATTTTTAATCCATGTTATTGTTTGTAATATTTATATTTTTTTGTTTTATCAAGCTATATTAAATGAAAATAAAATTAAAAATAATTATAAATTAGAAGCATTTTATATAAACGATTAAATATCATTATATGTTAATTACGAATGTTAAAAAAATGGTTATGTACAAAATAAAATCCGTTTTCATTGTCACTACTATCTACATAGTTTGGGTAAAGTATTTGTTTGATCATCTTTTCAAAATTGGCCAAATTTTGTTCATATTGTTTTGACTTTTGTTCATTTCGTTCTAATTTTTCTTCATTACATTATAATTTAGCCTTAAGCGGCTGATTTTCTTCTTGAAGATAAGTTACATATGTTAGTCTTGATGAGGATGAAGCAGTTGACTTAAAATCATACCTAAGACTTTTGAAGTAGCCAGATCTTGTACCAAGCACGATGTTGCAAATGTCATCTATATTTGACTCATGTCTGTCAGCCAATAATCTTTGTAACAACTCCTACATCTTATTCTAATATTTAAAAACAAAATTAATATTTAATTAAAATATTATTAGTTAATAATACATAATTAAATAAACTTAAAATTTTAATAAAATTTTAAACTTACATAGTTATTTTGCTTTCTTCTAACATCCACCCATACATAATGTGTAGCACCCCACTCTCAGAGTGCATATCCCCGAACATATCGATGGTATTCGAGAATACACTCTATAAGAGTGTTGTCCTAAGATGGTCTGTTAGACTCAATACAAATTTTTCTCTCACATCACACACATCAAATACCTTTAAACTAATCAAAAATCAATCACAACCCATATCATTTATACACACATCGAGTCCAAATTGATTCTCAATTTGAGCATTTCATTCATCAATACACTCAGTCATAATGTTATTACACTTCACAATTCACATAAACATTATACAATATTTGCGGAACACATTTTAAAATATAAAAGATACTGTAGACATATGCAAGTGTCAATTGATCTCGACCTCTATCTCTTATTCGATTTCAGCGGCTATATTATAGTTTGTCTAACTAGGTATCTCCTCTAAGCTTGGAAAATAAGTTGCAAATTTTGGGTGAGTTTTGCGAACTTAGTGAGCGGACTATCCCCGATGACTCACTTATATCACATAACACATACAGTTCATGCTTCAAATTCACATACACTTTATATCAGCATATAATGCACATCATTTCACCAATAATCATATAACATCACATAACACTTTGATCACTTATTTCACAATTCACATTCAGAGGAGTCAAATAGTTCATTTCGATCATTTAAAATATACATATCAATTATATATACAATGCGTATGAGAGTCACATCCAACTGTTATTGTTGTGACCTAGTGCCTGTAACTATCCCGTATCTATTGAGGGTACCGGACTCATTAATAACTGTCCCTTATTCGTTAGGGATACAGGGCTCATTATACATAGTGAGCTTTTGACTGTTAATCACTTTCTGAGCTTTAAGCTCTTTTTTGGTGGCTACTTCAGTTATAACAACCTTTATCTGTTCATGCATTCATATAATGAAATGCATCACATTGACATATATTCAATCAATCATTTGTGCTCAAATTTTCACATTCACATTTATCATCGGACCTTAGTCTGTCATTTAACAATTAAGTTGAGTATCACTTATTCAGTCAAATTCACATATAATGAGCACTTCTAATGATTTTCATGCATCAAACCACTCGGACATTCAATGCCCGAAATCAATACATGCACATCACATAATAATTCAATAAATATGCTTAAACAAAACAATTAATTAAGAGGAGACTATCTAGGTTGACTCACAGTATGCTCGAGATTAGGATTAGCTTTCATAATTCGGAAACGTCTAGATGTTGACTTTTAATCCTGTATATCAACTTCATGCAATACACATTGTACACACTTTACTAATTGAACATCACATAAACATTTAGTTACACACACACACACACACACACACACACACACACACACACACACACACACATACATATGTGTGTATGTGTGTAATGTATAATACATGCTCATATTGACTATTCGGAGTATATATCCTTAATTCACATCTCATGTTCATTCATACTTTATAACTCATATATGCCTAATTTGAACTTAGGTTGATAACTCAATTATACAAGATTCTTCTAAGTTCATCACTCTATTACACTAAAGTTATTCTAGCATTATAAGATCACATAATATCTAATTTCTCATTCATCCTTACTTAATACTCATCATTCATCTCCTTTGTATCTCATTAGCATTCATAAGATTACTTTCATTCATTTCATATTGTCATTCTCACAATTTCATCAGATCTATGCTCGTTAGGCGGGCCTTATGTCTGTAGGGTGGACACGTACTTATATATGCTGTCTTTCGAAGCAATTTCAGTTCAAATGGCCAGTAAATATTTGTTAAGCAAACTTCATGTCTGCTGGGGCAAACATTCTAGCATTTTCCAGCTTTCCAACTTCGCTTAAGTCCGTTTGGAGGGACATCATATTCATTGGGCAGGCATTCACTGGACACTTACAGAAATGTGAAAATTTGACCTTTTATACAGCAAAATCTCTCCTCGAAATCTTCATGGAAGTTGTAGAACTCAGAGTCCTCTTCGAAAGCATATGTAAATGACCTTAATCTGACATCCACAGAAAAAGTTATGCCTCTTGTCCCAAAATCTATCCATTTACTTAATCTTATTAATCTCAATCTATTTCTATTTTCCAACGTTTCCAACTCTATTTTCAGATCAATTTTGTATGCTCATTATGACATAAAAATGAGGCATTTAGGCAACACGTTGTTCTAAACAAATATTCCTATATATCTTAAGTTTCTAACGACATATAATTTATGCAGTTTGGTTTAGTATTCTACGAGTTATACTTAAAATACTAAAGGTTGCTGCAACAACACCCAAACTCAAATTCAAGCCAATTTTCAGAATTCTTATAGACAGAATTAAAATTCAATTTCTTCATAAAACTTTTAGCCATATGTCTCTAGTTTAATTTTAATTAAAAACCATCTCATTTAGATGTTTATAGATCAAGATATGACCAAAATACATTTGCCTATTTAATGAAAACATTCCTTCTAACATATTCCAGCACACATTTATCTTCATTTTCTTCCTAGTTCGTCTCTTTTGCTTAGTCTATCATTTCTAGCTCATGTCCTTATTATTTCCTCTTCATTCCTACTTTCATTTCAGCTTAATATCAATCACAAACAAATCATATTCTATGATTGATCATTAATACCAAAAATAGAACATATCATATACACACATTTATCATATTTTCTGCACACATATCTTACTCCATTATCACATTCATTTCACTTTTAAACTATCACACTAATTCTTCCCATTCAAGACACCATAATACTCCTTTTCATTACCTTCAAACTCATTTTAGCTCATCTTTATAACAATAAAAAAGATACACATTATACACCAAGAAAACAGAACATAAAAATCATCTATTCATCTATCAAATTTTTGCACAATTTCGACATCATTTCAATGATCATTCTAACTCAAATCATCTCAAGAATAACTTATGACATATTGATCATAATGTATGTAAAAGTAAGACATAAATCTACCCACATTTCTCATTCATGTTTCAGCATGTATACATCCTCATTTTATGATAATTTAATGCTTAACTATCATTAAAATATGTTTCATTTAACAAATAAAGAAGAGTAATGCTTTATACTCACTTGTTCACTTCAAAATCTTCAAAAACTCACTTAACCCTAGCTTTCCTTGAACCATACGACCATCACCATTGTAGGGAGAAAGAAGGTTGAAGAGTTAGGTCTTTTAGTGACAATAAAGAAGATAACAAAATGAGAGTAGCAAGTGAAAGGTGAGAACAAGATTCACATTGAGAGGGTGAGAGATGAGTATCGTAGATCAAGAAGATTAAAAAAGATAAAGAAGAGAAATTAACAAAAGGTGAGAGCAAATGAATAAAGTGACGACAAATAAAAGTGAAGATGGTCTTTCACTTGGGAGAGACTGTTGTAGGGGTGGATGCATGGCTTGGGAAGTGACACTTGTCACTTGCCACATGTTTACTTCCTATAGTCTCACTTGATTCTCTTATTTAACTAGTCAATTTGTCTCAAATTTTTAATCCAATTGTCTCATAATTTTTAATGATATTTGTCATTAAATCCTAATGTCACGTGTCAATTATTTTTATTGCCATTTAATACTTAATTCTACTACTATTTATCAATTATCCTGTCATTTAACATTTTTCATAATCCCAAAATACGCATAAATTTTAGACATTTCTTAAATTTTTACCAAAAACTCTAAATAAATACTTATACATACCAAATCAATTTTCAAGACATATTATCTACAATTCACCATATAATCACATTCATAAATCATTTATACCTAATAAATGTCAAATGATTGCATGAACAATCATTGTAATGTGTGCAATTTTCAACAATCACGTGTATTTATGCTAATATTTTGCATGAATATGAAATGTATTTTTCTATTCTCTTATTGCTAGTTCTCATTTACAGAAATCTAGGGTTCTAAACCTTTGCATGGAAACGGGATGTTATAACTCTCCCTCCCTTAATAAATTTCGTCCTCGAAATTCTTATCTGATTGATAAAAAAGATAGGAGTATTGTTTCCTCATATGCTCCTCTGTTTCTCATTTAACTTCATCACTCGAATAATTTCTTCCAATTGACTATAGTCAATGGAATCACTCGGTCTTTTAATTATTTATTCAGATATCCTTTTCTCTTAACTGATTCCTCAATATATCTCATATTATTTGCAAATTTCACTTCTTGTGTCGACAATACATCTATTGGATCATACCAATATCTCCTAAACATACTTATGTAACATAGTATGGGCTCTGATATATCTTTGTTAGTAAGACTATCTAAAGTCAATGGTCCTATGCTCTTATCATATGGACTAATACAATTTGGGCTTAGTTATCCTTTTTAACGAACTTTAGCACACCTTGACAAGATGGTACTTTCAAAAACACTTTATTTATCTATCTATATTCCATATCTTCATTGTTGATCCACCTAACTCATTTATCTTTCTTGAATTACTTAATTTCTAATACAGTTCAATTTCAATTATCAACAATATCTCAAATCAATTCTGGCCTTTAACTATTTTTAGGCCCTCTCTATCTCAATATAAGGGCAGACGACTCATTCTATCGTATAACGCCTTATACGGTGTCCCACAGATACCACTGTGATAATGATATTCATAATCGAATTCAATCAGAACTGTATACTGATCTCATGTTCCTAGGAACTCCCAAAATATAAGTTCTAAGTATATCTCCAACATTTAAGACTGTTGGTAATTCAAACATTTGGTCACTTAATTCTACATCCTTAGCCGCTAAATGATGTTTCGCATATTCCTACTAGGATATATAGCATAGGTTGTTATTTGTGCTTTCTTTAATAATCTCTTTGCTCAATCATCTTTATCAGATACACATACTTTTTACTATAATTGCAAAATATTATTTTTCCAATTTAACTCAAAATTCAAATTCATTTCCAATTCCTCAATAAGATTCACAAATTTTGAATCCTCACTTATGACTTTTCTAATCCTTTCATATAAAACTAATCTTAAATTCAATATAGTTAATATTACTTTATTTGACCCCAAATTCAACTCAACATTCTATGTTCTTTATTGCACTAGGTTTAGTAACTCAATATCTGAATTTGTGTTATACTGCTATCAGATTTTCTGTTCAATGCATAAGATTATATCATAATTTCTTGTGTGAAACATCATTATATACTACAAAATCCCCAAATCCAGATGATATAATTACATCGGTGTTTTTAATTCTTCAAAATTCTTTTTACATACATTAGTCTATCTGAATAACATATTTTTCCTTAGAAGTCTTGTCAAAGGGCTAGATCAGTAGAAACCCTTCGACAACCTCTGATAATATCCAATATTCAGCTAATTCTAGAAAACTCCGGATCTTACATCTATTCCTCGGAGTTTCTCACTTCATCATTTCCTTCACTTTCCTTTTTGAGTTTACCTATATGCCTTGTCCAGATACTATATAACTCAAAATGTCATCTATGATCATAGTCACCAATTTATCCAAGTAAAGTCGAAACACTTTGTTCATTATTGTCATGTATACTATTGGGCATTTGTCACCCCAAATAGGTATCACTATTAACTCGAAGCGCCCACAACTATTTCTCGAAATTCTTAAGTATCTAGTTCCTCAAATGGGGTAATGATATCTCTTTTCCTTTTTTTTTTACAAATTGGTTTCTTTTCTCGAATGATTTTCTCCATTCATTCCATTTCCTCTGATTTCTCATCGACTTATTTTAATATATGTCTATGTATATTCGTACTAGTTTTCCACACATTTCAATTTATTCACAAGTCTCAATTTTTTGAATATAACCGTCAAATCTAACTTTTACCTTCCGAATATACGAATATAGAGCACATTTAGACCTAAGTTCCTTTAGCAATAACAATAATATCATCCCAATTTCATGAACCTAATAATGTAAATGGGTTTCCTTTCATCAATAAGATACAACTACTCTCTATAGGTAGTATTTTCAGCTTCTTATGCCCTAGTCTTAATTAGAAATGGGTCTCCAATATTTACTTCTGATTCATTTGATATTCATTTATTCTTAGAAGTAAATCATTCGATCTACTAGACCTAATTCATGAAATTGTTCTTCGAAAGAAGATTTCTTGCTACTATCATGTATACTGTTCATATAATCCTTATCAGTCAACTGTTTTTATCATTGCTTATCAGCCATTCTTAGTACCTCAAGAAGATCAATTTCAACTATTCATAATATCTCAATAAGATCAATTTCTGTCATAACTTATATGATTAGAATATTATTTATAATGAAACTCAGTGAAGCAATAAACACATTCAATTACTTTCCAAACTTTCCAAAATTTACATTCATTCCATACTAATTCAACTATCATATTGATTTCATTAAAACTCACAAAACTCTACTCATTTGATTCTTTTTCATTCATTTAATTCCATTCATTCTTGTAACCTTAACTCTTTCCATAACACATCAAAATTTTTTTTCCATAGTTCATCACTTAATTATATCCATTTAAACCTATGCTTCCACTGTGCTACTATGAGTTCTGTCAAAATTTTAACTATAGGGACTATAACTATAGAGTATTTAATATGTCATAGATCACTTTATATACCATATCTAAGTATATATTACATATATGCTCAATAACATTATTCACCAATGTAACCACATTATCATATATGCACTCATAATAACAAATCAACTTAACCTTAAGGACTTCGATATATATATCGCTATAATTCATTTCATCTTACATATGTATGTTCTCAATTAATTTACAATTATAAATATATAACCATAATGAGATTTCTAATCTCAATCCACGAACATAACCTTACACCCAATCATAAAATCTTATCATGATAATCAAATAACCATTTTAGTTCCGAATTCAACTTCTCAATGCATAGTAAATTTTGTTTTCTTTGAACTTAGTTTGTACACTTCAAATCTTGTCATTTATACTAATATCTCTGCTTTTCCTCAGTCAGTCTACAAAAATAATTTCACATCCATATCAATTTAGAGATGTATGTAATCACAGTGCAATATTGATATCATATTTGATGATATAACCACAATTTCCATTGCACGGAATCTTTTGTCTATCATACCAAACCATATACTATTTATCATATCTAAATATCCACAAATTTTCATTTTCTTACATTATGACAGATCATCATCTTTCTCATTACTTCTAACAACTCAAACTCTTAACGAATGCTTATGCATGTGACTCATCTAAATGCATCTTAGACTAGGGATCAGTAGCCACTACATGCTAAGACATGTCTAAAATGTATATATCTTGACACAGTTTGAAAAAGACCATGTAAGATACTAAATTTAGGCTCTGATACCAAATTGTAGCACCCCACTTTTATAGTGCATATCTCTGAACATACCGATAGTATTCTAGAATACACTCTACAAGGATGGTGCACTAGGACAATCAGTCTGACTCAATATAAATTTTTCTCTCATATCATACGCATAAAGTACGTTTAAACAGATCAAAAATCAATCATAGCCCATATCATTTATACACACTTCAAGTCCAAATCGATTCTTAATTTGATCATTTCATCCATCAAAACACTTTCAGTCATAATATCATTACACTTTACAATTCACATAAACATTATACAATATTTGCAGAATACATTTTAAAATACAATAGAGACTGTAGACATATGCAGGTGTCAACTAATCCCAACCTCTATCTCTTATTCGATTTCAGAGGCTATATTTGAGTTTGTCTAATTGGGTATCTCCTCTGAGCCTGAAAAATAAGTTGCAAATTTTAGGTGAGTTTGGCAAACTCAGTGAGTGGACGATCCTCGATGGCTCACTCATATCACATAACACATACAGTTCATGCTTCAAATTCACATATACTTCATGTCAGCATATAACGTACATCATTTCACCAATAATCATATAGCATCACATAACAATTTGATCACTTATTTCACAGTTCACATTCAGAGGAGTCAAATAGTTCATTTCGATCATTTAAAGCATGTATATCAATTATATATGCAATGCACATGAAACTCACTTCTAATTGTTATTATTGTAACTGAGTGCCTGTAACTGTCTCGTATCTACTATGGATACCGAACTCATTAATAACTATCCCTTATCAGTTGGAGATACATAGCTCATTATACACAGTGGGCCTTTGACTCTTTATCACTTTTTGAGCTTTAAGCTCCTTTTTATTTTCTAAGCTTTTAGCTCTTTTTCGGTCGCTACTTCAGTCATAACAACTTTTATCTGTTCATGTATTCATGTAATGAAATGCATCACATTAACATATATTCAATCAACCATTTGTGCTCAATTTTTCACATTCAAATTCACATTTATCATCAGACTTTAGTCCGATATTTAACAATAAAGTTAAGTATCACTTATTCAGTCAAATTCATATACAATAAGCACTTCCAATGATTTTCATGCATCAAATGCCTCGGACATTCAATGTATTAAATCAATACATGCATATCACATAATAATTTAATACAGATGCTTAAACAAAACAATTAATTAAGAGGAGACCATCTAGGTCGACTCACAATATGCTCTAGATTAGCATTAGCTTCCATGATTCGAAAATGTCTGGATGCTGACTTTCAACCCTGTATATCAACTTCATGCAATACACATTGTACACACATTACTAATTGAACATCACATAAACATTCAGTTATACATATATATATGTGTAATATATAATGCATGCTCATATTGACTATTTCGGGTATATTTCCTTAATTCACATCTCTTAATCATTCATAGTTCATAACTCATATATGCCAAATTTGAACTTAGGTTTATATCTCAATTGTACAAGATTATTTAAGTTCATCACTCAGTCATTCACTAAAGTTATTCTAATATTATAAGATCACATAATATCTAATTTCTCATTCATCTTTACTTAATACTCATTATTCATATCCTTTGAATCTCATTAGCATTCATAAGATCACTTTCATTTATTTCACATTATCATTCTCACAATTTTATCGGATCTATGTTTATTAGGTACACCTTATGTCCATGGAGTAGACATATACCTATATATACCGTCTTTCAGAGCACATTTAGTTTAAATGCCAGTAAATGTCTATTAGGCGGACTATCGCTTATGTCCATTTATAGGAACGTCATGTCTATTGGGCAAATATTTATAGAAATGTGAAAATTTGACCTTTTAGACAGCAAATCTCTCCTTGGAGTCTTCACGGAAGTTGTATAAATAGGAGTCCTCTTCGAAAGTGTACTTAAATGACCTTAATCCGACATTCACAGAAAAAGTTATGCCTCTTACCCCGAATTCTATCCATTTACTTAATCCTATTAATCTCAATCTATTCCGGTTTTCCAGCATTTCCAACTCTATTTTCAGATCAGTTTTGTATGACCATTATGATATAAAAAAAGAGATATTTAGGCAACACCTTTTTCTATATAAATGTTCCTATGTATCTTAAGTTTCTAAAGACATATAATTTATGCAATTTGGTTCAGTATTCTATGAGTTATACCCAAAATACTAAAGGCTGTTCTCAAACTGTAACAACACTCAATATTCAATTTCAAGCCAAATTTAAGAACTTTTATAGATAGAACTAAAATTCAATTCCTTCATAAAAATTATAGCCATATGTTCTAGTTTAAGTTTAATTAAAAATCATCCCATTTGGATATCTATAGATCAAGATATGACTAAAATATAGATGTGTGTTTAGTGAAAACACTACATCTAACATATTCCAACACACATTTAACTTCATTTTCTTCCTAGTTCACCTCTTTTGCTTAGTCTATCATTTCTAGCTCATGTTCTCATTATTTCATCTTCATTCTTAATTTCATTTCATCTCAATATCAATCATAGACAAATCATATTCTATTATTGATCATTAACACCAAAAATAGAACATATCAAACACACACATATTCATCATATTTTTTGCGCACTTATCTTACTCTATTATCACTTTCATTTTACTTCTAAACTATCACACTAATTCTTCCCATTTCAAGACACCATAGTACTCCTTTTCATTGCCTTCAAACTCATTTTAACTCATCTCTATAACAATCAAAGAGATACATGTTATACACTAAGAAAACAGAACATAAAAACCATTCATTCATCTATCAAATTTATGCATAATTCCTACATCATTTCAGTGATCATTCTAACCCAAATAATCTGAAGAACAACTTATAACATATTGATCATCATGTATGTAAAAGCAAGACATGAATTTACTCACATTTCTCACTTATGTTTCAGCATGTATGTATCCTCATTTTAGGATCATTTAACTATTAACTATCATCAAAACATGTTTCATTCAATAAATAAAGAAGAATAATGCTTTGTATTTTAATATCTTCAAAAAAATCACTTAACCCTAGCTTTCCTTGAACTACATGATCATCACCATTATAGGGAGAAAAAAGGTTGTAGGGTTAGGTCTTTTAGTGACAATAGAGAAGATAACAAAATGAAAGTAGCAAGTGAAAGGTGAGAATAAGGTTCACATTGAGAGGTAAGAAATGAGTATTGTAGATGAAGAAGACTGAAGAAGATAAGAAGAGAAATTAACAAGAGGTGAGAGCAAATGAATAAAGTGAAGACAAATAAAAATGAAGATGGTCTTTCACTTAGGAGAGATTGTCGTTGGGGGTGGATGCATGGCTTGGTGAGTAACACTTGTCGCTTGCTACATATCCATTTCCTGTGGTCTCATTTGGTTCTCTTATTTAACTAGTCAATTTGTCTCCATTTTTTAATCTAATTGTCTCCCAATTTTCATTGATATTTGTCATTAAATCCTAATATCACATATCAATTATTTCTACTATCATTTGACATTTAATTCTACTACTATTTGTCAATTATCCTGCCATTTGACATTTTTCCTAATCCCAGAATACATATAAATTTCAGACATTTCTTAAATTTTTACCAAAAATTCTAAATTAATACTTATACACACCAAATCAATTTTCAAGACATATTATCCACAATTCACCATATAATCACATTCATGAATCAATCATACCCGATAAATGTCAAATGAATGCATAAACAATCATTATAATGTGTGTAATTTTCAACAATCACGTGTGTGTATGCTAATATTTTGCATGAACATGAAATGCATTTTTCTATTTTCTCATTGTTATTTCTTATATACAGAAATCTAGGATTCTAACCCTTTGTATGGAAATGAGATGTTAAATGATGAGTGGGTTTGTATAGTATGATCCTATTACACTCTTGTCCATGTAGTTTGTTCTCACTTTATTTTATGGAAAAAGAATTTGAAACACAATAAATAATATTGTATTTACTAATATAATTATAACTTATAAACAAAGAACTTACGAATTCATTTTGTATGACAACAAATAATTTCGAGCCTTGGTTGTGAGGTGTTTTCATTTTTTCTTTTTTGACCTTAGCTTTCTCACACTTTTCTTAGATAAAGAAAAGAAAAATTCAATAAATTGTGTAACAAGATTAATGGAAGCAAATGTGAAGAGAAAGAAGACAAATCTTAATATTGGCATATACTCAATAATCACACATTTGACTCTAATTTTCTAGAGTCACTCCTTCAGGAACATGTCTCCCCTCCTCCTCATCTGAAGAAAAAGATTTGTAGTATTTACGTAGTTGATAATGATGATCCTTAGCCCTTTGTTTTAACAGTGAACTCATACAGTTGAGACTTTAGGGTTCTTCATATTGACAGTATTGAGCTTCATTTGTTAATAATAAGTAAAAGTTAAATTAATCTTTAAATAAGTAAATAAAAATTGCATTTAATTAAGTAAATTGAAAAATTACCGAAACTTTGTACAAAGCATTCTGTAGTATATTGTATTGCTTCAACTGCTTGGCATGCTAAAGATAAGACAATTTAGTCCTAACAATGATCTTAACTCATTAGATAATTTAGTCGATTGAACCTTGTTAATAGGATGACCTTGTGAGGTATCAGTATACATAGACAACTTCTTGTTTATTGCAACATTTGTGTGTTGCAACTTAGAACTTTTAATTTTGCCTCTACCTCTTTTTATAATAGCTGTATGAGAACTTGAAAACAAAAGAATAATGATAAGAAAAAACATTAAACATGTAAATATAAATTTGAGCAGAACTCTAATCATAACTGATAAAGATTAATAGACCTGAATACCCCTCAACATTAGTTAAGGTAGATAGAGGTTGTTGTTCACTGACTTTATTGGTGGATGAAGTTAGCGGTTGTTGTTGGATAGGGTGAGATTGATCTGGTTGTTTGGGGGAGAAGCAATTTTGATAGTTGCTACCTTCTTTCTCTTGTTTCTACTAGGTGCTATTATACTGAATATCTATAACTCAAATATTAACATTACACGTAAACATAAGTCAAACATCAACAATATGCATAATCATAACTTAAATAGATTGCAATTAAACATAAGTCAAACATCAACATTCCATATTAACATAAATCAAACATGAACATTATGCATTAACGTAACTCAAACATCAACAATACGTATAAACAAAACTGAAACATAAAAATTCCTCATTAACATAACTCAAACATGAACATGAACATTAATGTAACTCAAATATCAATAATACGCATAAACAAAACTGAAATATTAACAATCCGCATAAACATAACTTAAATATCAATATTTTGCATAAACATAAGTCAAATATCAACAATACACATTAATATAGCTCAAACATTAGCAATACATTTCAAACAATATAAACAATTTTTTTAGCCTTCAATCCTTATGATCAAGATCTTGAAAATCATTATCATTAATTACATTATAATTTGACTCTTCATTACTATTATATTTGGCCAAGTTATCATCATTGTCATATAATTTGTCCTCAATATAGTTTTCATCTCTTTCTATAATAAGATTGGCTTGTACTTTATCCACTTGTACTATATTTGTACTTTATCCACTTGTACTATATTGGGATTAACATCTCTCCTATGAAATGATAATATATCTACATCTTCTATTTGAATGGTTTCATTATTTAACTCCAATTTAACCTCTTAATATACTTCATTACCATCCTCACTCATTATACCATTATTTCTTTCACAAAAATTGAAGAGATTTTAGTGTTGAAAAGTTTAAACAACCTTTTACAGCCTAATACAGTATCACTGAGGTAGAAAACTTGCTTCATTTGACTTACAAGGACAAAAGAGTCATTATTATACTATACCTTACTAACATTAATGCTAGTAATATTCCCATTCACTTTCATGTCAGCAATATTAAATCGTTTGCACTTAAATAGCATAACTTTTTTATCCTTGATATAATGCAACTCTATTATTTCAAAAATGACATCGTAAAATTTAGTAAAATCATCGTCATGACATCTCTCAACAATAACCCCACAATTTTGGTTTCTAAGTCGATTGTTTCGATGTTGTATATGAAATCTAATCCTATTAACAATGTAACCTGTATATTTTTTTTCCCATACATATGAGGCCTACATGTCAAAGAATATAATGTTGTTGTACCCTCTTGCATGTTACTGTTATGTAACTATATCATTTGTAGGACAAAATGAAATTAGAAGTTAATATGACATACAAATTGTTATAAGTTCATAATATTCAATCAATATATAACTTACTCGGGTCCTAAACCATGATAGAAACTTAAGCTTATGTCTTTCTTGAATATTAACAATCTCTTTGCTTCGAATAAACTCTTTATGCTCTCTATTTAAAAAAGTAAATAGAGATCAGGAAATATAAATTAAATCACAAAATTTAAATATGAAAATTTGAATCCAAAGTAATATACATACCCCATATATATATCGACTTCCTAATAATTGTTCAAAATATAAGCAATTTCGAATTCATCTGTAGTTAACTCCACATATTTTTTGATACCAAGTGACCTTACTTTTTGGGAAAAAACTGACAAGTCATCATCTTGATCAAAATCAAAGTTACGTTTTGGTCTATTAAATCTTGACTCAACATCATTTAAGTGCATCAAACAAAATGTCAAGGATTCATTCGTTATATAAACTTTTATAATAGACCCTTCAGGTTGAGCTCTATTATGTACATAACGCTTAAGAGAACATAAAGACCTAAAAACATATAAAACATTAATAATTGTTACTAACTTGCAAATTAAAAAAATTGAAGTTAAAATAAAATAACTTTTAATGAGGAACATCCATTGAAATTGAATCGGTCTATAAATTTTTTCTTCATAATGTAAGTGAATTGTCAAATGCATCGTAACATTAAAAAACAATAGGGGGAATAATAGTTTAAGCTTAAATAAAATCAAAGCTATGTCTTTTTATATTTTGTCAAGCTCTTCAAATTTAAGTGTCTTGTAACATAATTGCATAAAAAATTCACCCAATTGACCTAAAATTATAGGCATATCCTTCGACAAATACTCACATATTCCAACAGGAAGTAATCATTGTAAAAGTACATGATAATCATGAATTTTCAACTTTGATACTTTTCCCTCTTTAACATTCACACAATGGACTATATTAGAAGCATATCCATTAGGAAATTTGACTAACTTAAGAAACTGACAAAAAGTTTGCTTCTCTTTTTTTAACATGTTGTAACAAGCATGTGGAATAACGTTGACCTATTTAAATCTTCTTTTCCAATTTAAATCTTCCAAGTGTAGTCTATCTTAAATTGTGTCTTTCGATTTGCCATCAATTCCCATCATAATTCTTAAAATATTCTCATAAATATTTTTTAATATATATCACATCAAGATTATGCCTTAATGGCAATTCCTTCCAATATGACAAATTGAAAAATATGTTTTTTATTCCAATTGAGCTTAATAACATTTCACTTTCACTTTCTATCACTTGAGTGTTTGCTAGGTGTAAAGTCACCTAAACGTGATTTCTAGTAAACCACATCTTCCTAAGGGTGGTCAAGTTAGTAGAGTGGGGGGCATAGGGCCAAAAGGTCCTGTGTTCGAATTCTCTTACCTACACTCTCTTGATCGAGCCTGTCATACAGGGCTTGCCTAGTGTGGAATATTTGATTGATGTGATTTGTAGGTTATTATGTCAATCAGGAAGTTTACTCAGTGCGCATCTAAATAATAACAGCTGCGAGTTCTTCCGTTCTAAAAAAAGTAAACCACACAATCACTAGACAACTGCAAAGGAGCTTCACCTAATTCTACTATGCCATTGAACAATTTGCATCTTCACTATCTATACCCATGTTCCAAGTCACGATGATGTCTTGTATAATATATTTTACTTTGTAACCTTATTGAATAAGTTCGATAGTTATACACAGGATAGGTGATATACTCTTTAGTATTCTAACTAAACAAATTCTTATAAGCTGGAAAATCATTTATAGTCGACAAAATAGTCACATGAATTATAAATGTTTCACGTTGAACAACATAAAAAGTCTCTAATCCAACCTTTTATAGATCGTTTAAGTCATCAATTAATAGTTGTATGGATACATCAATATCCTTTCTAGGAGTAGTAGGTCCTGAAATAAGCAAAGAAAATAACATAAAAGTCTCCTTCATATACTTATATGGAGGTAAATTATACGGCACTAACATTACTGGCCACTGTTGTAAGAGGTACTCATATTACCAAAATGTTTAAATCCATCTGAGGCTAAACCAAGTTGTTACAACACGCCTATGCAAACTATGGAAACTTTCCATCAAAGTCTTTCTATGCCATTGAATCTGCTGGATGACACATAATGTTATTATCAATGCGTTTCTCTTTATGTCATCTCATGTCTATAGCTATTTTTATTGACATAAAAAGCCTCTGTATTCATGGTTTAATAGGAAAGTATCTCAAGATTTTATGTGGTATCTTTTTCTCTCTCCTATCATCCACTCACCACTTTGATGTGCCACAAATGGAACAATCTTCAAGATCTTTACCTTCCTTCCAAAATATAGCATTATCATACTTATATGCAAGTATTGATATATCCTAATCCAAGGTCTCTTAATAATTTCTTTGCATCATAGTATGATTTGGGGCAATTTGTGTCTAACAAGTAATGCATCATTGAGCAAGTCAATTAATATGTCAAAAGACTTGTCACTCCATTTATTATAGACCTTCAAATGCAACAACTTGATAATAAAAGATAGTTGTGAAAAATTTAAGCACCCTAGATATAATTCTTCTTGAGTAACTTTCAATAACTTCGTAAAATTATCTTTTGTAATACCACCAATTATGTTAGGCAAACCAGTTTTACTTATTACAACCAATTATGTTAGGAAAATCAGTTTTATTCATTGTCTCCGTATAATTCCCATAATCCTCTAACATCTCACCAATCCCATCATCATCACCAGCACCATATGTTACTATTATCAACACGTGTACCAATACTTCTACTACAACTTGCTTACTTACATTTTTCATGATAAAGCCATGAAGAATATAATTTATCTATGCCTTGGATTAACAAATAATTATATACTACATCTTGACTTTAAATATCAACATTTAAGCAATCTATACATGGACAATGAATATGACATTCATCACCCATTTGATCTTTTACAAATTGCATGAAACTTTTAACTCCTTCTAAGTATTTAATAGACTATTTCCAATCAGGCATCCAACTTTTGTCCATCTCGTTATATAATTAAAGTAAACAACTGAACTACTAAATGCAATCCTCATTCTATATAACATAACCATTAATCACAAGTTCCTCGTTAATTTTTGAATTCAAACAAGCACTATGATACTTGACATTATTACGCCACATGAATCGAGAAAGCAAGTTCTCGCTGTGACTTTTAGGCTAGTGAAATATTTCATCGATAAGTCTCATGGGAGTTATATCACGAGTTTCTAGCCTATATACCATCTTATGAGTTTATTATACAAAGGATTGTCTATAATTGTAGGTGAATTTCTAATGTTAATACTTCTCCATTAGCAGTACAAGTTTATGAATTAAGTTTGAATTTAAACAATCACTATAGTACATGACATTGTTACACCACATGAATTAAGAAAGTAAGTTCTCGCTATAACTCCTAGGCTCGTAGAATATTTTACCAGTAAGCCTCATGAAAGCTGCATCACGAGTTTCTAACCTATATATTATCCTACGAGTTTATTATGCAAATCGTTATCCATAATTATAGATGAATTTCTAATCATCAATACTAAGTTTGAATTCAAATAAACATTAAGCTACATGCATTAAATAGTTTTGTAATTCATACATCTACTCATTAATTATTTAAACAAAACTCAAACATAAATACTTAGACTACTAAAGCAGTCTATACAAACTCATCATTGATTCTAAGAATATTGGAAAGAACAACATAAAACAAGCACCTCCTTTGCATTGACACAAAACCCAAACATATGGTAAATATTAGTTAGAAGATTTACCCAGATGGACGAACAATCACAAACTACAATAAATAAGGATGAGGTTAGATGATTGTAAATGCTCTTCAACACAAAACATGGAATACAAAAAATGAGAAGTTCTTATTTAATATAATATACTTGTTCATAGAATTGAGTCTTATGACTTAAAATGTAGAAAATGCTTATAACTATGTGATAGGGCTTAAAATGAAATTTATATGCTTACAGTGAATCTTAGGACTTGAAAGTTCAAAAATTGCCTAGAGTCAAGTCTTAAGTCTTTGGAATGGATAAAATGCCTTGACTACATCTTAAGGTTTTAAAATAAAGAAGAACCAAGTACAATAGTAACATAGAAAACTATATTAGTGGCTATATGATTAAGGGGAGGGTATAGATTTCAAGGAATATTTTTCTTCAATCGGTAGATTATAAGATTAGACTATATATATAAATCCATCTTCTTTTATATAGGATTTTATGCTCTACATTAAAATTACTAACTAATAGTGATATTTGAAACAATAAATTTTTTCCCAAAAAAAGAAAATAGCATACATACACATAAATGAAACTTTATACAAAAAAAAAAAGAACAAATCAAATTAATGATGATTACTTTATAAATAGAAAAGGTTTATAATTATTAACCTTAATCTGATTAACAATTTTAATACAATTTATGAATTCAATTTATAATTTCATACTATTTTAAACTTACATTGTGCCACATACCAATGGACTATTCAAAACAACTCTAATGACATGCTTCATAATAATGTTTAATGTTATATTGATGACTATAGTTTGTGGATTTAAATTTCAAGAGGATCACCTTGAATACTTGCATAAAGTTTCAAAAGGCTATAGTTTTTTTCAATTGAAGATGAATTTTATAAAGTTTGCTTTCATAGACATAACAAGAAAGTTTTTAGGTTTCTCCATCAAACTGATCAACACAAGACTAATGCCATTATGACTATTTAAAGTGAAGACTCTTTATGCTCTCTATTCTCAAATTTTAAAAGCTTGCGTATATGTTGTTGATTCTATAAAAATAGACAAAAGATGAATAAATCTAATTGAGTTAGTTAATTTGAGATTTATTTAATTAAATTTTGTTAATTAATTGGTTTTCAAATTTGTTTACAAATTCAAAATGTATTCAAATGTGAATAATTGAGTTTGAATTCTATCAAATTGAATTTGATATATAAACTATGACTATATTCTTTAAGGAAAAAAAGTTTATGTTATATCAAATTTAACACAAATCTTAATGCAAACAATGCGAACTATTTCATTAATAAAAGATTCAATTAGATTAATAGATTCCAGTGCCACAAAAATTAAGATAAAAAATACTAATCTATCATTATTCTTTTATAGAAATCACTCATCTTTTCAATATACAGAATTTCAAAACCTTAACACTCTTCATATATCATAATCTCTTAGCTCTAGTACTACCATCCTCACAAAATAGAACACTATCAAAACAGAAACAAATAACTTGTTCATAAGTTCAAACCAGAACACTAAATCTCTACGAGAACTTTCATCGAACAATTTATAGGCTTAAAAAATTCGACACATACTAACAACAAAAATTAAGTCTTCTCCCTTTATTCACCAATATGAACTCATTCAACCATTAACAGGCCACATGAATGCAAACAACTCAACCCCTCACCCTAAAACTGACCATCAACATAGCATTTAACAATATCTATAACTCAAGAAAAAAACCCATAACAACATTACAAATAATTAATTCGAATACAATTGCAGGATGATGATGGAAGACAAAACGAAGAGAAAAAGATGAAACAAGATGAAAGGATGAAGAGAATAACAAATCAACGTAGAATCATGCGGGAGAGAGGAGAGACTGAAAGAAAATTTTAAAAGGGTGTTAAGTTATGTCAATTAAATAGATGCAGAGACAATGTCATTTGTCATTGAACAAACGGCATTGTCTCCGCTTAATTTTTTTCACATTGTGAAAAGGTTAATATGTTGCTGAGGATTTGACTACCAATTTAGAAAATGTCGCTAGTACTATACTTTTTATATATTTTTAAATTTTGCTAAAATTTTATCATCAATATAAATTACTATAAAAATAATATATAATAAATACAATTTTGTGAGATCATGTAAAATTATGAAATCATATATATTAACAGATATTAATAAACAATATAAATGACAATTTTATTAACTAAATTGATTTTTATACTTATACAATCATTGTCATTAATACTAAATTTGATCTTTGAAATGACATTATTGTTAACCATATTTATTTTGAATAATATTAAATTTGAATTTTAAGAATATGATATTAATATTTATTATTGATTTCCATTTTTTATTATATTGCAATTTATTTTTAATTAAATTGCTATTATTATGATCGTATATGGTAATTATTATAAAGTTATATAAATGTATATATAATAATTGTAGCTAGTATAATGATTTATGAATAATTACATAATTTATAAATTTTCTCATATTTTACTTTTGTAATATATATATATTACTCTATTTAATAATTATTATCTATTTATTTTATAAAAATTTTGTACTATAACATATAATTTATATATTATATATAATTATGTTGGCCAAAGGTGAACTCAAATGGTAATGACAAACCATTTGGCGATGAGTTTTTGAATCTTCACCAAATGGTTAATTTCTTCTGACTTAATCGGAAATGACGTCGTTTACTTTATTACCAATGACAAACAACGTCATTTTCTACTAGTAGTTTACCTTCTCAACAAACGACGTCATTTTCTACTAGATTATTAACACAAAATAAAATTGTTTTGTTTTTGTGTTAGTCGTCATACTTCCTCTTCATAATCTATCAAAGAAGCATCATTTCCTCTTTTATAGTCATCTCCTGTCTTATGGTCCTCACTGTCAATGAAGCATTGTGTCCTGTTTTAGTACGTATTGATCTTCTTTTCTGTTACCAAGAACCCTCCTTATTGTGTTTTTTTTCTGCTACATTTTGGAGTTAATGTGGGCTTTCTGTTCAGCAAATAGTGTATGAGTTTCCCTTTCTATTTATGTTTGGAAGATGGTGAATAGTGTTTCTATATTGGATGACAATGGATAGAAGTTTTTTCCCCACGTTTCGTGCTTGTTTGAGAAAACCCTGCTAAATGTTTGATGGAAGGTTTGTTAGAGATTCAAGGCACAATTTGCAATAGATGTTTATGTACATATTTACAACATGATTGCTTTTACACCAATTCTGTACTGCTAGTGAATTGTAATACTTTGACTTATCATCGACAAACTAGCATATCAAATCACATAGACATGGAATGCAGAAAGTGTATTTTTCATTAGTTTATTCCATGTATAGAATTTGTGGGATTTGATTACCAAACGAATTTAATTAAACATAATGAATTTTATGCTAAATTGGATTTTAGAATTAAACAGTTAACATCAATTCATTGAGGAATGTCGATGTGGCGACTGGTTTCCGATGGTGGAAAAGAGCTCCCCTTGGAGGAATATGGAAAAATTCTACCTAGTGAAGAACAAATTGATGCAGAACAAATTTTCTCATCATACACTAATCACTGCTTGCCTTCTATGGTCGATCTTCAAGGTTTTAGTATCATCTGAATTACCTCTCTTCCTTAATTATTTGTGTCTTATTTGCATTGTAGTAATCTATCAGATGAACGTTTGATTGTATATACTATGTCTTGTGTAAAGCTTACTAAAATCTTCAAGGTAACATAGATGAAAATGGAAATGTTTGCAACATCTCGATAGTTGGTACAGGATTAAGGCAATCGGTTGTTTTGGAACAATCATTGATTCCAATTACTATATATGTTTAATCAGGTATACAAGTATTCGAATTTAGCTTCGTTAGAGGGAATCAATAACCCAACACCTGAGGGAAGATCTTTGACCTTTTCAATTAATGCTTTCGAACGTGCAAAGACCCTTATTGAGAATCTAAACATAACAAACTCATTTACCTTTATCGACTCTCATGTCACTTTGAATCTAAAAAATAATTATTTCATTTCCTTTTTGATGGAATCAACATGGAGCTTTATTTATTTTTCATGTTTGTAAGAATTTTGAAAACAACCTCTTTACTAGTTATGGTAAGACTGTGTACTATTGGACCTCTCCAGATCCCATGTATCAATGGGATTCATACTGGGTGTTGATGTTATTATTTATGTTATTGTTGTTGCTTCTGTTGTAGTTAGGATGTCTGTAAGAATTGTTAAACTTTTAATCAAAATCTTGCACTACTTACTTGCATATATCATTATATTATATTGCTTATAATTTTCAATATTTTTATGCATTATTGTTTTATTGTTAATAAATATTAATGATTAAGAATAGTAGTCAGTTTAAATTATTTATTTTTATCTTATTAATATGTAAAATTTTAGGTATGTTTATAGCACCCCACCTCTATAGAGCATACTCCCGAACATCCTGAGGACATTCAAAAACATACCCTATGAAAGTGGCCTGTTAGAGCAATCATATTCATTTATATGACATAATACGTAACATAAATAATCAAAAGATTAACTCCTCATTTCATTCATAAAACATAATTTACATTATAGCATTTCACTACATAATCCATATATAAACACAATATTAAGAACATATAAGAGTTGACTACAATTTACAACATGTTCTACATGAAATGGGGACTATACAAAAGCATTCTAACTAAACTCCTCAGTATCAGCTAACTGACCTTTGAGCCATTCTTGAGTCCAAAATCGATAGTACTAGACTTCTACTACTCTGCCTTAGGAACTATGTCTCCCTCGTACCTAAAAGTCAACATTTTCAAGTTTGATGAGTTTTGCGAACTCAGTGAGTGAACTCTATTAGCTCTTATCGATTTTAGGTCAGTTGACTCTGCAATTTGATCTCTTAAAGCGGATAACTTATAATAAACAATAATCTTGATTACTATCTGAGTCTCTCACTATATATCAAGTCTATATGTTTATATATGTCTCTATGGATGCCAAATCATGCTTTGATACCTAAAACCTTGTAACGTACCACTATCAGAGAGCATATGCTCGAACATCTGGAGAACATTATGAGCATTTAAGGTTAGTTCTACAAATAATGAGAGAGAAGCAATTGTATGTCAAGTTCAGTAGGTGTGAATTTTGGTTTGATCAAGTAGTAGCATTCTTAGGTCATATAGTATCTGCACAGTGCATACGGGTGGGTAGACCTAAAGAAAGTTGAAGCAGTAATGAAGTGACAAGCTCTAAGAAATGTGTCTGAGATTCAGAATTTTCTTAGATTAGTAGAATACTACAGGTGATTTGTTTAAGGGTTTTTCTTAATCTCAGCCCCTTTGACAAAGCTTCTGAAGAAGAATGTATCATTCAGATGGACAGATGAATGCCAAAAGAGTTTTGAGGTGTTAGCTATTCCATTTGGATTTGGATGTTATGTGGTATATAGTGATGCTTTACACCAAGGATTAGGATATGTTCTGATGCAGTGTGGTAAAGTGATTGCATATGCATCGAGACAATTAAGGTCTCATAAGTTAAATTACTCAGTTCGTGATTTAGAACTTGCTATAGTGGTTAGAACTTGCTATAGTGGTACTTTAAAGATTTAGAGACATTATCTATATGGTGAGACATTTTAGATATTCATAGATCGTTGAAGTTTGAAATACTTGTTGAGTCAAAAAGAGTTTAATATGAGACAAAGGCGGTGGATTGAATTGCTTAAAGATTTTGATTGTACAATTGAGTATCCCTGGTAAATTTAATGTTATAGCTGATGCATTAAGCACGAAAGCTAATAGTAGTGTGGCTCAAGTACAGTTATCGAGATTACCAAACCTAGTATAACTAAGAGCATTGAATGATAAACTGAATTTGGGGCAGAATGAAGTATTATTAGCCACATTAAAGCTTAGACCGATGTTACATGAAAGAATTAGAAAAGCCTAAAGTAAGGATCCAAAATTTGTGAATCTTATGGACAAGTTGAAAATGAATCCAAATTCTAAATTTGAATCGAGAAATGAGACATTATGGTTGAAGCAGATATTATGTATACCTGATATGGATGATCTGAGAAAAGAGATTATGGGGGAAGCACATATAGTAGCTTATGTTATTCATCTTGGTACTATCAAGATGCACAATACGGTAAAGCAACATTTCTGGTGGCCAAGAATGGAGAAGTAGGTGGCTAAATATGTTTATATGCCAGTAGATTAAGGCAGAGCTTAAGGCTCCGGTTGGGAAGTTACAGGCATTACCTATTCTGGAGTGGAAATGAGAGAGAATTACTATGGATTTCATTATAGGTTTGCCGAGGACTTAAAGGCAACATGATGCTATATGAGTCATTGTTGATAGATTGACGAAGTCAACTCATTTCTTACCTATGAAAGAGAATAATACACTGGATCAATTAGCTCGAATATATGTAAATAAGATAGGAAAATTACATGGAGTCCCAATATTTATAGTATCAGATCGAGATCTCAGATTTACCTCAAGATTTTGGGGTAGTTTACAAACAACTTTGGATATAAAGTTAAACTTTAGTACTATATTTCATCATCAGACAGATGGACAGAGTGAGAGAACTATTAAGATTGTTGAGGATATGCTCAAAGCTTGTGTTTTGGAGTTTTAAGGAGTATGGGATCGATATGTAGTTCTGATTGAATTTGCATATAACAATCATTATCACAGTAGTATCTGTCCGGCACCATATGAGGCATTATATGGTAAAAAGTGTCATTCGCCTTTGTATTAGGATGAAGAGGATTTAAGGATTATTGAGGGCCCAGAATTGATTCAAGATACTATTAACAAGGTTAAATTGATCCATAGTAGGATTCAAGCGGCTCAAGATAGACAAAAGAGATATGTGAATATGCACCGTAGAGATATGGAGTATCAAGTATGAGATAAAGTGTTTCTAAGAGTATCGCCTTGGTGAGGAGTGTTAACGTTTGGTAAAAAAGATAAGTTAAGCCCTAGATATATTGGTCCATATAAGATTACTGAGAGAATTGAACCATTAACTTACAAGTTAGGCTTACCAATAGAGATGTCTCATATTCCTAATGTGTTTCGTGTCAATATGCTAAGAAGATATCGGTCGGATCCGACACACTTATTACCAACCCAAGAGATTGAAATTGCAAGTAATCTGAGTTACATTGAAGAATCAGTTAAGATAGTAGGATATCAGACGAAGCAATTGAGAAACTGAGTGATCCTATTAGTTAAAGTCCTTTGGAAGATTCATTCGAGAGAAGAAGCTACATAAAAAACTGAGGAGAACATGAGGAAATAATATCCCTACTTGTTTGATTAATCAGGTAAAGACTTTTGATGATGAAATTTCTTAAAGGAGAATTGTAATATCCCATTTTCTATACTAACGGTTAGCACATAAGATCCTAGACCACTGTACATGAGAAATAACATAGAGAATACGTGAAATGCATTGCATTCATATACATAACATTAGCATACACATATGAATTATGATATTGTACACGTTGCAAAGACTGTATATGCACTCAATTGACACATTATGGGTTATAAAAGATTTAAAATGATTATGATGTGAATTGTGAATTATTATGTCTCGAAATTTGATTGATGGATTATAATCGGTGATTTAGAATTTATTTGTTACAATTTGGAGATTTATGAATTTATGTGTATTTTTGGACTAAAAAATGTTTAGTAGCAAGACAAGTTGACAAATGACAATAGAAATAATTGAGACATGATAGTAGAAATGAGTGACACGTGGAATTAGATAATTAGGTGACAAATGACTTAGAGATTTAACGGTAATTGGCTTAGAGATTGAGGGACAATTGGACTAGTAATTAAGAGACATGTGGTAGTAGCTTAAGTAAAAGAAAAATTTTCTTGACTTTTCATTTGATAACTGTCATGAAATGTGTCATGGCACTCACCAAGCATTTACTTACCACATATTTATCCCATCTCACGATATACTCAAACATTAAAGACCATTTTTCAATTGTTACTTTTTATTACATGCTCTCATTTTCTTATTTCTTCTCTCTTTTTCTATTACCTTCTCATCCAACCATTAACCTTGAGTCTTGCCAAAATCCTTCACCTTACACTCTAACGATTTCGTTGTTTTTCTTCTTGTTACTGAAGAACCTAACCTTTTCTTCCTTAAAATGTTGATGATCGTGTGAGCTTGGAGGGGCTAGGTTAACCCACGATTTGAAGACCTTTGGAGTTAAACAAGTAAGTATATTATTGCTCTTCATAGTTTGATTAATAGAAACGTATATGATGATCGTTTGAGATGGATTTATTTTGTGAAAATGGTGCTTGATTTGTGTTGAAAGTTGATGAACACTGATGAAGAAATGTCTAGGTTCATGTTCTTTCTTTGTGTAAATGATCGATAATAGTTTATGTATTGTTACATGGATGATTTTGAGATAGAATTGAGGTGAAAATAATGAGGAAATAAGTCTAAATGATGAACTATAAAGAAGATATGTTTGATATTGTATGTAAAAGTTAAAATATAGAAAATTAGAAGAAGAAATTGGTTGGAAATTTTTAGATGGCATAACCCATGATCATGAGAATGCTTCTATAATCGTGGGAAGGGCATTGGACGTGAGTTCTTTTTGGTGTGATTTTTGAATCAACTAATGATAAGTTACTTGACCTTGGTGCATTTAAACTTGATTAAGGCTTGAAATGGACCTAGTTTGAGGTTAAATAAGTTGATAAAGTGTTTGATATGTTTAAGTTGATAATTGATGTTATAACTTAAGAATGAATTGATGATATTAATGTATAAAATTTGGAAATTTATGAGTGTTATAGGAATGAAGGTGTTCTTATGATTATAAATATGCTCCAAAGGATATGAGTAAGGTGTATTAAGTATGAAAGAATAAGAATTTGGATATTATGAGATTATATAATGTTATAAAAGGGATTGATGAAGGTATAATTGAAGAGTTTAGAATAATCAAGTTTCTTTAAGGTGTAAACTTAAGTACAAGATAGACATATACAAATTATAATGTTTGAATGATCATGACTTCTGATTAAGGATACATGCCCAAGAATAGTTAATTAAGCATGCATTGAATATGTCACATTCATGTGCATGATTGAATACTTATGTGATTAATCAAATTAGTAATGTGTATAAGATGTGTTTATTGCATGATTTAGACGCTCAAATCAAACGCCAGTATCTAGACATTGCCGGTTCATTAAGGCAATAGCTATCTAGAGCGTATTATGAGTCAACCTAGATATTTCTCACTAGGATTGAATTGTTTCCATTTAAATTTCAAATATTGAACTATTATTAATGTGATTGAGATAATTCTGGACATTGATAGTCCAAGAAGTTTAATAATTAAGATTGTATTGGAAATGTTTCATAATTAAATATGAATCTGAAAGAAATATGTGTACTCAACGAAAAGTTGAATGCCGAACTTAGATATGATAAATATATGAAAATGAATGTGTAAGGAATGAAAGATATTGATTGTATATAATGAGAAATGACGCATTTTAGTACATTGACATGCATAATCAAATAAAGGAGTTGTGACTGAAGTGACCAATGAAAAAGAGCTTAAAGTTCATAAATGCGCATAAAGAGTCACAGGCTCAGTATTAAAATGAGCCCGATATTAACAGTACATATAAGATTCACTCATATCAAAACAAAAAGACAATTCACAAATAGATCAGATCTTCAAATATTGCATATCATGTCACATTTCATCATGCTTCAACAAATATAGTTTGTATACACTATTTCGCATTTCTATTTCACAACTGTCCAAACAATTCATTTCAATCATTCATTTAATACAAATCAAATTATATATGCAAATGCACATGTAACTTTACTTTCATTGTTTCTTTGTTGTGACCTAGCGCTTTTTTACTGTCTCGTATCCGTTGTAGATATCGGGCTTATTTTAATACTAATCCTGTGGCTCTTTATGCACATTTCTGAAATCACTTATATCAAAACATAAAGACAATTCATATTTCAATTCACAAATGGATCACATCATCAAATATTGGATATCACGTCATATTTTATCATACTTCAACAAATACAGTTTGTATACACTATTTCGCATTTCTATTTCAGAACTATCTAAACAATTCATTTCAATCATTCATTTAATATAAATCAAATTATATATGCAAATGCACATGTGACTATACTTTCATTGTTACTTTGTTGTGACCGAGCGCTTTTTTACTGTCTCGTGTCTGTTGTAGATATCGGGCTCATTTTAATACTGAGCCTATGACTCTTTATGCGCATTTCTGAAATCACTCATATCAAAACATAAAGACAATTCATATGTTAATTCACAAATGGATCACATCATCAAATATTGCATATCACGTCACATTTTATCATGCTTCAACAAATACAGTTTGTATACACTATTTCGAATTTCTATTTTAGAACTGTCTAAACAATTCATTTCAATCATTCATTTAATACAAATCAAATTATATTTGCAAATGCACATGTGACTCCACTTTTATTGTTACTTTGTTATGACTAAATGCCTTTTTACTGTCCCATATTTGTTGTGGATATCGGGCTTATTAATAATTGTCCCGTACGTATTGTGGATACCGGACTTATTTTAATATTGAGCTTATGGCTCTTTATGCACATTTCTGAGCTTTAAGCTCTTTTTTATTGGTTACTCCGGTCAAAACTCCTTTATCTGATCATACATATCAATGTAATGAAATGCATCATTTCTCATTATATGCAATCAATATCTTTCATTCATTACACGGTCATTTTCACAAATTCATCGGATCTAAGTCCGGCATTCAATGTTTCGTTGAGTACACATATTTCTTTCATATTCTCATTCAATTATGAAACACTTCCAATATAATATCAATTATCAAATTCCTTAACCATCAATGTATGGAATTATCTCAATCACATTAATAATAGTTCAATATTTAAAATTTAAACAAAAACAATTTAATCTTAGTGAGAAACATCTAGGTTGACTCATAGTAAGCTTTAGATAGTTATTACCTTGACAAATCGGCAATGTCTGGATGTTGGTGTTCTACTTGAATGTCTAAATCATGCAATACATAAATTTTATACACATTATTAATTTGATCAATCATATAATTATTCAATCATTCATATGAATGTGTTATGTTCAATGCATGCTCAATTAACTATTCCCGGGTATGTATCCTTAATCATAAGTCATGATCATTCAAACATTATAATTTGTATATGTCTAGCTTGCATTTAGGTTTACACCTCAAAGAAACTTGATTATTCTAAACTGTTCAATTATACATTCATTAACCCCTTTTTTAACATTATATAATCACATAATATCCAAATTCTCATTCTTTTATACTTTGTACACCTTACTTATATCCTTTGGATCACATTTACAATCATAAGAAAACCTTCATTCCTATAACACTCATAAATTTCCAGATTTTATACATTAATATTATCAATCCATTCTTAAATTATAACATCAATTATCAACCTAAACATATCAAACACTTTATCAACTTATTCAACCTCAAACTAGGTTCATTTCAAGCTTTAATCAAAGTTTAAATGTACTAAGGTCAAGTAACTTATCATTAGTTGATTCAAAAATTACACAAAAGAGAACCCATGTCCAATGCCCTTCTCACGATCGTGGAGGTATTCCTAGGATCGTGGGTTATGCCATCCGAAAATTTTCAGCTAATTTCTTCTTCCAATTTTTCAGATTTTAACTCTTACATACTACATCAAACATATCTTCTTCATAGTTTATCATTTAGACTTCATTTCTTCATCATTTTTACCTCAATTCCATCTCAAAATCATCCATATAACAATACATAAACTATTATCGATCATTTACATAAAGAAAGAACATGAACGTATACATTTTTTTATCAACTTTCAACATACATCAAATACCCTTTTCACAAAATCAATCCATCTTAAACTATCATCATATACATTTCTATTAATCAAACCGTGAATAACTATAATATACTTGTTTAACTCCAAAGCTCTTCAAATCATGGGTACCTGGCCCCTCCAAGCTCACACGATCATCAACATTTAAGGAGGAAAAGGTTAGGTTCTCCATCAACAAGAAGAAAAACAACAAAATCTTTGGAGCGTAAGGTGAAGGATTTTGACAAGACTCAAGGTTGATGGTTAGGTGAGAAGGTCGTAAATCGAGAGAAGAAAGAAGAAAATGAGAGCATGTAGTAAAAAGTAACAATTGAAAGATGGTCTTTAATGTTTGAGTATATCGTGAGATGGGATAAATATGTGGTGAGTAAATGCTTAGGGTTTCATGACACTTATTAAATGAATAGTTAAGCAAAAAATGTCTTTTACTTAAGCTACTACATGTCTCTTAATTACTGGTCCAATTGTCATTGAATCTCTAAGCCAATTGTCACTAAATCTCCAAGTCATTTGTCACCTAATTATCTAGTGCCGCGTGTCACTCATTTCTACTGCCATGTGTCAATTATTTTTGTTGTCATTTGTCAACTTGTCTTGTTATTTGACATTTTTCTAGTCCAAAAAATACACATAAATTCATAAATCTCCTAATTGTAGCAAATAAATTCTAAATCACCAATTATAATCCATCAACCAAATTTCAAGACCTAATAATTCATAATTCATAATTCACATCATAATTATTTTAAATTTTTCATAACCCGAAATATGTTAATTGAGTGCATATACAGTCTTTACAACGTGTACAATGTCATAATTCTTATGTGTATGCTAATATTATGCGTATGAATGCAATGCATTTCACGTATTCTTTATGCTATTTCTCGTGTACAGTGGTCTAGGATCTTATTTCCTAACCTTTAGTATGGAAAACGGAATATTACAATGTTTATCTTTTCTATATCCCAAAGATAACTTATAGAGTTTTAATACATTAACTATATATTTAAACAAATTTATAAAAAAATAATTAAAAAATATGAAAAAGCATATATAAATGACAATTATAATTAACCTTAAGATTATTAACCACACTTACCATTAAAAATTATCAAATTAACATTTTTAATTATAAATTTTTTAATCTCTACTTTTGGTGAAGATTTTCATCTCCAAAAGTTTACATTTGGCGACAAATTTTATATTTCGTTGCCAAAAGTTTGTGTGTTTTGTGACGTTTTCAATTCTTATCACCAAATGCTCGACCTTTGGGGACGACATATGTAAATCATCGCAATATTAGGTACTTTTCACAATGACTCTAGAAAATTGCCGCTAAATAAACTGCTTTGGGCAACGAATGTTTAAATTGCCACTAAAAGTTAACATTTAGCGACAATTTTCAATTGGTCGCAAAAAAAATGTGGCTAATAATCTATTTTATTATAATGGGTTTTTTGACTTTTTTCTGCTTCACCGCTTAATAAGGCTAGCGAAACTACTTACGCATATTCACCAGTTTGACATTGCACTTTCCATTTTTTAAATCCCATTGTGTGTGTTCTGTTTGTCCAATCTCTTTGTTTGAAATCAAGTTCTTTCATCTTCACTTCTAGAGTACATGCCACGAGGAGATTTTCACATCACAAACTTCCTTAGAAATATGCAAAATTGACAATTAGCCGCACAGTTTAGTTTTTCTTTTGGTCTTAAGTTAAATCTCAATCTCTGATCAAGTTTTAAGTGAATATTTAAAGCTGCTTCCAATCTTTGTAGACATTTGCGAAGAAGTATAGACTTCCATTACGTTGTTAAGCGATGAAGGTAACAAGGTCAGGAAAGATTGGGGAGTACCATCAGATCTGTTTGGAGCATTACCTGGGAGACAGACATACGTTCTTGATAAGAAGACAGACATACGTTCTTGATAAGAATGGGGTGGTTCAACTCATCTACAATAACCAATTCCAACCTGAGAAGCATATAGGTGAGACCCTGAAGCTACTTCAAAGCCTTTGAAGCGAC
>JANZXR010000171.1:14132728-14153173 GCA_027575705.1 Erythroxylum echinodendron | reverse complement strand
TCATCTACAATAACCAATTCCAACCTGAGAAGCATATAGGTGAGACCCTGAAGCTACTTCAAAGCCTTTGAAGCGACCATTCCATTTATTGATGTAATTCTCCTAGCCTTGACACTTGTAGATTTAGTATCTTGGACACACTGATATTTTTTTGTGTGCATTAACAATGCCCCTTGTAATTAGCTCTACTAACGTAAACGGTACTTGTATGCCTTCAATATGTTCAATAAGAGATGGATAAGTGTTCTTGATAGGATGAGGCTAAACGCATACTGAGCGGACAGAATCTAGTAATGAAGTACCCATGTAGTAAAATTTGTACCACCTTTTGACTTAATAGAGCTAAAATGTTATTGAACTAAATTGCTAATGAATTTTGAAAATGTCCAAAAGGATCAAATTTCAATTTTATTACTCGTTAAATATCTATAATTCTTCATAAACCGTTACTATCAAATGAATGGTTTGACAATGGGTTACAGACAGCAACTATGCGCCTTGCTTCCATACTCTTGGTCTATTCTTGACTTAAATATAACTTTATCTTTTAAAATTGTATCCCTGTTTATTGCACAACTGTCGTCGGAGTCTTATGATGGTAATTAAAGTTATGTATAATGGATGGTAGGGTCAATATAACCATCATTCGTGGGCATAGTAGTCCTGGCTTCCATAAGGACTAAATGCTTCTGCAAGCAAGTTTTTCTTCCTCCAACTGGCCCAGCCCATTTCTTCACAGAGTTCATCACTGTGGTTGATGCTGAATGTGGAAATGCAATGCCTTTCGTAAAACCTGCTACTCCTCTTCATGATTTCAATCTCTTTCCACACTTGTTGAAGCATTTTATCCACTGAAGGAAGCTTGAACTTATTGTCAAGAAGTCTTGCCAGCCACATGCTGCGAAGCTCAGCCGTGTGAAGATTTGAGAAACTCTCTATGTAACCCACAAAAGACATGTTGGGTATTAGTGGATGAATTGTCCCCCTTTCAAGTAAAAAAAATCAACGGTCAGTAGGCTTTAATCGTATACAAAGGCATGAAATCAGAAGCTAGATATGGATTTGATCCCTTGTAGACAGGAAACTACTAAGCACGATTACCTGTACAAGGGAATGACACCAGAAGCATGCTCTAGCAAATTGGAGAAAGGCTGTGGTAAGATATCCTTGAGTTTCTTTTTCCCATCATAACCAGTTGCCAAAATCACAACATCAGCATCCACTTTAGTGTTATCATCAAACTCTATCCCTTCACTAGAGAACCACCATTTTGATGCCCTTTTAAATAAAATTTTGCCCTTGTCAGCCTCAGGGAAGAATTTCTCAGGCATGATAGCCATCTGGCACGACGCATAGTCTTCGACGAAAGGATGGTCTGGCTTTAGTCCGTACTTCTGCAAAGGGAGCTTATGGAGCACATAGGACTCGATGAATTTGGAAAGTACACGTCTCTGTCAAAAAGATTAAATGTCACCCATTAACTTATAAACCATCAGTCCGCAAAGCCTATAATAAAGCTTTCTTCATTTACCTACCATAGGAGATAAAAGAACACCAATTAGAATGGTTCTCAGGAGACTCTGGTTAGGTCTTTCATGGATGAACTGAGAAGATCTTGTTGAGAAGAACAAGAAAAAAGGCAATCCCCAAACCCAATAATGGGGTACGGTCCAGTGTAAGGTCCTTATCACCATGGTGCACGGTTGCCCCTCGGGACCTGCAACATGTTCAAGGTAAGGCTTGTGGCATCCTAATGATATATATATATATATATAGGAAATTATGACGAATATCCAAATAATGTAAGAATAATAAATAGATCTCTCTAGTAATCATGTAACTGTGATCTTTTTGATATGCCCTTTTCACTTCGATTACCTGAAATAATCAAATGTAAAGTCAAAAGCCAAGAAATGTTGCAGTCTGATACGTGTATTGCCAGAAAAAAAGTGTAGTCAACAAGTCCAACCATCATTTCAATAAGGAATAAGGAAAGAAAAATTCTAAAAGAATTAAAAAAAAGAAAAAGAAGGAAAGCACATAAGCCATGCACGTAGAAAACATATGCCCCCATTACCAGTAATGGAGATTATTAAAAATTCTGTGCATTTTTTATTAACTGACTATCTGGCAAATCAAATGCACTTTACTACTTTGCCAGCTATTATTCATAGGAATTATCTCATTCCAAATTTTCAACCACAAAGTTAATCACTAAAAGTAATTAGATTCATCCCCGCCCCAAAATCTCAGCTAGCACATAAGGCCCCGTATGGTTAGTCCTAGTAAAAGGTTTATTAATAGTCTATTACAAGTAATTAAGTATTTTGGGTAGTCGAAACTTGAAAAGGAGAGCACCCCCAAAACAAGCACGAAATACCTCCCTACAAAAAGTATCATTTGACTTCAACGCTACCATGAAAGGAGACTACTCCCCCAAAACAACACGAAACACCTGCCTACATGCGCTGTCAACGCTGTACTTTTCTAAACTATCATTTGACTTCAACGCTAGCTTGATTTGACTGTGAATGTAGGTCAGTTCTTCCAAGCGGAACAATTAAAAATCTAGCCAACCAATCTAATAGTTGGTGTAAGTAATTCAGCACTTTTTAATTAGAAGTCTCAAATTTGAGTTATAGAAATGGAGAAACTTATTTGACCAGTACTTTATTTCTTATGAATTGACCCGATGTGAGTAAGAATTAGTCTAAGTGTAGATAGCTTAAAGATATCTTTGTATAATTGAAACCCTCTTAAGACACCTCTTAGTCTAACAAAAAAATCTAGCTAGCAAAGTGATGAGAAGAACGTAAAAAAGTTGTGTTAAATATAGATAAGAATATAATAAATTAAGCTCTTTATCTCAAACATATGTAGAGATGTAAGATAATCACCTTGGTTTGCCTCGGCACATTCAAGAGCTAGATCAATTGCTGATTTTCTGAACCCAACAACGACCACCTTTTTCCCCTGAAGCAGTTCAGAAGCACCATCCTTGTCCAGTTTGCTGTAATCAAGCGAATGCAAGACCTTGCCTTTGAATACTTCAGGTCCTTTATTGCGTGGAGTTACGGGAATTTTAGGTACATCCCCGTATTTTCCGATGCAGACAACGAGGAACTCAAATGCATACCACTGTAAATAAATTCGCAAGCTATACCAATGTTAACTAGGATTTAAGTTAAATTAATTTTATCGCTTATAGACGGTTTCACACATTATCAATAGCTTAGACTCTGTAGGAGAAGAATAATAGTGGGGTTTCCTTTCAAAAAATCAAGAGCAAGATCAAATCTATATTTGGATAATACGTGGGTGTGTGTATCTATCTATATATATATATTGGGGAATGACTTTTTAAGAGATTTCATATGGTAAAATTAGATAAACGCAAGAATATTCAGGACCTCAATGACATTCGATTGATTACTTTGCACGGCGACCTCCCAAACTGGCCGGCCTGGCAACAGGCTGTCGTACGTCATTGACTTGTTCCCACCGACGTCAGAAGGTACAGGTTCACCAAGAAAACGGACCTCCACCACCTTGGTATTGAACCTCACGTACTTCAACAAATCGAAATGCTCAGCATAAGATTGCAAGTAGTCTAAAATCTCAATATGAGAAGGAAAACTTGGATCATCCCTGTTAAGCCAAGGGAAATCAGTGAACTCGTAAGCGCTACGAGGGGATTGAAGTTTTGTAGAACTGTAAGAGCAGCTTTTCCAGACTCCTCCAATGCAGTTACTGGCCTCAAAAACCACTGGATCGTAGTGAGCTAGCTGCTTGAGAGCAGCTAGACCACTCACTCCAGCGCCAATAATGCCAATTCTTGACATCACAAGATGGCTCTGCCTTGCCATATTGGATTGATTCTGTGATTGTAGCTAGTTTAGATCAAGCCTTTCGTATGTGAATATATTTTGCTGGTGCAAGAAGCTATGTGTATGTATTTATAAGCACGTGAATGGACTGAAGACCATTCCTGATAGCAATAGTTTACAACTTTGTGTGAAATTGGTTCGATACCGAGAAGAAATTTCATAGCTCCATTAGCTTTCAGATTAATGGGGCTGTTGAGTTTCTTTGTAATTTCTGATCTTATTTGATAAGTATATCTGGTATGTACCTAACCTGTGTCGAGTTGGAGAACCCATGCATTCTCTGGCCATTTGTTTATGATATCATTCTTCCTGAAGTGGTTTTAATTAGCATGAACTAATTTGATTTTTCCAACTTACAAAAATCTAAATATTATTGAGAAATTAAAATTCTTTACATCGTGCATATTACATTCTACATATATAAGAATGTCTATTCATGTGTGCGCCTCTTATGAGTGATATTGTTAAATTGCCAAGATGATTTTCTTAGTTCATTATATAAATGGTTCCAGTTTTAACATAGATGTACAATTTTTCATAGATCTATTACTATTATTTTATTTCTATATGTGTGAATATGCATATTTCGCAGTCCCAATATTTTCCACGTAACAGCATAAGGAAACTTCCGAGACAAACCATATGCACGTGCTGACATGCACGAGGCCTTTGGTGACTGACAGGTCTGTAGGAACATCCTGTATCGTACATGTGAAAGCAGGAAACGAACAATTTTCGTTTTAAATATGTTCACTGGACCATTAAGAAACTAATTAAAATGTTTCTACCCGTTACTGGTTTGGGTTCCGGTTGTGATTTCGTCAGCTGTTATGTAAACACTTATTTTTTTCCAATATATTTTAATTAATTTCTTTAATAAAAAAATATAAGCGATGATACATTTCAAGAGAAGAGTTTTCAGAAAATTAAAATGTTATTTATTTTTAGCTTGTCAAGCCTTTTCTTTTGTTACCGGTATTTTGGAATCATCGTCGAGCTTTATGATTCAGAGAATCTGATCTCATATTGAACTTCAACTGTTGTGGAATCTTATAGGTAACTACATACATTATAAAATTTCGAGTGAAGTATAGCATTAGCTTTGTTTAATATCTGTTGCTTGTTAGAATAAGTACAGTCGTAAACTCCATATTCTCTCTTATAGCTATTATTTATTTCTTATGTTCAAGTGTAACTACTGATTTGAAGTTATAAACGCACGCCAATACTGGAAGTTAATGTCAACGAACAAGGGCAGCAGTTTGGTAAGCAGAGTTTGTCGGATGCACTAATGGTTAACATAATCATGACTTTTAACTAAAAAATTGAAGACCACATAAGCCAAACATTACAAAATAAATTCTCCACTTATTTTAGTTTGTGTAGAGATCATAGAAATCAAAATTTCCGAATGGTTCTAACTACCAAGGGTGGAAAAATCCAAGAAAACTGGGAGAAGGTTGTGGGAAAATACGCAGCAGGGAATCAAAACTTTTCAAAGGAGGTTGAATGTAGAATTTCATGAAAGCAAAGTGTTTACGTTTCCTAATTAAAAATCAAAGTCCTCTCACATAAAAGATATACAGAATCATGTTTTAACTGAAAGTTCATGGTTTTTAATATCTTCCTGGTTTTGTCAAGTCCTTGGTAAACAGTCAAGATTTTGTTGATTCAAAGCTTTCAAAAAGTTTTCATTATTCTAACAACATTTAGAATAGCAGCTTGGTTAATTTTGAATATTAGTAAAAAGGGAATGTTTCATCAACCACCCAACCTAAATAGAAGCAAATCACACCATTTTACCACGGCAAACTTCTGACTACAAAACTTTAAAATATGCCAGTAAACTACTTTCTGCCCATGGTTTGCTATAGTTTCATATATCACGTGGAATATAAGTTGAAAATCACTATTTCCCATAGCCCATGTTAATCGGTGAAACATTAGAAGCTAAGACACTCGAGTTTGAATATAACATATATACCAAGAAAACATGCTGATAAACAGCAGTAAAGTTATATGAAACTCAAAATGCCGGTAACGAATAGTAATGTCACTATGGCGAAAAGTGCCCTAGGCAACAGACAAAAATATAATTATAAGTACAATTATTGTTGCCTTTTTATTAAGGTAATATTGTTAAGCGACTGTTTCACCACAAAAGTTTATGCTGTTGTATGAGGCTAACTTAATTGGTTTTATATATTCACTAACACACCCTCTCAAGTGAAAACCCTTTGAGTTCGAAACTTGTACAGGCTCACTCTACCTTGTACTGAATAATATGTGAGTAATAGGATTTGAATTCATGATTACTTGGTCATAGATACTTTGATACCATATTAAGCGACTGTTTCACCACAAAAGCTTAAGCTGTTGTGTTAGGCCAATTTAATTGGTTTTATATATTCACTAACAAACATAATTCATATCATTATATGAAGTAGCATTGTAATAAGTATAAGACAACTGATTTTTTTGATTAGGCAACAAAATAAAAAATATTGCTTAAGTTTCGACTAAGACAACATATTAGTTTCAAACTATAGCAACAATGATAAGTAGATATTGCAACACTTTAAGTCTTTTCAGGCAACAACATTAAATAGATAAAGTAACAGTATGAATTTTTTAAGGCAACAATTTGTAACAATAAAAGCAACATTTTATTCTTTCGTCATCAATAATATTTAACATAAAAGCAAACACTTGTCATTATGTAGGTAACATCCATATACACATTAAAAGCAATATATAAATATTAATATATGTCTTAATTGCGTAAATATAAACTATCAAAAAAATGCATTTATATATAATATATAGTCTGTAAGGACTTGAAAAATTCAACGTTTAACATATTTAAAATACAAAAGTAAATTACATGTGCTTTTATTGTTACGAAATATAAAAGCAAATTCTACGATCCTCAACAATTGCAAGGTAAATTATATGTGCTTTAACAACTCTTCATCATTTGTACAATTTGAAGTCAGGGTTAGTCTTCTTTACATTAGCTCTGTAACCTTTCTTAAAGTCTTTTGAAAGTATAACGTTCCTGTTCTTTCAGAAGGCAGAGTAATGCATTTCATACTTGCACGAAAACTATTAAAATATAGGAAGCAATTGAAATACATATAACAATAGCATGTGATCAATCCTATTCTTGTTAAATGGATGGGAAAATTTTACCTCACATCTCGTTGAACTAATTAACAGAGACCAATATTCTTTGTCCAATCTACTTCATAATTGTAGAATATAACTAAATCAACAAGCTACTTGCAAAGCGGGTCTCAATTCATCCCAGTGTATAAAATAAAGGAAGAAAAAGAACAATTAACAATAAGAATGAAGGAAAAAATCGATACTAAAGAAATGAAACAAGGTGGAATCAAAGTAACGAAGAAAAAGTATTGAAGTACCCGAGGAAAATGGGAAACCAATAGGGATGAACTCACAACTAGTTTAGGAAATTGTATAAACTCACAACTAGTTCAGGAAATCTTCGTCAAGTTTCAACTCAGGAGGCTACCCTGCCTTGACTTCAAAACTTGGTAAAAATAATTACATTAAATTATAATTCACAAAATTCCGTAGATAAAACATAGTAGACGTGGAGATTTGACTTTTAAAATTAGAGACTCAAAAATAGGAAAAGAGGAAGAATATGATTAAGTTAAACACTTCAAATTGTCTCACTTTGGAGATTCCAAAGATATGGTTTATGCTCTGGTTGCAAATCAACTATCTAAACCACTTAAAGTCCATGTAGCTCTTAATTAAAAGAAAATAAGTGGAACTACAAAGGAAAAGAACAATACAAACAATTAAAAATTAAAAGCAATCATGCATAGCGAACATAAGAATATGAAGGTTATGGGCTAAGATATCCACATTAAGGTAGAATGATTGAAATTTTTGTGAGAACTCTAAAAAAATAAAATTAGTTTCACTATTATACAAAAACATCAATGTGTGTGTAATAGTATCATAAGAAGAACTTGCAATAGCAAAGATGAGCGCTTAAATAAACACGATAAGTAACAACGAACACTAAAAATCAAGTACATATCTTACTGGTCTTAATAATAAGTATGAATTGAAGGCCCAAGTATAACTCTATTTTATCAAATGACCATATTAACATTTACTGATTTTTTCATTATTTTAAACAAATATATGCTTTACAATTTCGTAGTCAATTCCAAAGTTAATAACTATAATCATAAGTATCCTACAGCAAGACAATGGTGAGTTTCTAAATTCACTAATTCAATTATCTAAAGTAGTTTTAAGAAACCAATGTTGGAATGAAATACAGAAGCGTTAATAATTTTATCAAGTCCATCAATCTTTTGTCAACATATTTGTATCACATCTATAAAATGCTAAAAACTAATTCAAATAAAGAAATGGACAACCGATGAAACTAACGAACATATAAGTTATTTTCATTTATCCATTGAATTCATCTCAGAATGCTCCAGTGAAAAATAAGAAAGCGGTCAAATTCAACTCCACAATAAATGATAAAAAACTTTCAAAGAATGCCATAAGAGATTATCACAAATCAATCATAATAGCCAGAATGTGACAAATAAGCATGATAAGGGTAAATTAAGCTGTAGAGTTAGAAATAAAGAAATATAATAAAGAAAGTACCCCAAAATATCATCAAGGCATCCTTAACCAATAGCATGATTACTTATATAATCATATTCCTTATAAAATCAGTAAAAAGAAGATGCAAGTTTGGGAAGAAAGAATAATTGAACTACTCAAATAAACCATCATTCGATAGAATGGAAACTTGAATCCAACATTAACACTGAAACAAAGAGATAATAGACGATAGGAACTCCAAAGAACAACTACCAATGCTTACAAGACAGAGGATTCAATATATGAAAATCCCAAAAACCTAAAGTTCATTATAGATAATGAAAATTTAATCAAAGGAAAGCAATCAAATAAATGTCAAAACTTAATAACACAAACTATGCATTATCATCCTAATAATAAGCTTGGAAGGATAATTGAACTACTCCAATAAACCATCATTTGATATAATGGAAACTTGAATCCAACATTAATGCTGAAACAAAGAGATAATAAATAATAGAAACCCAAAAGAACCGCTACCAATGCTTACAAGATAGAGAATTCAATATATGAAAATCCCAAAAACCTAAAGTTCACTACAGATAATGAAAATTTAATCAAAGGAAAGCAATCAAATAAATGTCAAAACTCAATAACACAAACTATGCATTATCATCCCAGTAATAAGCATTAAAGGATAATTGAACTACTCCAATAAACCATCATTCGATAGAATGGAAACTTGAATCCAACATTAACACTGAAACAAAGAGATAATAAACGATAGAAACCTAAAATAACCACTAACAATGCTTACAAGACAGAGGATTCAACATATGAAAATCCTAAAAACCTAAAGCTCACTAAGGATAATGAAAATTTAATCAAAAGAAAGCAATCAAATAAGTGTCAAAACTTAATAACACAAAGTATGCATTATTATACCAATAATAAGCATGAAAGGATAATTGAACTACTCCAATAAACCATCATTTGATATAATGGAAACTTGAATCCAACATTAGTGTTGAAACAAAGAGATAATAAATAATAGAAAATCAAAAGAACCGCTACCAATGCTTACAAAACAGAGGATTCAATATATGAAAATCCCAGAAACCTAAAGTTCACTACAGATAATGAAAATTTAATTAAAGGAAAGCAATCAAGTAAATGTCAAAACTTAATAACACAAATTATGTAGTAGTAGAAACAAGTGAATCCCTCATTTCCAGCTTAACCTCCATTTGAAATGAACGAAAAACATGGAGGGCAGAAACTAATAAACCATTAATAGAATGAAAAATAAGAGAGATCCCACAGTTCAAAAAGTAGAAAAAAATCCAAGATTCCCTTAAATCAAGAAACCATTAACAAAAAAATCAACATATCTATTAATACCCCCACATACACCAACACATGAAAACGAAAACCCACCAATAAAACCCTAAAAAAGGAAAAAAAATGGAATCTTTCCCTCATCGTTCTACCATCAATACTATGCTTATCTTGAAGAACCCTATCGATTATGGAAGATCTAAAAACACAACAAAGCCAAAGCCTTTGGGTCTATCAGTGGTATTGTTTCTCATGACCACAGTTGAAGAACATCACTGTACTGGGAGAAGTAGTCTTTGAGCTTATCCTCAGACGTCACCCAGGAAATCCCACCAATGATTTTTTTGGGTGATAATTTTAAAGGGTTTCTCCCTTGGAGCACTTGGTTTGCAGTTTCTTGCTGGAGACTCTGGACAAACCAAAATGACGAAGTTTTCAATGGAACCCAGACCAGCGTGCGGCACCTATTCCACTCTGTTCAAGCACAAAGCAAGGAAATTAATTGAGTATTCCAAGCATACCGCCCTGGCCAAAGCTGTGGTGGACAGTGGAGAACTCAGCAATGGGAACCACCCCGTCCGAACTGGATCAGAATCATCACGGATGGAGCTGTAAAGGCAACAGGGAAACAAGGGGCAGTTGGAGGAGTCCTAAGAGATCACACGGGATGTTGGATCTTGGGGTTTACGCAGAATATCGGAGTTTTCACACTGATTGAAGCGTAACTCTGGGGAATTTTGCAAGGGTTGACCATGGCTTACCAACTAGGATATAGGTTGGTCCAACTACATTCTGATTGCAAAGAGGTAGTCGACATCCTTAATAACGATGGCGACGAATTCTGGGGGAACACCATCCTCAGGCAAATTAGACTATTTTTGGACCAGGACTGGCAAGTAGATATTAGCCACGTATATAGGGACATCAATGTACTGGCAGACTCACTAGCCAAACTCGATTTTACAATACCAGTAGGACTCCATGTCCTAAATACACCTCCCTGACATGTCGAAGGGTGGATGTTGCAGGTTGAACCCCTATGATAAGCAATGTTTTGCTTCTTCTATATGTAAAAAAAAAATTTGCTAACAATTCCGAGCTGCCACCACTGGACTTGTAATGACACCATTTCTTGCTATCTAGATGGCTTGTATAACGATGTCGCTTTTATTTGCCTTTCATTTGTTGGACTCCAAATGTTGATTCTTCTCATTCATTATTACAAATCTTTTTTTAATTTTTTAAAAAATAAACTTGTTGTAAACCATTTCCTCTAAAATTGTTTTTGTCCCTGAAATATTATCTGAGATAAATATTATTTTAAATATTAATATTTGTTTAAAGATGAAAAAATATTATAGGTCAGACTGGTCTAGCCTAGCTGACTCGACCTGACTCGAATTAATCAAAAATTGAATCAAGTTTAGACTTTTAAAGAAAAATATTCAGTCTTCAAGTCACGCTTGGGGATTGAATTACCCAATCAAAAACTAAAATTTTTATGTAAAATGAGGTCATTTTGAATAAAATAAAATCATTTACACAATTAATAAAGCTCAAACCTGATTTGATAGACATTTAGGGCAGGCGATTTGGCAGAGATTGGCCTCAAACTTAGGGTTGCAAGAGTTGGTAATCTACATAACAATACCTAATGATGTCAGAAACCACAGTGCACACGGTAGCAAAGGCGAAGAAGAAGGATCTAGAGTCTCTAGTCTCCCTACCTATCCACCTCCATGTCTTGCTTTTCTCTCATAATATCAACTCAAGTATTTTAATTTTACAAACAGAAATTAGTGGGTAATTTAATTTTCCTAGACATATTCTGAATACTCATTAGTAAATAGCTATATAAATAAATATATAACATTAGTAAATATTCTTTAGTAAATAGGTGACTGAAATTATAGCAATAATTATAAATAGTGCATATATAAGACTTTATTGCAATATTTTTTAATTTTGTTGCCTTTTCTTATATATAGCAACAAACTATTATTATCATTGCTTTTTTATATTAATAAAGACGACGCTTTAATAAGTGTTGCATTATATTACTTTTCAATAACACATTTTTAAACTGTGGCAAACAAGTTGTTGCCTAAAGTTCTTTTCGTCATAGTGTTTTTAAGAAAACAATGTTAATTTTTCAGCCTGCCATTATGATTGGAGTTTTTATTACATGCCTTAAAATGGGTGCCAAAGGATGGGTATAGAATTCTCTTTAGTAGATTAAAAAACATGATGAAATGTTTAAGGTGATAGAAAATATACTATACTTTCAATTAGTTCAATCTTGGCCAGACCTCCCTTTAGTCAAACGATAATTAGACTTTCTAATTCTTCCCTTTGGTTAATATTTGGTTTAAATAAATGAGATTTTTATATTTTCTCTACATCTCATACCACAACCAATTCAAAATATGAATTGTTGGTTTATGCCCTATAGTTGATTTACAGATTGGGGATAAAATAATTTAAAGTCTTTCTTTATTTTGCACATATTTAGATGTATATGTTACAATCCATGAGATAAATATACATTGCAAATAAAATTATGATGAGATTATAATTATGAGATTTATATTACATTTATTTATTGTCCCTAAATTGTTTCTAGTCATTGTTCCATTAAATTTGGATATTAATAAAATGTGAACAAACTAACACACATTATGTTTTGCCTTATAAAGGAAGCAGTCAATCTTATAAACTAAACGATAGAGATACTTAAGCAAATGTATGGATATTTACTGGAGAACAAGCTCATTGAACTGATCCTATATGAGAAATTCATTTGGAACATTACTTATATGTCTATGGAAATTCTTATTGTGATGATTCTATAAGTGATCCTTTGACTTAATATCTCTAAAGTTATCTTGTATAAGGATTCAATGTTTTGAAACTACTTATGACTTATTCTAATCATAAGTAGTTTAGTCAATAGTCATAGGATGTAGTATAAACTATATGGAGGTAGCTGAGTGATAAATATAGAATTCATCACCGTAAAGTAATTATGGAGAATACCTCGATTAGTATCTTTCCTTTTGTGAAATGGATCTTCTTCCTAACTTCTATCTGACCATAGTCACTCACCATGGCTTTGGTTTTAGAGAGATTTCTGAGTGCTATTCTTACGGCTTGCCTTTTTAATGAATACAATCCTCATGCTACTACTGCCATGCCATATTTATTCTAATTGGCCTAAGGCTTCTCTATAAAATATATTTTTTCCATTTCTAACTGCTAAGCTAATTCTACTATCGAGCTAAAGGCTTTAGTAAGAACAACTTCTCACTCGGGTATTTCTAATTAGAACATTATATGATGAAATGATTGAATTATACAAAAAATCATGCACAAAAAGGTTAGTCAAATCTACTTTAACATTCTTAAATATTTAGGTGGTCATAATGTTTTGATAGATGTCAGTCTTAATTTATGAATATAAATTGTTTAATTAGAAAATTAAAGATAAATAAAAGAAGTTTAATTTATCTAATCCTAAATATGATTTAGGGGTATAATTTATATCCAATCCCAACATATTTAGAAATCTAATGAATCACACATAAAGAATGAATGGAAGAGAAAATATATTTCGATCAAGTTAGACTTGATTGTAAAGTTTAAGAAATTTTATCATTAAATATTAAATATTTAATAAATAAGGATCAATATGAGATATTGGATCTTCCTTAGGAATGATTGGTATTAAACTCGAATTATTTGTAATTTTAATTGAACTTACAATTTAATTTTAATTAAATTACTAAAATGTCCAAAATCTATTATAAATAGGCTTATGCTTTATGAGAACTAGCTCTCCTTACCTAGCCCTCTCTATACTAGTTACATAGTTCTCTCATCATGCTCTGTGGATATTGTGTCCAACACTTGTACGACTATAGTGGTTAAGATGAGCCAATTTTGAAAACGGATTGAGGGATATGACAAGAAACGGATCAAGCTTCGAAACAAAGAATGAATTAAGATTAATGTTTTATTGTGATTTACATATTAATCATTTTATAAAATTTAAAATGATCTTAGTTTTTAAGAAATTAAAATATAAAAAAATTTCGTTATTATTCCGTTGCACTTACGATGGGATTCAAACCCAATTTTTTAAAATGGTATCAACGTCGACTTTAATTATATAATTTGATTAAAATATTTTTATTATTATTTATTATAATTTTCGAATTGAATAGCAAAAGTTTTGCATCTTAAATATGAACATTAATACATTAAAAGTTCATATTACAAACCCAAAAATCTAAAAAGTTCATATTAGAAATTTTAAAACCTTATAATTCAATTTGGAATTAAACTGAAATTGTTTAACTGATAAACAATATATCAAACAGTTTCATTGAGCATTAGAAATCTACAAAAAATAATGAACCTAGAATTTACGAAAACAAAAAACGTTGGTTTGTGGTTGTTAGTAAACATGTTTGTTTGTGGCTATTGGACAACTTTTTATAGTTAATCCATAGATAATGGAATTGGTAGTTATCTACGGTTAAAACACTATTGTTTTTGGTTTGTGTTTATGGACTTTAGCTACTGCTTGAATAAGACTAGCTACCGACTGGTCCTTGGTAAAGTGTGATGCTAGAAAGTCGACGTGTCAGCGACTAGTACACATATAAAGGTGCCAAAAAGATGAAACAATAGTTAAGTAGGCAATCATAAGTCACTAAAACAGATAAGCTTATTGGTGACGAAACCAAACGTCGCTAAATATTAAAACATCATAGTAAATATTAATTTGCGATAAAAAAATCCTTACCCGAATGTTTGATGAATCTTGGTAGCAAAACAATATCTGTGATATTTTAGAAAAACATTTTAGATAGACAATAATTTTGTTGGAAAAATATATAACCAAGGAGAACGAATAATGTCGTACACAGGATTTTGTGACGTATATGTTTCGTAGATAAAAGTTTTTACCTACTAAATCGTAGTTGTAGGTAATAATTTTTTAGTGACGACTTTTTTTTTTTGTAGCAGAATAGTTTTAGCTGCTAATTATTTGTTGTAGGTAAATCTTTTTATAGACGTTCTTGTAAACTTAGGTAACAACATTTTGTGACGATTTTTTTGGTAGCTAATACTTTTTAGTGACGATTCTATTTTTGTAGCAGAATAGTTTTAACTATTAATTTCGTGTTGTAGGTAAATGTTTTTAGAGATGTTCTTGTAACCATAAGTAATAACATTTTGTGATGATTTTGTTTTGGTGGCTAATATTTTTTATTGAAAAAAAATTTATTTTAAATTTTATTATAATTGTTAAAAAAATTATTCTAATTTATTGCAATTTTTAAAATAGTTTGAAATATAAATTATTTACATTTTATAATTAATGTCAGTGACATATTTTTTAAATAATAATAAATTGAAATAAAATAAACACTAAAAATGGAATGCATTTTATATAAAAATAATTACAGATCATATACAAGCTAAGACTCCTCATCGTTGTCACTACTACTGACATATTTTAAGCCTAGTAATTATTTGACCATCTTTTTAAGCTTATTTACTTCTTTTACATTACGATCTAACTTCTCTTCCATACATTGTAACTTAGTCTTCAGTGACTGGTTCTCCTCTTGAAGCACCTTGATATACTGGTCATGACGAAGATGCACCAAGAGGCTTATAGCCATACCCAAGACCTTTGATATAGCCCGATCTTATATCAAGGACATTGTTGCAAATGTCATCGACATTGGGCTGATTCCCCTCAGACAATAATGTCTACAACAACTCTTGCATCTTATCCTATAATTTAAAATACAAAATCGAGTTAACTAAAAACTTATTACTTAATATTACATAGAAAAATAAATTGTAATATTAATTTATTTGTACTTACATAATTACTTTGTGTCTCTTTAGACATTCAACCTTGATCTTCCTTGTAGTGTGTTAGCTTGTAGAGTGTGATCCTATCACACTCTTGCCTTTGGAGTTGTGATTGGCTCTATTATATGAATTTAAAAAATTAGAAGATAATAGAATTTATTGTATTAAGAAATAAAATAATAAGTTGAAAACGTTACACTTACAAATTCTTATCGGACGACAACAAATGATTTCAAGCCGGTGATATGAGGAGTTTTCATTTTTGCTCTGTTCACTTTGGCTTTCTCACACTTTTCCTAAATTAAGAGAAGTAGTCATGAAATGTATAAACAAAACTAATGGAAGGAAATCTAAAGAGAAAAAAAACAAACCTGAACCTTTGCTGAGGCCCAATAATCACACATTTCACTCTAATTTTCTAGAGTCACCTATTCTGGAACATGTCTCCTTGCTTCTTCATTAGAAGGGAAAGACTGGTAATATTTATGAAGTCTATATCAATGATCCTTTAGCCTTTGTTTCAACAGTGAACTAACACAGCTTGAAACCTCAGGTTTGTCGATATCAACGATATTGAGCTTCATCTATGAAGAACACGTATGAGTTAAGTTACTATTTTTGTTAAGTAAAATTACAATACATATAATCAAATGAATTGAAATATTATCGAAACTTTGTCTAAAGCATTTTGGAGCAAGTTTTCTTTCTTCAATTTTCTGATATGCTGAAGGCAAGGCAATTCATTCCTCACATCGATGCCTAACTCACTGGAAAATTTTACAGATTGATCTTATCCAGAGGGCGACGTTGCATGGGGTCAATGATCTCAGACAACTTGCTATTCATTGCAACATTCATCTGTTGCAACTTAGCTCCCTTTATGATACCTCTACCTCATTTTTTAATGCCAGTATTGGAACCTAAAAATAAAAAAATCATAATAAGAAAAACACACTAAACATGTAATGAGTAATTTTAGCATTAATGTAAATATGTTTGATTAACAATAACAGACCTGAAGATCCCTTATTAGTAACAGACGATATTGGTAAAGGTTGTTAGTGACTGTTTTCATTTGAGGATGCAATTGTTAGTTGTTGAACGATGGGGTCGGATTGAGTTGGTTGTTGTGTGGTAGGAACTTCTTCGATCCTTACCATCTATTTTCCCTTGTTTCTACCAAGTTCTATTATATTGATCCTATGTAAAACAAAATATGCACATAACATATAATCTTAACTTAAACATCAATTTTTCAGATGAATATAAGGAGATCAATAGTCAAATACTAAACATTTTCCATAACATTCTGCAAAAAAATATATGAAACATTAAAAATGTGCATCTATTCATCGTAAATTAAGATAAGTAAGACATCAACATCATAAGGCAATTATGAACATAACATTTCAAACAATAGAAACAATTTATTTACATTCAATCATCATGATTAAGATTTTGAAAATCATCTTTATTAAGTACATTATCGTTGAACTCTTCATCACTAATATATTCAAGAAAAGTATCGTCATTGTCATTTAAGTCATCTTAAATATAGTCTTCTTTTGTTTGTAAGATAAGATGGGCTTAGACTTCATCTAGTTGAACTATGTTGGGCTCGACATCTCTCCTATGAAATGATGATATATCTGTATCTTGTACTGGAATGCCTTCATTATTAAACTCTAATATAATATCTTGATAGACTTCATCTGCATCCTCATTCAATTGACCAATATCCCTTTCATAAAAATCGAAGACATTCTTTTGTTGAAACTTTTGAACAACATTCCAATTACTACCCAATACAATATCGTTGACGTAGAAAATTTGTTTGACTTGACTTGCAAGGATAAAAGGATCATTATCATACCATGTCTAACTAACATTTGTGGTAGTAATATTCCCATTCACTCATGTTATCTAGATAAAACTATTTGTATTTAAGTATAACAACCTTCTTATCCTTGATGTAGTGCAACTCCATTATTTTAAAGATGACACTGTACAAGTCAATGTTTTCATCGTCAAGACATTCTTCAACGATAACCCCATTATTTTGACTTCTAACTTGACTATCTCGATCTTGTATATGAAATCTCACCCTATTAACAATGCAACCTGTGTATTTCTTCCCACAAATATGAGGCCCACATGCCAAACTATATAATGTTGTTGTCGCTTCTTGAACGTTACAGTTATGTAACCGTATCATCTGTATGACAAATTGAAAATAAATATGAGGACAAGATATATTATCCTATTTTCATAATTTGTAATCAATACGAAACGTACTCGATTTCTAAGCTATGATACAAACTTCTGCCTATGTCTTTCTTCAACATTAATAATCCTTTTGTCGTGAATTATGTCTTTGTTCTCTCTATTTAAAAAAGACAACGATAGTAAGATCTCAGAGTGAATGAAGAAAATTGTAACATGATTGTTTGAATGAAAAGGAATATATGTACTCTATGTATGCATCAAATTTCTCACAATTGTTCAAAATAAACTAATGGACGATTTCGAATTCATCTTTAGTTAACTCCATATATTTACCCACATCAAATGGCATAACTTTTTAGGAGAAAATAGACAACCCACTTTCGTCATGAAAATCAAAATTACATTTTGGTCTGTCAAATCTTGTCTCCACATCAATGAAGTACATTAAAGAAAAAGTCAAGCATTCATTTGCTATATAAGCCTCTATAATAGACCCCTCTAGTCGAGTTTTATTATGTACATAATGCTTAAGAGAGCATAAAAACATGAACATAAACAGTTATAAACTTAGGAATAGTTACAAACAAATAACATGGAACAAAATTGTTGAATTTAACATAAATTACCTTTCAATCAAAAACGTCCATCAAAATTGAACCATTCCACAAAGTTTTGCTTCATATGATAAGTGAATAGCCAAATGAACCATAACATCAAAACACGGTAGGGGGAATGATAGTTCAAGCTTACATAGAATCAATGCTATGTCTTTTTCCATTTTATCAAACTCTTCAACTTTAAATGTCTTGCAACATAAGTACTTAAAAAACTCTCCCAATTGACCTAAAGTAATGAACACATTCTTTGACAAACACCCACGCATTCCAACAGGAAGTAGTCATTGTAAAAGTACATGACAATCATGACTTTTCAACCCTGACACTTTTTCTTCTTTAACATTTATACAATGACCTATATTTGATGCATACCCATTAGGAAATTTGATTGATTGGAGGAACTGACAAAATGATTGTTTCTCACTTTTTGACATATTGTAACAAGTAGGGGGAATAACGTATGAGCCATCATCTCTTCTTTTCAAATGCAAATCCTTTCTAATGTTCATGTCTTTCAAGGCTAATCTAGCCTTAATTGTGTCTTTGGATTTCCCATCAATTCCTATGAAAGCCCCTAAAATGGACTCACAATGTTTTTCTCAATATGTATGACATCAAGGTTGTTCCTCAATAGTAATTCCTTCCAATATGGTAAGTTGAAAAATATGCGTTTTTTTTTCCATCTCAGTTCGAGATAATATCTCTTACACTTTCTATTACTTGGGCGATTTCCAGGTGTAATGTCACCTAAATGTGAAAGCTGGTAAATAATATCATCACCAGATAACTGCATCGGAGCTTCACCTATCTCTACTATGTCATTAAACTGTTTACTTCTTCGCCATCTATGCCCATATTCTAAATAACTACAATGACCTGTATAACATATTTTACTTCGTATCTTTTTGAATATGTTTGATGGTTACACACTAAACAACCAATATACCCTTTAGTGCTCTACCTAGATAAATTCTCATAAGCTGAGAAATCATTTATAGTCCACAAAATAGTAGCATACATTATAAATGTTTTGCCTTCAACAACATCAAAAGTTTGTAATCCAAATTCGCATAGATCATTTAAGTCATCAATTAATAGTTGCATGTATACATTGATGTCCTTAACAGGAGTAGTAGGTCTTAAAATAAGAAAAGACAAAAACATAAAAGGCTCATTCATATCCATAAAGGTATATTGTATGGGATTAGAATCACCGACCACATGCTATATGAATTACTTATATTATCAAAATTATTAAATCCATCTGAGGCCAATCCAAGTCGAACATTACGACAATCTAGTCCACACCATGGAAAATTCTATCAAGCTCTTTCTATACCATTGAGTCTTTTTATGACGCATAATGTTATCATCAATGCATTTCTATTTATGCCACCTCATATCTATGATTGTTTTTGTTGACATAAAAAGTCTTTGTAATCATGGTGTAATGGGAAAGTATCGAAGGATTTTGTTTGGTATCTTTTTCCCTCTCCCATCATCCACCTGCCAACTTGATGTACTACAAATAGGGCACTCCTGAAGATCTTTACTTTCCTTCAAAAAAAGAACATAGTCATACTTACAAGCATGAATTGAAATATATCCCAATCCAAGGTCCCTTATGTTGGACCCCGATTCTTTTCCTACTAATAAGCATGTGTTCAGTTTATTTTCGAGGTTTAATTTGGTTAATTTGTTGGTTAAGAATTAATTAGAATGTCTTTGGGTGTAGAATTTTTTTTTAGATTGATGGAACAAAAAGGAGAAATTAAGATTAAGTTAGAAGTATATGGTGTTAGTTAGAATTAAAGGAACAAGATTATATGAGGACTTTTTGGGAAGATCACTTAGGTTATAAAAGTTAAGTCTTATAAGGA
>JANZXR010000171.1:14109684-14132628 GCA_027575705.1 Erythroxylum echinodendron | reverse complement strand
GCCTAAGAAAATTGATGAAGCTCTTCAGGATGAAGCTTAGATTTTAGCCATGCAAGAAGAGCTGAACCAATTTACTAAGTGTAAAGTTTGGTGTCTAGTTCCCAGACCTTCTTAAAAGTCTATTATAGGAACCAGATGGGTTTTTAAGAATAAATTAGACAAGTTAGGTAGAGTAAGTCGTAACAAAGCTAGATTAGTAGCTCAAGGCTATAATCAGCAAGAAGGAAAAGACTATAATGAAACTTATGCTTCTATAGCTAGGTTAGAAGCTGTTAGGATTTTGCTTGCATATGTTGTTTGTCATAATATAAAGCTATTTCAAATGGACGTGAAAAGTTCCTTTTTGAATGGTTTTATAGATGAAGAGGTTTATGTAAAGCAACCTCCTGGTTTCAAAGATCCTAAGAAACCAGACTATGTTTATAGACTTCATAAAGCTTTATATGGCTTGAAACAAGCTCCTCGAGCTTGGTATGATTGTCTAAATTCCTTTTTAATTGAAAATGGTTTTAGTAGAGGAAATGTAGATAAGACCTTGTTTAGAAAATGCATTGAGAATGATTTCTTCATAGTACAGATATATATTGATGATATTATTTTTAATGCAGTGTCTAAAAAGCTATGTTCTAGCTTTAAAAAACTGATGAAAAGTGAATTTGAAATGAGCATGATGGGTGAATTAAAATTCTTTCTTGGTTTACAAGTTATGCAAACCGAAGAAAAGATTTTTATTCATCAACAAAAGTATGTTAAAGAACTGCTGGTTAAATATGGTATGGATAAAGTAAAACTGTAACACCCCACTCCCGCAAGACCCGAACCCGACATCGATGGGTGATGTCCGAGCTCGTGCCTCACGAGGGTGGTGTGCTAGAGCACTCAATCACTCAGAAATCGGTATAAATTTTTTTTTAAACCACAAACATAAAGTGCAGAAAAATGATAACCAAATCAGCCCACTTTGTTTTATAACCATTTTCAAAAAACAATATGATCAACAGAATTTTCAATAGCCATTTGGGCCCATTACAAATACAAAACATTTCCAAAAATTATTACATACCGTAATATTCAATTACAAAAATTTACGGAATACACATTTCAATACAAAATAAAGAAATACAATGCAGACATGAACTGATCTCGACCCTTATCTCTCACTTGCATGCAATAGGTATACTCCCACTACCTAGCGGGGCATTCTTCTGAGTTCTGAAAAATAATTGCAAATTTTGGGTAAGTTTTGCGAACTCAGTGAGTGACCATCATCGATGGCTCACCCAATCACATATCATATAATCACAACATGTCACATTTCACATTCATTACAATTTAATCATTTATATTATGCATATGTCGTGCACATGAGACTCACTTTCTATTTGTTACTTTATTATGACTGAGTGCCTAAACTGTCCCATATAGGGCTCATTGATAACTGTCCCATATAAGGCTCATTAAAACTATCCTATGTAGGGCTCATTAACCGTTGAGCCTGAGGCTCTATTTCACACGTTGAGCTTTAAGCTCTGATCGGTGGCTACTCTGGTCACAACTTCCATTATATTTCATACATTCATGAAATGAAACACATCACTTACATTTGCATATTTGTAGTCACTTACACTCACATATTATCGGATCGTAGTCCGGCATTCACATTGGAGTTGAGTATCACTTTTTCATTGATAAGCATAATGACACTTTCCTTCGAAACCAAGTCCGGCATTTAACAACCAAGTCATAAATCACATATTTCATCCAATTCACATCCAAGGAGCACTTCAATATATCATCCACATTTCAAAATCGTCGGACCTTCTGTCCGGAATTCAACACAATCAATCACGTTCATATGAATATTCAGTAGTCAATTGTTACAAAAATTCAAATAAAACAAACAGTAAAATGAGACCATCTAGGTCTACTCATAGTACGTTCCAGATTAGCATTTGCTTTCAAATTTTGGAAACGCCTGACTGCAGACTTTTAACCTGCACAACCCATTTATGCAATACATTGTACAAACATTAATAATTTTGCACACTTATAAGCATTCAATTATGCGGAATATGTACGATGCATGTTCATGACAATCCCGGTTTCAATCAAAAAGTTACCCCGAAACTTTTCCGACAATAATCAATTCATATTCTCTAAATCGAAACTTGAATATGGTAGTGTTGAGTGATCACTCATCTGACACGTCATGACTCAGAGGATTTTACAGAAGGAAGATAAAAAGTCGTAAGTCTTCAAGAGCATAGTAACTGTAAGTTACAGACGGTAACTTTTGAGAAGGTAGTATAAAAGAGAAATCTTCTCAACAGGTTTAGAACATCACCAACTTAAGAATACTCTTGAATACTTCTGAAATCGACTTTTGTGAAGCTATTAAACAAAAACTAATCGTTACTTTTAATTTCAAGCCCTTTCGTTTACATTCTCATCTTCAGAACAGGATCGAAGAATGTTGTGACAAACATAGATGAACAATGCCTATTTTATCTACTCAACCATCAGCCCATAAATATTCCACACCTAATTTTGGGGTATATGATGAAGACAAAGAGTGATTCCAATGCCTTACCATATGGCATGATATTAACAAGAGTCTTTAGAGATTCTGGAATTCTTCTGGACAGAGAAAACAGGGTGAAGATGAATATTAAAAGCATTATTAATGCGTCTACTATATGTAGAATGGGATTGAAAACTCAAGAAAAGGAGGAGACAACTTCTATAGAGAAAGCAAGGACTGAGGGGGAGCACACAGTCAGACGTAGCGTAAGTGGAAATGTTACTCCCACTAAGAAGAAGAAACCTCAATCCTCAGGAAGAATGGATATAGAAGAAAAGAAGAATAAATCTTCTGAGGTAGCAGTTAAAGATAAGACGATTTTACAAAAAGAAAAAAGACAGGTGCATCTATCTGAAAAAAAGTGTTGTTGAAAAGAAAAAGAGAGACACTTGGTTTTGAGCAAGTTAAGAAATCAAGAAGATCACCAAGGTTACTAACTTTCCGACAACAAGAGCAGAAGAGAGGGAAAGGATTGATTCCTGGTGAAGATTCTGAGAAGGTAGAAAAAGCACCTCAGGTTATTAGGTCTTTGGTCTCAATTTTGCAACAACAACAGCCAAAGTCAACAAAAGAGACTGAAATTAAGAGGAAGTTCAAGTTTGAGAAAAAGAGACCCCAACCACAACCACCTTATAGACTGATAGAAGAAAATAAGAAGTTTAAGACAAGTCAGAAAGAGAGCACTTCAACTGGTGTTAATCAGAAGGAAAAATCAGTTGATTCTCAAAGTCCTATCAAAAAAGAGGACTTAAGAATGAAGGTAATAGAAGAAATTGTACCTGTTAGAAGCAGAGGCTCAATCATTATAAGCGAACCTGTGAAAAGGCTAATCAAGGTACAAGTTGAACCTATCTTGGTCAATAATCAGTCTATACATCTTCTGAATCATAAAGAGAGAAGATTATATGGTATTTTGAGAGATGAAAAATCAGAACCATATCAGTTGAAAATGATAAAGGATCGATATACTATCCACCCAGCTACAGGTAGAACATTGATCAAGATTGTACCTAATGTGCAACCTAAAGCTTCAAACATTGTACGCAATGTAGAAAAAGGGAAATAGAAAATGTACCCTGGTGGGAAAACAGGTGACCTTACAGATGAGCAAATACAAGAAGCTGTGAGAAGCATAGATGATGTATGCAATACAGAACAACCGAGAGGAAACTATGATTTACACCACATTTTGAAAGCATCAGGAAGTCATTGTGGACGCTTCACCACAGACGCAACTTCTTAAGTAGTTGGAAGGGTGACTAAAGGACGGTTCAGAACTATTATGGTCAGAGGTATTAGTTTCAACTTAGAAACTCTTGTGAACCTAATCATCCACCTTAGACCTTTGAGTTCTATACCATCAGTTAAAGATGTCCTTCACCTTCTTGGTGAGCCAATACCAAAACTACCAAAACCTGATGACCTTAATCTTCCTGAAGGAAAACAATTGTTCAAACCTCCTGTTTTGAAAATCATTCAAGTAAATGTTTTACCTTCAGAAACATATGTTGAAACAAACATCTATCCATCAAGTACACCTCAACGAGTTCCTACAATTGGGGTGGAAGAAGTTAGCCACTCTCAGCAGTGGAGTCAGGAAGCCTTATTGAAGGAGATTGAAGAAATTCATATTAAGGTTGATGATTTGAGGGACTCCGTTAGTGATCTATATACGGTAGTAGCTTATCTTCGGGTGACAGTAGAAGAAGACCTTAAGTTGATCAGAACTGACATGCAACATATGTTTTCTGAAATCATGCAGCATCTGAGAAAACCTTTTTGATTAATAACAAATAAGGGGAGAAGAACAGAAGAAAGGCGGAGAAAAGTAAAAGGAAGAAGGAAGAAGAAAAGAATAAGGGGATAAAAGTAAAAATAGAAACAGAAGCAGAAGTTGAAGTTGAAGAAAGAAAAGCAGAAGAAAGAAGAGAAGAATAGATACAAGAAAAGAATATAGCATATGTGTATATTGCTTAATGTCTTCTTATTCATTATCTGAACAAAAATAGTTCATTCACTTTTATCTTTCTAAATAATGATTATTTGTTATCATCAAAAAGGGAGAGATTGTTAAGTCAGGAGGACTTTACGATGATTAATTTTGATGACAATCAAATAATAATAATGTTAGAAATGAACTAGTTTGATGAGTGTGTTAAGTATGCAGAAGTATAAAACACAGAAGAAAAACATAGAAGAAGTGGAGAATACAAAAGAAGCATAAAACACAGAAGAAGTAGAAGATACAGAAGAAGCGCAAAAATATAGAAGCAGAAAACACAGAAGAAAGCAAAACGCAGAAGAAAGTAAAACACAGAAGAAGCAAAATACAGAAGAAGTAAAAACACAGAAGAAGCAAAATATAGAAGACGTAAAAACACAGAAGAATCAAAACACAAAAGAAGCAAAACACAGAAGAAGTAGAAACACAGAAGAAGCAAAACACAGAAGAAAGCTAAACACAGAAGAAGCAAAATACAGAAGAAGTAAAAACACAGAAGAAGCAAAACACAGAAGAAGTAAAAACACAGAAGAAGCAGAAGATACAGAAGAAAACACAGACGATATAAGGCAGAAGATACACTAGTACGTCAAGAAGTTAGTGAGTTGGAGTTAGTTACAAAACTCAACTAAATAGTGGTTATCAAGAATCAAGCAGCAGTTGGAGACTTAGACTATAAATCCTAGTCATAGTCGAAGATTGAATAACTTTACAACTTTTCAAATTTTCAGAAAATTTTTGATCTTTCATCTTTTGATCGTTTAAGTGTATACTTAGAAAAGAAAAGTTCTGTAGTGTGATATTGGAGAGCTAAACCTACCGTAACAATAGCTCACGATATCTTTCTAGTAAGAGAAAGAAAAGGCTAAAAGCCTAGAAAGACTAAGATAACTAAAAGAATACTTGGTGTAAGAGACTTGAAGAGGCTCTAGAAGGAAGAAAGAATACTTGTAATTTGTTTAAGTATAGTGAATACTCAGATGAATTCTGAGGATTAGACGTAGCCCACAATTTAGGATGAACCAGTATAAAATCGTAGTGTTTATCTTCTATCTCTCAACTTATTTTATTTTTTTAAAACAAGTATATAGAAGTTATTTGCAATTTATCTACGTAATATTTTTCGTATAATGTTAGTGATATTCTTTTAACAAGTTAGAGAAGTTCTTATCAGAAATATTAAAGATTTTGTATTCACAAAAAGATTACACAATTCAACCCCCCTTATTGTGTGATTTGTCTATTATAAGTAATTTCTATATTAACGTGTGATTTACTTCATCATCAAGAACACCCATATACTTTTTCTTCATCTTTTTCACAACATTCTTGTTGATATGGAGAGTTTAGGGGCCCTAGGTTGATGATTTAGTGTTTAAAATTTGATTCAGGGGTTAAAGATAGAAAAAAGTTAGCTTGAAAGTAGAAGAAAATGGAAAAAAAGAAAAAAGGGGTTGTTTTCGACAATCCTTTATGAAGAACAGAGTGTTAGGTGACAATTAATGCTATTAATCCCATTAAAAAAATAATACTCCTTAATGCATATAAAAAATGTTATTATTTTCTTGGCCTTAATAAATAATACCTATAAAAAATATTAACCCACGTAAATAACTTAATTAATATCATTTATTTTCATTAATATTTTTAGGTTTGACTTTCACCCTTTTCTCGAGTAAAACTTAGACCACTAGTCAACTTTTGGTTAAACCACTGAAATGAATTCGTTTTGAGCTCTAATTTGATATTTGGGCTATCCTTTAATAATATTATATGATGCCAAATAAGATAAAGTATAGTTTGGGTTCTAAGTGTCACTATTCTCCTTGAGATACACTATTATGACCTAAAAAGTATTATTCATGAAACTGAGATTTTGGGGAGTTACATTTCTTCCCCTTTAAAATAAAATTTTGCCATCAAAATTTACCTGTGCAAAATAGTCGTGGATAAGACTTTATCATGGTTTCTTCTAGTTCCCGTGTAGCTTCCTCGACCTCGTAGTTTGTCCATATTACTTTCACAAAATAAAACCGTCTTGTTCCTTAGCTGTTTTGTATCTTTTGGTAGAATTTTCACTGGCTTCTATTCATAAATTAGATTTAGTTATATTTCAATATCTTCCAATTTTATAACTTGTGAGGGATAAGACCAATATCTCCTTAACATTAGTTACATGGAAGAATCATAAATCTTTTTCAGATCTTTTGACAATGCTAATATATAGGCTACTAGCCCTACACACTCAATGATCTCATATGGACTAATGAATCTAGTGCTTAACTTACCCTTTTTACCAAATTAAAACACTTTCTTCTATGGTGAAGCTTTCAAAAAACCTTGTCACCTACAACATATTCAACTTCCTTTCTTTTCAAATCTGCATATGATTTTTGGTGATAAGAAGCAGCTTTTAACCTTTCCTTTATAATCTTCACCTTATCCTCAGTTTCCTTTATCAATTATAGACCCACGATCTTGCTTTCACTAAGTTTAATCTAATATAAGGGTGTTTTGCACTTTCTTCCATAAAAGGCCTCATACGATGCCCTCTGTATGATTTCTTGATAACCATTATTGTATGAAAATTCAATCAATGGGAGGTGCTCATCCTAACTTCCTTTAAAATGAATAATGCATCTCCTAGGCGTATCTTCTAGCATTTAAATCACTCTTTCTAATTGTCCATCCATTTGAGGATGAAAAGTTGTACTAAAATTCAACTTAGTACCTAAGGCCTTATGTAATTTCTTACAAAATTTTAAAGTGAATCTCGGATCTCAGTCTGATATGATGGAAGATGGTACTCCAGTAACCACAACATCTTACTAATGTATAAGTCTGCATACTTTGAGAGTTGATAATAAGTTCTAACAAGCAATAAGTAAGCTGACTTGGTGAATCTATCAATAATCACCCATATAGCATTATGCTTCTTCCTAGTTTGAAGCAAACCAAAAACAAAATCCATCATGATTCAATCCCATTTCCATTCAGATATTGTTATTGCTCTGCTTTTACTTATTCGCATTTAAGACACTTGGTAACATAGTCTGCAATGTCTCTCTTCATACCTGACCACTAATAATGTGTCTTCAACTCTTGGTTCATTATAGTACTTCCTAAGTGCATAATATATGAACTGCTATGTGTTTCCTTCATGATGTTCATTTTTAGCTCATCATCATTAGGGACATAGATTCTATCTTTGTAATACAAGTCGCCATCCTCTTTAATTGTATATTTCTATCTTTACCCTCTTAAATTTATTTAAGAATGGAAACTAGCTTTTCATCTTGCTTCTATTCTTCCTTGACTTGCTGTAACAAGTTTGGATTGAACCTCAACTCAGATACAATGGCTTCATCATTGGATATAGATAATTTAGCATTCATTGCTCTTAAAGCTGATAATGATTTCCTGCTAAAAGCATGGGCTACTACATTTTCTTTGCCTAAATGATTGTCAATGATGCAATCATAATCTTTAATCAACTCTATCCATCTTTTTCACCTTAAGTTGAACTCTTTCTGTGTAGGCAAATATTTAAGACTTTTGTGATTTGTGTAAATATAACATTTCTCTCTATTTAAGTAATGCCTCAAAATCTTCAAAGGAAGGACTATGGATGCTAACTCTAAATCATGGGTCAGGTAGTTCCTTTCATAAGGATTAAGTTTCCTACAAGCATAAGCAACTACCTTTCCCTCTTATATAAGTGCACATCCAAGCCCTTTATGTGAGGCATCACTGTAGATCATGAAGTCTTTACCAGGTACAGGTTGTGTAAGAATAGATGCTTCATTTAATATGGCATTTAGCTTCTTAAAGCTTTCCTGACAGCTATCACTCCATACGAATTTTGCATTCTTTTGAAGTAACTTAGTCAAAGGTGCTGCGAGTAAAGAGAATACCTTAACAAATCTTCTATAGTATCCAGCCAAACCTAAGAAACTTCTAATCTCTGTAGGCATTCCTAGGTGGCTTCCATTCTAGAGTGGATTCTATCTTCTTGGGTCAACTATAATATGCTGATATGACATGACCAAGGAAAGAAACTTCATCAAGCCAAAATTCATATTTACTAAACTTAGTATAAAGTTTTTTATCCCTTAAAGTCTGCAAAATAATTCTCAAATGCTCATTATGCTCCTCTTGGTTCTTAAAATAAACTAAGATATTATCAACAAAGACTAGCATAAATTGTTCCAATTAAGGATGGAAATACGATTCATGAGATCCATAAAGATTGTAAGAGCTTTTATGAGTCCAAAAGGTATCACTAAAAATTCATAATACGTATATCTTGTTCTAAAAGTTATCTTAGGGACATCTGCTTCCTTTACTCTCAACTGGTAATACCCTAATTTCAAATCAATCTTAGAGAAAACACCTACACCTTTAAGCTAATAAAAAGGTCATCTATTCTAGGCAGTGGATATTTATTCTTCACAGTCACTTTATTCAATTGTCTATAATCCACATAGAGCCTAAAAGACCCATCTTTCTTCTTGAAAAATAACTGAAGTGTCCCTAAAGAGACACACTAGGCGTATAAAACCCTGGTCAAGAAGTTCTTGCAGTTAGATTTTTGATTATATAAGTTCTATGGGTACCATTCGAGATGGTGCAATGGATATTGGTGCTATACTAGGTATCACATTAATAGAAAATTCAACTTGTCTTTCTGTTGGTAACCCTAACAACTCCTTAGGAAATACATCCTGGAAGTCACATATAGTTGGTATATCTTGAATTTTAGGATCATCCTTTCTAGCTTCAAGAAAATAAGCTAAATAGGCTACACACCCCTTTCTAATAAGCCTTTTTGTTACTGTTGTTGATATAACATTGGAGAGAAATTTTAACCCTTTGCTAATAACTATGATCTCATTAATATCACCTGTTTTAAGAGTGATTAGTTTAATATGACAATCTACCATTGCATGACGTCTAAATAGTCAGTCTATACTAAGGATCACATCAAATTCATGAAAAGGTAGTTCAATCAAATCACTAGGAAATTCATAAGCTTGTATTCTTAAAGGACAATTCTTGTACACCCTACTTACCACCACACTATGAACCAAAGGATTTGTAACTAGAATATCATGTTCAAAAGTGTCAACATATAACCCCATATTTTTAGGTAATGATATACAATATAAGAATCTGTAGATCCTGGGTCTATCAATGCTTGAACATAAATGTCAGAGATAGTTAAAGTAATCACAATCATATCTAGGGCATCTTGGTTATCACGAGCTCGCATATCATATGCACGAGCTAGAGTATGGGTATTAGGTCCATCAACTATCTCTGATGCAGTCCTCTGACCACTAGCACCAGAACTAGCTCCAGCACTTCTTCCTCTACCCCTCAAAGTCCTATCCTATAAAAACATTATATTTGAACCCTAAATTGAGGGATCCTAGTTTCAAACATAGCATTTAACAACAGGGTTCAATCAAAATTTGACAAAGTAGCATTTCATTATTTTATATTGGTCCCATATTGTCCAATTAGTAATATAGGCCTATAAATATGCATATGCTCGATTAATTTCTTTATCAAATTTCCAACAAATTCTCGTAGGACATTTATAACTTCTATTAAAGTGCAAATGAAAGTGTTGGTGCAATAACTATTATCTATGAAACTTCTATCCTTAAGCATCTGACTATACAAGGATGCAAGTGAAGATCTAAAGGTTGAACATATAACAGTTAAGCATTTGTAGCTTGTAATAAAAGGGAATGAAAAGCTTAACACCCTAATCAAAGGAACCATTATAGGTGGTATCCCATACATTCATAAGTAACTCATTAACAATCCTTTAAAAGTATTATTTTAAATGTCAATTTTTCCATTTGCTTCATTTATACCTTGGGTTAATGAAAATTGTAAGAAAGAACTTAACGTGTTTGAACTCATCTTCTAGTAATCACTGATCAACGATAATCAACCATATAATATGAATTAATCTTTTTTCCATCTAGAGGTGATAATCATTTTTTCACATCGATTAGTTCACAGTAGTTATATCAACTAATTAAGCTACAGAGTAATTCTTTTTAACAACTATATTTAAATAGTGAAGGTATGCATTTTGTTTCCTAATATGCATTTTGTTTCCTAAGATTTACATTAACTATTATGACTTACATTAAAGATTTTTATTATTATTGATTGTAAAAATGTGTATCCACAGAGAGAGATGAATAAGGATAGTTATTCAATCAACACCACTAACTTTCATAAGAGTAATAAAGATAAGTGAAGATCTGCATAGAGACAGAGACAAACAATTAACACCAATAATGACAAATAGAGATAGATATAGAGAGAAAGCCACTAAACAAGGAGAGATGAAGATAGGGAAACGATATAGATAAAAAATAAGTAAAATTGGAAATGATTTAGGGATTAGAACAATCCCTTAGTCCAATTAGGAATATGGACAAGATTAACAGGCCTATGTTTCCAATTAGAATGCTTAACTGACAATGTGAGATTTATAAAAACTAATAAAAATATCATGTCAAAATTTGATAGAATATAGATAGAATTCTAAGGTTACTTCAATTTAGAGTTTAAATATAACACATTTATAATGTTAAAGTTCTTTTTAAATATTAACAAACATTTGGGTGTAAGTTAAACGAAAAAAACCAATTAGACCCTAATATTTTCACTATAATACAAGTTAATCCTTAACATTTTAAAGCGTTCAAAAAATAAATAATAATATTTACAAAATATTCAAAATAAACCTAAATGGATAAAAATTGGATGGAGTTAAGTCTCTATTTATTATATGTCGTCTCAGTATTAATATATTACATTTTTATATTTTTAATTTTAACACGTAGTCCTTACTGTATCATATGGCATCCACATGGTATAGTAGTACCCATGTGTCAAATTAACGTTAATTTTATTTTGATTTTAAATTCGTAATTGAAACTTATAAACTAATATAATTATAAATAATTGTAATTAACTAATTAATTTGATTAAAATTCGACTAAAAAATTCTTAAAATTCGTAATATCAAAACAACCAAAAGAACCATAGTCTTAATTTTTACAATTCCCCACCATCTCATAATAACCCTAATCAAACTTTTAGTAAACCTTATTTTTAATTTCTCATAATGTCAATGATCATCTGAAGCTTAGAATCTTCTCTTTCATATAAGAGATATCCTTGGCATCTTCTCTTTAATCGATTATGAAGTGATTATAGCTTTAAGCTTAATATTTTCTTTTGCATTTCTGTTGTATTAGTGGTTGGCATGATTTGTTTATAGCTTCAAGCTTAGCATATTCTCCTAGGTTTTTACTGTCTATTTTTATAACTTAGAGACAAAAGCTTGGTAAGTCCCTACTGTCTATCTATAATTGTGTTAAATTTAACATGAATATGGACCCTACTATACATGGTGTGTTTATTTTGTGCCTGGATAAGACTTGGTCCCAAGCATTTAAATATATTCTGTTTGTGATTGATATATATCAAAGTTCAATTTATACTTCTTATATGTTCCAAAATTTCCTTAAATATTTGGCCCTTTCTATTTAAATATTATCCTTTCTATGTTTGCTTGAGTTCTAAAATTCTAATGATGAACAAAAGGTGATCTTGTATAATACAAAATTCTCTTGCCATTTTTTATCATATAAATGATAGAATTAGAAATTTTTTGACATTTGGGTTTTCACCTATTTTCATGGTAATGTCTTAATTAATTTAGAGATTATTAACAAAATGATTTTAATGATCTATTGCATGCATTTTTTTTATGGGTATAGATCAAAAATTAGTTTTAGAAATAGAACTCAATTACTTAAATTACTAAGCAAAACAAGTATTGTATGTTTTGGTAGTATAAGGATTATATGACCATTTTATGCTAGCTTTATTGTTAAATGAGAAGTAGATCAAATGAAATTTAATTTGTCAATTATGGTAGTATACAATTTTTCCTAATTGTTGTAGTGTACAAGTTATATGTATATGGAACATGCTTTAATATTAAGAATTCATATCATAAACTTACATACATTTGTTGTTCTCTAATTACTATAAATATGTTTCTAATGACTCAATATGGTGGAGTAAGGTTATTTTATGGTGGGCACTTATATATCAGAACCTTAGATCAAATATGTTAATAAGGATATTGCTATCTTTGAAAATGTTGACGTTAGTGATGTCAATTATAGGCAAATATAGGAGATAAAGAAGGATTTAGGATATTGTAATATACGGTACAAAGCTTTGACTTCAGTGAGTCTTTCAAACTTATTGATTCAAATATTTGGCTTATAAACCTTATAAAAATATATGGAATGGTTGACGTGTATGTCACCCATAAGTTAGACACACCAATCCTTGCACCTAATATATTACATATAACTAGAGGAAAGGAGCTTAATGAGGAGCATAGAGAGAGTGATGGTGAACAAAAAAGAAATGTTGCTAGAGTGGATTATGTTACTGAAGATGTGGAAGTATAAGTTGATGAACAAGTTGTGGAGAAGGGCGATGAATAAGTTAATGACTAGAGTGATGAACAAGTAGCTAATGCACAAGTTTATTTTCAAGTAGAAATTTCAAATGATCATTAACCAATTGAAATTTATTTGACAGATTATGGTAGTTTTATTAGGAGTGATGAATATCTAAGTGAAGAGGAGTCAAGCGAAGAATTCCAAAGACCAAGTAGAAGTATTATGCATAATCCTACTAGTAAGGCACCATAGTGGAGATTAAGAATGGTGTTTTACAATGCAAAAGAATTCAAATATGCTATTTTGGATTATGCAGTTCAAACAAGATATAATGTTAAGTGAAAAAAAGTGTGAAAGCAATAGGACCGAGTTTAGGTGTATTAAGGAATGTCCATAAGAGTTGTATGCTGTATATGACAAGAATGAAAGGTGTTCCAAAGTGAAGACATACAAACCTAATAATATTTGTTTCATAACTAACAAACCAAAGCTTGTTATTGTTAAGTTTTTAATGAGGCATTTAAAGATAGAATTCTTTATAAGCCTATTATTTACAAAAAAAAAAGGTTGAAGAATATAGAACAAAGCTAAACATATTTTTTCAATTTAATCATGTGTAAAGCAACAAAAAGGAGAACAAGAAAAGAGAGGGCAATAAGTTTTGTTAATGAATATGATAAGCTACAGGGATATATATGTGAGTTGAAGTTAAGTAATCTTGACTCAATAATAGACTTATAACTAGTAAGGAATCAAGAGACGTATTTGCTACGTGTAATGAAAATTATATTCTAAGCAAAAAAAAAGTAGTAGTAACAAAATCATTTCATATTCCATTTTATTTTGTTTTAATTCAAAATTTTATACATTTTCTTTGATGCCATAAAAAGAGGATGAACATATTTGAGAATTATTTTTAGGACAAGTAGTTGATTTCTAAAGATAGAGTTTTAAGGATAATTACTGAGTGCAATAGAGAGGGATGGGGATAGAAGGATGTATCCATTGGCATTGATTGTTGTGGAGGTAGAGAACACACATTCATTGAGTTGGTTTATGAATCCGCTAATGGAATTGGATGATGGTAAACGAATTACTATCATCTCTAATATACTAGTAAAAGGAAGTTAGGATATGTTGATCCATATACATTCAAGTTGTCATTTGAACCATGGGATTTAAGGTTTAAAAGACAATCTAACATTACTTCACAATAGATATAAGATGAAGCAAACAAGAGGAGAGCATTATTAGCACAATCATTAGAAGACTGAGTTTCACATTTAAGTGCAAATGAAGGAAGTAATGTGGCACAAATTCAACCATTTAAAACTTTCCATTTACGTTATTGCTATAACTTTTGGATGGATGTGTCATTGGCATAATTTTTAGATTGATATATTGTTGGCATAACTTTTGGATTGATGTATTGTTGGCATTTTCTTTTAGATGGATGTGTTGTTGGCATAACTTTTGGCTACATGTATATAAGTTTATGACTTTTGTATATGAATTTCAAATATATTACTAATATTTATGTGTTTTGCCACTTTTGATCAATGAATTCAAAATATATTACTCTTACGAATAAATAATATTACAAGTAGCATATAATAAATGATAGGGAATCATTACATACGGTACATAATTACAATATATAGTTTAGTAGAAATTTAAATGCATAATTTTTACATTCAATAAAAATCAAATTTGAAATTCAACACTGCAATTTAATTTCATTTCTCCATAACAACATATTTGAAAATAAAATCCACTATATACAAAAAAAATCCTATTACAATACTTATCACCATAAATTTCAACTCTTTTTTCTCAAAAATTAATGTCTTACTTTATAAACTTTATCTGCTCTTCAATTTCTTTACTTGTATTTATTTTTGTAGTTCTTGCTTCGAGCGTCTTCTTCAAGATACATATTTTTAACCTTAATTTATGAATGACTTCAAGAGCCCTCTAATAAATTCTTCATCCTACCACTTAAAGAAATCGCACCTCCTAACCTCAAACAAAAAGTAATTTATAATTTAAACATTATACACAAGATTTTTAAAACTTATTACAAACAAAAACTCACTAGATAATTATGCCATCCATAAAATCTGCTCCTTAGATTATGGTCATTTTATGAAGTTCTTAATGAAACATTTAACCTATAATAGAAAACAAAATTGTGAACATTTAAAATTAATATTGTGTCAGTATATGAAAGGGATTTCATAACTTTACAAGTCACTACAATTATCACACATATAATATTATATAGTTCTAATCTGTAAGATTTAATCACATGATGCTACTATTATCAATTAGTTTTATAAGTAACATAAGTATACTTTTCAATATTTTGGAATGACAAATGAATATTACAAAAGGAAAGCAATGTTTCCAGTAATGGTACAAGATACTTTAAAATCAAAAGTCTGAAGAACTATAAGAAGGTCAAAGCTTAAACAAAAAGAACACAAACGTTCAAATGAAGGCATCATTAAGCAAAAGTATACCTTTAAATACTGCAGTGTATTTGTAAGAATACTTCTACAAAATTTCTTACTTAAAACAAATTAAGAATCTTATGTTTGCCCCTATATCCATTCCTATGAAACCCAAATAAACAATATAGTTTAGTAGTATTAAACATAGACTTTCTATTTTGATACACCAAAAGTATGCACAAAAATTTTAATGTGGAACTATTGGTTAATACAAGAATAAAAATTGCATAATTATCTCAAACTACTTATGTCTCACCATTTTTATTCATTCATGACTTTGTTTTAATTTCCGTATCTAAAGCACACTCATAATTGTATGGTGCAATGATTTCTCACATAGGTATCAGGTATCATCTTGACAAGTTGAACGATAGTAACATGTGATGCTCATAATCGTTATCTAAAACAAACTATAGGAGATGACTGTACAAGATATCTCATCTATATATGCCCATATAATGAATCACAATCAATTTAGACATTTGCATCATAGAAATGGAGAGTATAAGAAAAAATAATTCTACAATTCAACTTCTCATTCTCTTATCAAAGGCATGTTAATTAATAGGAAATGAGCGTACATTTGCAAGGTGTTTTGGCAAAGAAAATTATTTAATTAGTATCAATGATGAGTAGAGCATTCTTAATTTTCTTATATGTATCAAAAGGATTTTTAGTAGTTTATTATAAGAAAAGGAAATTAAAGTAACCTTATAATCAATTCTGTATCTCAAGAACTAGGCGATCCATGTAAATGTATATGGTTATAGGATCAAACAATTTGCAAAGTATAAGAACTTATTCCAGACACCAATCAAATATGAATGTCAAAACTAATCACCGAAATAATGAAGCTAGCCTCTAGATAGGCATCATCGATAAAGGGGAGTTCTCTCATGTCGACAAAGGAAAGCCCTTCACCATTGATGAAGGAGAAGATGCCAAGGAAAAATCTCACGTGAGAATACGATGTTGTCTCCAAACTGTAAATATAGACAATAGAAATGTGGGAGAAAATGTCAAGCTTGAAGGTATAAACAAATCACACTAACCACCAATGCAACAGTCAGGGTTATCCTGTGAAAAAGAAAACTCCAAGCTTGAAATGGCCAATGATATCTCTCATATGAACGAGAAGATGATAATCTTTTGGAAATTTGGTTAGGATTGCTAAGAGATGACGAGGGAATTGGGCATATATATCGGGAATTATTAAATATTTTGCCAATTTTTAGTGAATTTAAGTTAATTTGATTACAATTAAGTCACTTAGAGTTTATTGAAATTAAATTAATTAAATTTATTTTTATTAAGACTTTAAATTTTAAAAGCTAATAAAAAACTAACTTAAATATAACACGTGAACTCCTCTATAATATGTGTCATCCACGTGGCACAATAGGGTGTCTGGTCAGTGATTTCTTCAAATTGCTCGAATATTTGGCGAGTCATTCATGTCTCTGACTCAGACCATATGAATGCTTAATAGGCCACGGATTACCAAACCACCTTGTCTGATTTACTTGGGCTTTTTGGATAAGACGTGCAATGGTGTAGGAATCTTCGCCATCTCCTCAACTCTTAAGCCCGGACCAATAGAAACATCATATGAGGAGAGGTCCAATCACTCACAAAAAGGATTGATTTTCCTCTTCTAATTCGACACACAATACTTTCTTTCGTACTTACGAACTTGAGCAATGGCCTTTGACGGCAAATACCAAAGCCGATGTGTGATCATTTAAGGGACAACTTCTTTCAAAGCTACGTGCACGTGGAGATCTGGATTGCTTTGTTCGGGATATATATATTGCCACAGTGAACGAGTGAATCACGTGGTCAAATCAGAGTCTAATAATAATTCTCCACATGCATGTGAAGTTTGTAAGATTGAAAATTTAAGTGATTATTTTATAAAATGTATCATATCAAGTTAAACTTTCAATTTTCTATTCTGAAGAAGTGCTTTATACAAAGAAAATTTATCCAATCTTAAAGACATTATTTTATAGATAAACTCTTTTATTGATGCTACTAATGCATTTAAAGATTTGACTTCGTAATTTGTTCTTATTACTAATTCGTGGCATACAAGTTCCAATTACTTGGGTTTTTACCTAATTTGCTTTAAAGTGATTTTTATAAATTTTGAAAACTGAAAAAATTGAAAACAAAAATAGAGAACCAAAAAATTATATTTAACAAAAAAGGGGCATTGAAATCAACCCAAGTCCTGTACAACTGAGTTTTAGATTTAAATCTTAAAGTTACAGTATAATGATATTCACTAATTAAGTTCCATATAAGCAAGTTTAAGATGTGCATCTAGAATCAATCAATCTATTACGAGAACTCATGTGTCACACCAGATTCATTCAAACACGACATTACAGTGAAAGATTCCTCACTTTCCTGTTCCGCGTTCATATTCATTCAAACACGACATTACAGTGAAAGATTCCTCACTTTCCTGTTCCGCGTTCATACATAGCAGCTACCAACCTGTTGTCTATTTCCACAAGGCGTTGTAATTTATAAGGTGCAGTACTAAGCATCAAAAGGATCAACTCGTGACCTCACACGTCTCCTTAGAGCGTGGTGCATAACACATATCTGCCTCACCGAATGAGCATCTTTGCTCTCGATTCCCAGCATCTTATGATCTGGTCCCACTTCCCACTTGTTCCATCGCACAGCTAACGTTCTCTCACGCTTGCCCATAAATTGAGTCATTTTGGTCGCCTCGCTACTCACAGCGCGAACTCGCAAAAGCCGCGTAACATCTCCTGAAAACGTTCGGGTGTAAACCATGAAGGTCTTCGATTCTCCTCTCAACGTTTTGGCTTTCGATTACGCGAGTCTGGGAATTCTTACTGTTTTCAGTAACCTTTGGGCTTGGGTGGCTGTTTTTACCGCCGGCGTTAGCTTCTGGAGGATCCGAGCCACCGTGAAGCATGAACGGCCATTTCCCGCCTCCATTGACAGCGTCGCCGATAGGTCTCGACCGATTCCTGAAATGTCACTCATGGAGCCAGTAAAGGCGCCGACGACAGCAACAGTTATGTCTCAAGCAGTTTTCGAAGATAATTATGGAGTGACTAAAGGGAAGTTCGTAGCATATTTCGAAGCTGATAGGGGAAGAGATGGTAATGTCGAGTATGGTGGTGAGACGACCATTGTCAGAGCTCGGAATTGTTACGTTGGCTCCGATGATAGACACAGTGAAGAGTGGTGGGAAGATTGGGGCGGACTATTGGTGGTGAAAATGGGTTATAGGAGTTGGTACAAGTATCAGGATCTGACGGCGATTAGCGGTAACGTCGTTAGGCTGTGGGACGGAGTTAGGAGATGAAAGTACGTCTCAACCCCTCTCGGTAATTAGGAGGCGTTTTTTTGGAGGGGTTAACGTAAAATTTTAAGCTTAGAGCTGATCTTTGATGTAAATGTTAATGTAATTATGTTGTTAGGTTAAAAGGAAAAAAGAAGCAAAACCATTACAAGTACGACTTGTAACGGTTTGTCTCAAACATCTCTATGTTTCTACTTATATGACTTGAAATTTGAATCTCATGTTGTGGACAACTTGAGGCATTAATTAGAACCTTGTAGCTTTAGAACTGTTTGCAGTTCAATTCTTTCACGTTGAAAACGTTAATTGCAAGGTTTAGAGTTGGGATTGAGATCGGATTCTTAGCGTAAATTACCAAAATTACTCTTGCTTATGTATTATCCACAATTACACTAATGGATTGTACTCAATTTATAGTCCACAATTTAAAATCTTGATCAATCGTAAGACATATTACGACAAAACATCGTACATGCGAAAGTAGTAGGTTGGACAAACAACATTGAAGAGCATGGCGAGTTATAGAAGACAAGCTAAGTATATATAGCAACCAGAAGGTATTGTAGTTGAGAGAACGGGTCCAATACTTATGGAAGCTGAAACTGGACTCTGGAAGTGGCGGTTGAGAAAAGACAACTTGAAATCTTTATTTAATATGATTTCTGAGATCATTGCTGATTTTGATATAAAATATCGTCAGCTGGGTTCTTCATGATTAGAAGCATATTCTGTCCAATTATGAATCCTTCCGTCATATTCATTCCTAGAAGCAGACTGGTACTTGGAGGGACACTATCCTCTTCTCAATACTCCAATCCACTCCATGTTTCTAAACTTGCGAGTATATACAGTAATATAAGCCAACTATTCACATACAACTAACTGTATATGTGATGATATAATTAGTAAGATATCGTCTTTAGATGCCTCAATTAATATCTCTGAGAAATCCTAAGACCTTTAAACTGCTCAGCTTATAATTAAATTCTTTTTAGCTTCACTTCACGAATTCACGCGTGTGGCACCTCATGCAAACCTTCTCACATGTAAGATGTCATTAGCCCGCACTAGCTAGGAGGATTCCCAAAATCCCTAATTGCAATTAGGATGATTAAAAGAATCAACTTTGGAAATGTTGGAAACGAAGTAGACCAAATACTAAAAAAAATCAAGCAACAATATGTATTATATATTGATAAAAACAAAGTTACATACTCTTGAGTTGCACCTCTTTGTTTTTCTCTTTATTTTCTTCTATTTTTCTTTGTTTTTTCTGTCTTACAAACATTATACATACAAGGGCATTTTATAAGTGTGAAAGTCAACTACAAAGTAGCTAGCTATAATAAATGAATTTGAAAGCTAACAAAGTACAAGAAAAGAGTTGTGTGTCTAGAAGAACCCATAAGAGCTCTATAAGAGTTTGTCTTCTAGCACTCTTCCTCAAACCTAACTTTGCATGCCAAGCTTTTCTTTGAGTTTGTGGAAGACATCGGTCTTCAAAGGCCTTGTAAAAATATCTGCAAGTTGATCTTCAGTTATGCAATAAATAAGCATTACAGCTTTGTCTTTCACTTGCTCTCGAATAAAATGATATTCCATGTCTATATATTTGTTTCGACTATGTGACACTAGATTTTTTGCAAATGATATAGTGATCGGGTTGTTGGTTGTGTGTAAGTTTTAATTATTAACCCTGGATAATCCGTAAGCGTACGGTTTGTTACTGTAATACCAAAGGTGTCGATTCCACGAGGAGGGTTTAATCTAATCCTAAAATCTAAAGCTACAAATAATAATAGAAATTCAAATTGTACCAAACTAATATAAAAACTTAATTCAATCAAACAAATTAAGAATCAAACATGAAATCCTAATTACTAAGTAATTGCATCATGCCCAAGAATCAACCATTAATCCCAAATCATAAACTCTAATCAGATTATGAAGGCTGCAATCTCTCAATTCACAACCTATCCAAAACCCTAATTAGTTCTGAAGTTCTCTAATAAACTATCAGAAACCTATACAAGATCTCTCTTTACACAATCTCAATCTGATTCAATTCTCGTTCTATTAAATCACCTAACTCATTTGTCTAATTAATCATTTTTCATTCGATTCACCCTTTTATTTTATTATCGAATCATGCAGTCGCATAATTAAACCACAATAAATCCAATAAACACATAAACAATTAGATTTCATTAATTCAAGAGTAAAATTCTGAAGGTGAGTTTATAACATCCTTAACATTCTAAATCCTATCATAAACTATTCAATCTAATTCTATACAATAATAAAATCAAACTTAAATAAGAAATACAATCTAAATGGATGATGGGAGGCAGCGACATCGAGAATCCTCCTGATCTAGGAAGTAAGTTGAGTCAGCTTCCTCTCCTCTTTTGTCTTCCTTCTTTTCTTCCTCAATCTTTTGATGATTTCTCTCTATGGTTTCTCAAGGTGCTGATGCAAAAGCTCCCCTCTGCCCCTTTTCTTGTTCTTTAAATATCCTCCTGTGTTCTAAGCAGCCTTGGATTTTTTAGGATGCGAAAAGTCCAAAAAATCTCTTAAAACTTGACGTTCTTAAGTATCTATGTGTCTACTCGATGCAGGCCACAATTGTAGGGCATTCCTGGGCTTCTGTCACGATCGTGGCATGCAAGCCACGATCGTAGGCCAAATCTAATGCTTCTATCACAATTGTGGCCTAACATGCCACGATCATGGGCCATTATTTTGGCCCGAATGTCTTCAAAATTTCTCCTTTCTTCAATATTGACCTTGAAACACTAGTAAACACATCAAGGTACCTCAAAAATATAATATTTAATCTCAAAGACTTGTACTAACCCATAAAACACTAAAAACATAAATAATTAACAAACAACACATTTCTAACCTAAACACATATTAAATGATTAGATTAACAGCTAAACGCATATCAAACTATGCTCTAAAACACAATGCAATGTACACTTATCAACATCCCTACACTTAAACTTTTGCTTATCCTTAAGCAAACAAAGCAACAAATAACACAAAACCATAAAGCACTCAATGCAGTAATGAGAAAATGGCTTCAACTTTATGAAATAAATTTAACTTTAAACATAATCATTCAAGTTATTCCAAATCATTAATATGCAAAACGTAGGTCTTGGAGCTCTAGACTAAATATACATATTAATCAAGACCAAAATGTCAGGTTATTCACCATTTTCAATTGTACATGCACATTAATAATATTTGGTCATTCAAACTCTGTAACTACTCCTAAGTACGCTTTTGTGAAAAGTCAAGCTATTGACAAGTTCAGTAGGTTTTTATTAGAAAATTTTTTATTTTTTTATTTTTTATTACTTTTTGTGGATATGGACCTAGTCTTTTAACACGGAATCAAACGTTGGTGATGAATGTCGATTTAATTACTTGACTAAGTCATGTTTTCGTCAAGCTACTTGGAATGTCGTTATAGACTTTTGACGTAAAGGCACACATTTGTGATGCGTATCGATTTGGTTACTTGACTACATCATGTTCTCAACTAACTGCTAGCTCTATTCATAACTCGAAGGCCAGTGGAATAGTCAACTATTTAAACATTAACAAACATTTTTTTAATATCTACCTTGTTGCTTTAGCTACTCGTGTAACATCCCATCACCGATGGGAAGGGTAAGATAGTAATTTGGAACGGGTTAGGAGTGTTTAAAATTGTATAGACATGTTCATGCATTCATATAGAGGTTTAGGTTTTTAATGATCCAAAAGAAGAGGAAGCAAGGTGAAAAGGGAGTGGAAAATATGATCATGAGTTCAAGAAGAACAAGGAAGAGAAGAGCTACGATGATGGAGAAAAAAAATAGTCTTCCTTAAAACATCACTCACCAAAACACAAATAAGACAAGAAGAAGAAGTGTCGTGAAAGTCCAAAACACAAATGATGATTCATATTAAAATACCCATATAAGGTGGCA
>JANZXR010000171.1:14087091-14109584 GCA_027575705.1 Erythroxylum echinodendron | reverse complement strand
TGCACGGAGGTAAATTAAATAAATTTGTTTGTTTTAAGTATCACTGGTGGGGAATTCCTCCCCCGTGGGCCACAGGTGCAGATGTCACATAGGACGTCGGGCCGTGGACCCGCCCGGGGAGGGGTTCCAGCATTTCTACCATTGTCCAACCCAAACTCTACTATCTTCCGTTTGCAATCCAAATTAGCGTCATACCTCTCTAAAGTGTCCATACCCAAAATTACATCTAATCCTCCCATTTTCAAAGGCATTAGATTCACCATTAATCGTTCTCCCCCAATACTTATCTCAAAATCCTTACAAACTTGACTAATCACAATATACTGGCCGATTGGAGTACTCACCATTAGAGGAGTATCCAATGGGCTTAGATTTCTACTACACACATTTCTACTTGATGACATAAATGAATGGGTAGAACCTGGATCAATAAAAAAAAACAATATCATCATCAAATAATTGAATCATACCAGTCACAACTTCTAGAGCTGTCTCTACGTCCTCCCGTGTCGTTGCAAACACCCTAGCTAGTGCTTGGATCCTTGGTCTTCCTTGAAGGTCTAACCATCCAAACTTAATCACAAGCCAAACATAATCATACACAAGAAACTTCAATTCTTCATTTCATTACTAATCCAAAAAGTTCGAACAAACTTTACTTACAAAACATCATACATATCAAAGCTTAATACAAAATACAAGTGATGCTCAATGTTGATATGCTTGTAAAGCGATAAAAGATAGTCGCTAACTTAGTACAAAAGTCTCTAACTATCATGGAGTTTTTGATGCCTTGCAAGGATCAATTGTCATCTTGTTCCATACCTGAGGAGGGAAAATAATGGGTTGAGCTACACGGCTCAGTGGCTAATATATTTATAGCCATCGGTAACTAGCAAAAATTTAGGCATATATATGTACATGTACTTAGAAATTCAAGTATTCTCAAATCCATTCTAGTAACTTGATCATTGACCAATAAAGTTTAAGAACTCAATTAAGCAGGTTGATGCATAACACATAACATTCAATGCATCATACTTGACAATTCAAAGATGCAATGCACAAACAAATGACTCGAGGGTTCCATGGAATTAGAATGGAGAAACCAAAGTTTACACCATGAACAAAATGAGTCCTTTTTTGGAGCTCATATGTCACAAGCGGGCAGACGGGAGAAGGCTCTTGTCAATGTGCACGTAACGAATAGAATGGTTCCACTCTCGCCAAAACAAAAATCATATGCTCATACTTTCATGCTTTTTTATCTTTTCATTCAAAAAAATTCCATGACATATTTCAATGGCATAACTTGATCAAGATTCATAAATCACACGTTTTTTCAACAATCACATAATCCACTATCAAGCAAGTTGTACATACACACATATAGGCAAGAATTTGCCCAATCACACAATAACTACAAATAGATTACCCACCTAATTTCGCTTGATAATCCAAGTTCAATGTTGTCTTTCCTCTTGCTCTTGGATTGGGCTTGCTTGGTTTCCTATAACAAACCAAGTTCTCATTCAACATTCAAAGGAGATTCTTAAGGCTTCCGAAATCAAGAAGCTAAAATTGAACTATAATCCTTTCAAACCTAGACTTTCGGGTCTACTTTTCCATGATCATTATGATCAGTTAAAAGAAGAAATTTGCTAATACTTTCTTCTATAAAAATGTCCCACATTATCTCAAGTTTCTAACTACACCAAAATTATTCAATTTGGTTCATTAATCCGAAAGATATACTCCAAACATGTTTGGACTGTCCTTAACTAAAACAATATTCCATACTTAACTTGCTTCCAAAATTGGACATCCTTAGAGATAGAACTTAAGCTTTCTTTCTTCATACAACTTATATCCCTATTCCTTTAGTTTAATCAAAATCAAAAATCACTCCATTTGGAAAACTACACAAAAATTTATGATCAAAATACCAAAGTATGTTCAGTGCTGAAAAGTTTGCCGCAGCGAACTATTTTTTCAGAAAGGAAAAATTCGCCTAAAAAGTCAAAGTTCACTGCGACAAACTTTCCTGGGTTGGCCGCAGTGAACTTTATCCATCAAGTTGGCCGTGGAGAACCAAGGAGAGTTGGACGTGGTGAACTTGGACCGAAACATTCACTGAACACTTCATTTTTCCACATTTTTACTTCTAACATCTACAGCCAACACATCCTAAACCTCAACCCTCATTTCTACTTCATATTCACTTCATTCTCCACTCCATTTTAACCCAAAATCATTCACAAATACATCATAATCTATCTTTGATCATTAACCCTAAAAGGTTAAAGCATTTTCATACACCATTCATTAATAACTCCCTACATACATTCAACTTCATTTTAACTTCTAACTATCATTAAACATGGTTAATCCAACAAATCAAGAAAGGAAGAATGCTTGTACTTACTTGTTTAAGCTCCAAATTCTTCAAACTCTTCAAGATCTCCATAACCCTAGCTTGATTTTCTCCTCTTCTTCTTTTCTTCTCACACTCACGATGCTTCTCTCTTCTCAACGTAGCCAAGAAGTTTCTTCCTTTAATTCTACACTATAACAACCATCAAATGCCCCTTTTTTTCCTCTAACATAAGCCTTATAATCTTTAGACTTAAGAAATCTTCCAATTCTACCCCCTTCTTTCATTTAATCCAAAGACTACTTACTTTAAGCCATAATCTTACACCCTAAATCATATTACTTTAGGCCATAATCTTATACCCTAAATCATACACTAATTTAATTCTAGCTTTGGCATAATAATTAAACTCCAATAAAATGGTTTATCTAGGAAGACCACAAATTTATTCAAATCATCCTTAATAAATAAAAAAAATTCGGGGCCTAACATGTCAACTATAAAGATAGTTGCTTAACTGTATAAAATGACATTATTTTTGTAATATTCTAGTTTGATTATTGTACTGTGTAATGTGTTGTACATGCATTTTATAGAGTATGCTCTATTTATGGTGTACTAGAGTAATTTAAGTGTTTAAACTCATTATTGAGGTTATAACGGAGATTACAGAAAGACCAGAGATGGTTCTGGACTCGATCGAAAAATTTTTGAGAACTCCAAAATGTTACGGAATTAGTTCAAAAGAGTTTTAAAAGCCCTAATTTTGCTTTAAGGATTTAGACACTTTTGAATGAAATCTGGATGATTTCGGTGACATTCAATGATTTCTATATTCAATCCAAAATTTCTTTTGAGCAATTGAAAAAGTTACTGAATAATTTTAAAATATGATGAAAAATTCTGAAATTAGGATTGGAGTCCTTAGGAACTGAAATGGGTCAAAATGGATGTTGTTGGAATAGCATTCGTGTAATTCAAAACTATTAAACTAAAATGCCCTTTTTGGAAAATAATGGGTATTGATGATTTTAAACCCAATCGAAATTTTTAAAAGCATCCACTCAACAAGTATTGAACCTAGTTAAAGTATTTAATGATCAATTTGCTGATAAGATAGTTGTGGAATAATTTCGGGATTTAATTTGATTGTTAGTGAATGAAATGCATTAAAGGGCAATTTGGTCTTTTTGTACTCATTAAGGACAATTTGGTCTTTTTACATGATATTAGTGGATTGATGAGTCATTAGTGATAACCAATGAGAAAATGACATGTGTGTGATGAATCATTAGTGATGACAATAGGAAGGTGACATGTGTAATCCATTAAATGAGTATAAAAAGGAAAACTTAAGACATTTTGCTTCATTTTGTGAGAGTGTCGTGAGAGTGGCATTAAAGAGTCCAAAAACAAAAAGAAAATAAAAGAGAAGCAAGAGTGGGTTCTGGCCATTGGTAGAAAAATGTAGTGAAAATGAGAGACCAAAAAATGTTAAAGAGAAAGAAGAGAAGGAATGGTGACTCATGGCTAAGAAGGAGAAGAAGGAAGTTGCCATTTTGATAGGTTTTGCAGCATGATTTAAAGAGAGCTTCATCAAGACTAAGTGTTCCTCATTTGTGCAAAAGATTAAACAAAAATGCTAAGTTTTTCTAACCTAAATTTCTTGTTTTTTGGGTGCATATAATGGATTTGTGTAAAATCAATGGTGATTTTAACTCTCCATATAGGTGATTCTAATTGTAAATGAAACCTAATACATAGTACTGAAATTTTATAGACAAAACCTATACCTAATTTGTGAAGAATAATAATGGGAATTGGGATTGAAAATAATAACCTGATACTATCCCTGTGTTGAAATAGCTTGTGATATTTGACACATGTTTCATGATTTAGAATTTTAAATGGCTTGGTTTTTGATTATATGGAAACTAGAGACATAGGGGAACAAATTTCTAGAAGACCTCAAAACCTAATTTGAATGTTTGATATGTGAATATTAAAGGACAAGTAGAGCTATGGATTTTGGACATGGGTCACAACCATGACTCATCATGCATGGTTGTTATATGGTGAATTAAATTAGGCGAGATTGTGTATTGAAGAAATTAGTAAGTTAGAATGGGTGAAATATGGTATTTAAGAGACTTTTGAAGTTATATTTGGAAACGAAGACCAATAGGTTAGCTTGCAGAAGTAAGCAGAAATACTATTAGCATACGTGTTACGTGAATTAAATAATAATCTCAAATTTGGATAAACTGAACTATAGTTTTAATGTCTTATTTCCAAATTTGGAAACAAGTTACTAAACAAAATGCATTTTGCATAGGTAAAGGAGAGGCATCGAACACATGAGTGTGCTTGGCAATAAGTTTGCAAAATAGTAAGTGTATTTTAATTTTTTTATATAACTAAATTCTATGCAAAAGAAATTATGACATATGAGTGTTCTTTAAATTGATTTTATGCAAATGGTTTCTATTTATGGAGACTAGCAAGCTGTGAGTGTATTTTAATTATTTTATGTGACTGAATTCTTTGCAAAAGAATTAATGACATGTGAGTGCTATTTAAATTGATTTTATGCAAATAGTTTCTATTTATGAAGACTAGCAAATTATGAGAATTGAGTTTTTGCAAATAGTTTTCATTTGAACATGAAATAAATATTTATGCTGAGTTTTATGAAAATGATATTTTACAAGTGAATACTGCTAGCATAAGTGTATGTTTTAGCAATATATGAGTTTTAATTTGAAAGTTAAATTTTATATGATTAGGAGTTATAATGAAATAATTCACTTATGAATCCTCCCATACTTGATTTAGAAAATAAGATGAGTCCTAAATGTAAGAGTTGCTTTTGCCTATGGGACATCGGTAGGCTTTATACATGTTTTTATATTGGTATATTTATAGTGCTTAACCTATTACGAGTAAGCGATGTAGAACCAGCTTCGTAAATATTAGTTAATCAATCACAGGTAAGTTATGTAGAACCAGCTTTGTGACTTGTTATGGGTAGCAATATAGAACTAACTCCATAAATAATGATTAACCAGTTGTAGGTGAGCGATGCATAATCAGCTCTGTGACTTTAGGCCTAGTGTACTGTATGGTAAAGAAACTAATAATGGACTATATTGAGTAAACAAAAGTCATGGAATAATAATGCCACCCTTACTTATTTTTAAAAGTAATTTGAGAGGCACTATATAGCACCAATTTTAGTGGTTAGCTTATTTTCAGTATAAAAGTTTTCGAGAAAACATATTGTCACCACAATTTATTGATTAAGGAAAAAAGGAAAATGAACAATTTTATATTACGAGTTTAATTTCAAAAAGGCATTTTGAAATAGTAATTTCATAAAAATGAAGTTGTGTTTTACAACCTGTTATTAGATTACCAGATTTTATGATGCATAAGTGAATTGTTATAGCAATTATTTTACCATGAGCTTATGATTGTATGAGAATATTTCACTTACGTTGTTATGAAAAGTTTAAATTTTTAGTAAACTAATTAACACTCACTGAGGTCATTTTACTCACCTTTATTTTTATATTTTTTAAACAAACCAACCCAAGTATGCGTACAGGTGCTGCAGTAATTAAGACTCCACCACAAGATTAGTTGTATCGTCCGGTGTTGTTCTGCTCGTGTCATGTTGATATGTACATTTGTGTAAAGCATGGATGTTTATAAATGCTTTTAAATGAAATCCACGAATATGTTTTAGCGTTTTAAAATTTATTATAGAGATTGTTGCGAATCAATTGTTTGGAGTTGCTTGTGAGTGGACTTGATGTCTAAAATTTGTAGTTGAGAAATTGTTGTGAATATAGAAGTGTTTTGAAATTTTATAGGGTTTTTGAAAATTTTGAGAATGTCAAATGTAGTCGTTATGCTGCCAAACTTTTTAATAAAATGATTCAAAAAATTTTCCCACTATTTTCCACATTTTTAACTTTTAAAATATAAAAAGTGTTTAACAGTTGAATGACTTGACTTTACGATAACCCTTTAGTTGAATTAGATATCAATTGGAGGGCTACCGTGGGGTCATTAGGAGAGCTCCACTTGATTTCCAAAAAAAGGAACTCTAGGATTGGTCCTTTCAATTTTACACTATGAAAAACTGTTAGTTGTTTTAAACTATAATAAAAGTAGTCAATTATAAAGTAATTGCTTCACAATGTAAAATGATGTCAGTCGGGTCGAAGCTTGAAATTTAAAAAAAGTTCATACCTCCCCTGAAGTCTAGTTAAATATGCCAAGCTTAGTTGTATTTCCTAGAAAAAAGTTAGATGTTTTTCTTACCTTTTTATAGTTTATTACTTATGTAGAAAGACAAAGTAAAAATGAATTAAAGACACTTAGATCTAATCATAATGGTGAATATACTATTCATGAAGAATTGTAAGAAAAATGGGATATAAAGATAACTAAATCTTTGTAATATATCTTAACAAAATAGAGAGATTGGACGCAAGATTAGAACAATTATTAAAATGATAAGAAACATGTCACAAGGTAAAACCTTTCTAATTTCTCATAAGTTGAAGTTGTTTATACTCTTAACCACTCACCCACAAAGCTATTTGTAACAAAATCCCTCTTAAAGCCTATAGTAGTGGCAAACTAGTGATGGATAAATTTTAAAAATTTTCTTGCAGTGCTTATGCTCTAAATATTTCTCAAAATAAAGAGAAATTTGATAAGAAAATAGAAAGTGTTATTTTAATTGCCCACATTAATGAATCCAAAGGTTATCATCTTATTAATTTAATCACAAATCAATTACAAACATTTAGAAATATTGTTTTTGATGAGTTTGAAAGTTGTACTTAAAAGGATGAAGAAACTAAAAACTCTAAAGGCTATATGCTTCTTGAACTTATTAATATTCAATAATATGAAATTATGCATGATTTAGTTGTAGAAGAAAGTTCAAATAAAAGATCTTATTCACCAAGTCCACTAGAAATTAATCGATCAATCCTTGATTCTAACTCACCTCTTAGGAATGTGCATTCACCAATCGACATTATAAGGTGAGCAACATTAGTCTTTTGTCTTATGAATCACAATCTTTTGATGAAGCTATAGAAGAAGAAATATGGAGAAAGGGAAAAAATGAATAAATAGAGAATATAGAAAATGACCACATATGGAAGCTTGTGGACATACTTAACGGTAGAGATTTGATCGAACTAAAATGGAAGTGTAAAATGAAATTCAATGAATATGGAAGTATTCAAAAGTATAAAGTTTATTTGGTAAAAAAAGGCTAATCACAACATCCTGGACTTGATTTTAATGAGACATTTGCTCTAATTATTTATATGGAGATTACCATAGTCATTCTATCTGCGCTTGTCCAACTGGAACTAGAAATTTTTCATCTTAATATGAAGTTTGTATTTTTAAATTGTGATATAGAAGAAGTCTGTATAAAATAACCATAAGGCTTCATTTCTAAAGTTCAAGATTACAAAGATTATTGCCTTAGAAAGACATTATATGACTTAAAACAAGTCTCACATGCATAGAGAATGAAGATCGATTTCTATATCCAATAAAATAATTTTTTTAGAAATCAAATTAAGTCATCTCTTTATGTGAAAACATAGAGTATTTATGACTTTCTTATAGTGTGTTTAAAAATAGATGATTTAATTAACACTAGTACAAATTTAAGTACGGATAATGATTTCAAGCATGCCATAACGCAAAGTTTTGGAATGACTAATTTTAGGTGCATGAAATATTTTCTTAATATTCAAGTAAAGTAATACAAAGGGTAATTTTCATCTCTCTGGAAAAATATATTGATGATTTGCTTAAGAAATTTCACATAAAGTTAATAAGAAGTTTCAAAACAATGATGAAACATATATTGTAGATCTAAAAGTCTTAAGAAGTTTAGCTAGATCATTGATCTATCTTACTAATATTAAGCCTTACATCTTATAAGCTATGAGTTATATTTTCAAATTCAATAATATTCCAAGCAACTGTTATTGCAAAAATAATATTATGTTAGTTGAAAAAAAAAAGAAACTTGGAATCAAACGTAAAAGAAAAAAAGATAACAAGTTGGTAAGCTACATTGATAGTATATCATGCTTCTTGTTTTGCCTTAGGTCAAAGGTAATGTCTTATAGTTTAAAGAATAACACTGTTGCACTTTTTTCAATAGAGATCGAGTATATAGTAGCTACTAGTACCACTTATGAAGTTTTGTAATTGAGAAAGATTCTTTCAAATTTAAAGCAAAGGTAAGAAATTCTTATACTAGTTTAAAATGACAATATATTTATTATTGTAATGATGAAAAACTTTTTTTAATATTAAGACCAAATATATTAAATTGCAATATTATCATTCATAACTTATTAAATAAAAAAGTAGTTCACAAAGAATATATTAGCATTTTAAACTAGCTAGTTAATATTCTTACAAAAGTTATGAGAAAAGTTTGACAATTCTGAAGATCATACAAAAATTACAAATCAAGAGGGAATATTATAATAAGAAACTAATTTTAATTTCTAAGAAATATTCTTTCTATTCCTAAAGTGACTTTTTGTATTTTTAGAATAATTTTTTATTTCTTAAAATAAATTTTATCTGAGGATTTAATATAATTAAGTTTCATTTAGCTATTATAAATAAGATTGATAAACCAAAAAGATGCGAAGTTAGTGAAATACAAATTTCTAGAAATATAAAAATTATACAATAACAATATTAATGCATTTTTACAAATAATTTTTTCAATTTGTTGTTATCCTAATTGTCTAGTACCTTGCTTAAGTAAAAAAGTGAGGGACACAATTTTTCTTAATTTAGATGATGGATTTTAGTTCTTCCTTGTATCCTCTAACTTTCCTCTTCAAAGTAATACAATCGTGTATTTTTTTGTTAAATAATACCAAATAATAACTCTTTCCTGAACTTTTAGCAATTAAAAAACATTAAATAATGATTATTATATATATGTGGGTAATTGTAAGTCCCTAAGATGTAGTAGGTATGCATGCACTTGATTGTTAACAAATGATGCAGAAATTAGTAAGTTCTTAAATTCTTTAGTCAAAATTTTTATTTTTACCAACCAATTTCAAGTCCTAGTCTTAAGCAACAAACTTTATGTTTCAAATTTGTAGGAAATAGTTGCTAGGTTGTTTTGATTGTTCCTTGAATTTAAGGATTCTGATATTTTTAATATCTATTTAAAGTTGAACTTGATGAATAAAGAGGTATTCCAGATCAATCTTTGGTTTTATACTTTTTTTACCTCTGTTTTGTTTAGTGTGCAAGAGAGAAGTTTGTGAATTTTATATTCTAGTTATTTTATCATCTGGTATCTAAGCTTTTATGGCTAACAATCACTCTGGAATCAATTCCTCAATTCCTTCCATTTATATCTTTAAAGGACATGGGTAAGATGCATGGAGCACTAAGATAAGGACTCCCTTCATCTCTTAAGATATGTGGGAGATGGTGGAGAAAGGGTACATAGAGACTGGAGTTTCAATAGAGGTTTTGAGAAACCATCAGAAGAAGGACATCAAAGCTCTCTTTTTTATTTATTAAGCAGTAGATTAATCTATCTTTCCTAGCATAGAGTCAGCCACTAAGTCAAATGAAGCATGAGACTTACTTCTCAAGAGGTATCGAGGCACCAAAAAGGTACAAAATGTTAAATTACAAACTCATCATCAAAAATTTGAAAGATCTTTTATGAAAGACGGTACGTCCCTTAATGCTTATTTTTCCAAGCTAATAGAAATTGTTAATCAAATGAGAAAATATGGTGAAGATGTGTCTGAACATAAAGTTATTGAGAAGATTTCGATAAGTCTGCCTAAGAAATACGAGCATATAGTGGCTACCATAGAAGAAGCAAAATGATCTTAGTGAACTAACAATTGACGAGCTATTTGGATCAATGTAGTCTCTTGAAGACAGATTGAAGTGACATGAAGGTCAAAATCCACCAAAAATGGTTTTCACATAAAATTATTAAAAGGAAGTTCAAACCACAACAATGCACCAAATGGAAAGAGCAATAGTGAGGAATATGGCTGGAAAAAAGGACAAGGTGGTCATTCTTATCGATGAGAGCGTGAAGGCAGAGGAGGGGGACATTCTAGCAGTCAAACTGTTGAACCTAAAAAAGTTCAATGTTATTATTGTAATAAATTTGGCCATATTGAAAAGAATTGCAAGTTGAAAGAAAAGCATGAGAAACACACCAAGTATGTTGAACAAGATAAAAAGGATGAAAGTGCAAGCCTGCTTCTAGCTTCTTGTTCAACAACTATACATTCTCCAGATATTTGGATTATAGACAGTGGGTGTAGCAATCATATGACAGTTATTTTAAAGAACTTTATCTATATGGATGAATCCATACAAACCAGTGTATAGATGGAAGATGGTGTGATTCGTGAAGAAAAAGAAAAAGGAGATATAAAGTTAAATTTTAGTGGTAGAAAATGCATCAAAGATGCATTATATATTCCTTATCTTGACTCCAATCTTTAAGTGTCAGTCAACTTTTGAGAGAAGGTTGCTCTCTTGTCTTTAAGAATATGTCTTGTTTTGTTTTCTCTTATGTAAGCAAAAAAAATTTGTTATGTAAAGTTCCACTGACCAAAAACAATATATTTGCACTTAATGGTGATTAATATGCATTCAAAGCATCTTTTAAGGGCAAAAATTGTTTGTGGCATCACAAGTATGGTTATTTGAACTTTAGAAGCTTGACATTTTTATCTAATCAAAACTTGGTAGATTGAATGCCTAAAATTCAAGATGTTGGAGAAATGTGTGAGAACAGTGTTTTTGGGAAGCAATATAGGGTGGCTTTTCCTAGGGAAATGCAAGAAGAGCATCTAAACCTATTGAGTTAGTGCATGCAGATATATGTGGATCAATACATTCTCCTTATCTTAATAATAATACATATTTTATTGTGTTTATTTATAACTACAACATATTCATATAGGTTTATTTTTCTAAAGAAAAATAAAAAGGAATCTCTATTTTTAAAAATTTTAGGAGTTGTACTGAGAAATAATGTGGGCATTACTTGAAGATTCAAAGGACAGTTCGTGATGGTGAGTTTCCCTCAAATAAATTTAATAGATTTTATGTAGATTCTGGAATTTTAAGATAATTGACAACTAGTTACATATTGTAACAAAAAAGCATAGCTGAGAGAAAAAATGGAAGTCTTGCGAAAATGACCAAGGGCTTGATGAAAGCAAAATCCTTATCAAAAAATTTTTAGGCAGAAGCAGTTCACACATCAGCTTATATTCTAAACTAAAGCCCAATAAAAACACTAAAACATCAAACATCTTTTAAAGCATGGTATGAGTGGAAACCAAAAGTATTACATTTCAAAGTCTTTGGTTGCATTTCTTACATCCTGATTCCTTCTCAAAATAGGCATAAGCTTGATGATAATAGTGTGAAATGCATATTTGTAGGCCACAGTACTAAAACTAAAGGTTATCATTTTTATAATCTTTTGACTAATAAGTTGATTATTAGTCGTGATGTGGTGTTTGATTAGAAAACTACAAGGGATTGGAGAAATAAAAAAGGTTGTTCAAATCTTTGCCATGGACATAGTGAATTTTTTCATGTTGATGATACTAATGATGATAATTTCTCATCACCTTTAACACCATCTATTCCATCATCTCTAGCAAGCTCTCTAACTTCATCAAGTTCTTCAACAACTCTTCTAAGAAAATTGTGTTCCTTATAGGAAATTTATGAAGAGATAGAAGGTGTCAATTTCCATTTATTCAAGAGCCTAACTGCTTTGAAAATGTTATGAAAATCAAAGAATTGAGGGCTACCATGGAAGAAGAAATTAGAGCCTTGGAAAAATGTGACGCCTGGGAGCTTGTTGGCCTACCAGATGGCAAAAAGACAGTTGGTCTAAAGTGGATTTACAAGCTAAAGTTCAGACTTGATGGTTTGATACAAAAATACAAAGCATGGTTAGTTGCTCATGGATACATGTAGTATAAAGGTATTGATTTCAAAGAAACCTTTGCCTCTGTAGCTAGATTTGACACTATTAGAACTGTTTTGGTCATTATGCGTATTATAAATGACATGCTTATTAGTTTGATGTCAAATATGCATTTTTAAATGGTTTCTTGGATGAAGAAGGTTTTGTAAACCAGATAGTAGGTTATAAAGTTAAAAAGAAAGAACGAAAGCTGTATAGACTCAAAAAGGCCTTATATGGCCTTAAGCATGCTTTAAAGGCTTAGTACTCTAGGATTAATGGACATTTTAGCAAGATTGGGCTTCAAAAGAGTTCTAGTTAGTCTAATTTATATGTCAAATCATGTAGAACTAGTGAGGTACTTATTGTGTGTTTATATGTGGATGATTTGATATATATACTTCAAATAGTAGTACTTTGATGGAGGATTTTAAAAGGATAATGATCAAAGAGTTTGAAATGTTTAACTTAGGTTTAATGGGCTATTTTTTGGGGTTGGAAGTAAACCAAAATGATGTTAGAAATTTTCTTTCTTAAGAGAAATATAAAAAGGATCTGTTTATAGCATTTCAAATGTAGGATTGTAATTTCGTGACAACTTCTGTTGCACCCAATCAAAAATAAAGTTTGGAAGATAGTGAAAACAAGGTTGATGGTTATATGTATCAAAGTCTAATTGGAAGCTTGTTGTATCTCACTCATAGTAGGCCAGATATTATGTATGCAGTAAGTTAATTGTCAAGATTCATGCAAAAACCAAGTAAACTTCATTATGGTCTTACCAAAAGGGTGTTGATATATTTGAAATGCACTATTTCCTATAGGATTTGATACTTTAATATTACACTCTTAAGTTATTTGGTTTTTTCGATAGTGATTGGGCAAATTCACTAGATGATTAAAAGAGTATCACTAAATATGTTTTTATTCCTAGGGCAGGTGTTATTTGCTGGAGCTTAAAGAAGTAATCAACTACAACTTTATCCTCGTCTGAAGCTAAGTATTTAGCTATTACTTTAGCAGCCTATCAAGCAATCTGGCTACATCAAATACGCAATGATATGAAGAAAAAATAGACTACTGGAACAACCCTTTTGGGACAATCAGTCCACTATTTCCATGACAAAGAACCTGGTGCTTCATAGTCGTTCTAGACATATAAAGACTCAGCATCTTTTCATAGGAGATTTAGTTGCTAAAGGAAGCATCAACATAGTTTATTGCAATACCAATTATCAGCTTGCAGACATTTTCACAAGTCACTTCCTTTAGCAAAATTTGAACATTTTAGAGATATGTTAGGTGTTTTAAAGTTCTATGGGGGAGAATGTTAACAAATAATGCATAAATTGGTAAGTTCTTAAATTGATCAGTCAAAATTTTTATGTTTACCATGTCAATTTCAAGTTATAGTCTTAAGTAACAAATTTTATGTTTCATATTTGTAGAAAATAATTGCTATGTTGTTTTGATTGTTTCTTGAATTTAAGGATTCTGGTATTTTTAATGTCTATTTAAAGTTGGATTTGAGGAATAAATAGGTATTTGAGATCAATCTTTGGTTGTATACATTTTCTCTCTCTTATTTACTTAGTGTACAAGAGAGAAGTTTGTGACTTTTATATTCTATTTATTTTATCATAGATGGATAGAGAATGGCAGAACCTGTACTTAGGTCACAATGAGTAAGAGATTCCTATACCTCCCTCTACTACCAATGTGATTGCATCTAAAGCTTCAATTTCCCAAACTTCTCCACTCTCTACATAATCTGTATAAGTTTTTCTTAATTTTGCACTAAAGTTGACACCAAGTTTAAGTTCTGTCATGAAAATGGAAGGCTTGACTCCCTCTAACCTAATGCTTTAATATCATCTATGCAAAGACAAGGTTCGTCTCTATAGTCTAGTAGAAAAATCTTATGTTTATTAATATCCTTTGCTTATAAATGCTTATGATTATTAAAAGTAGTTATTTTATAAATTTGTCCTATCTAATGACTATAATAATAAACAAAAATTAGAACTTCAACATATTTTAAATCATAAAAATCAGAAATAGGATTTTTTTTCTTCTTAAAGCGATCTATTAGCCTAGTCAAGCCTCCTAGAAACAAGTATCTCCTCAATAAAGGGTCGAAGGAATCCAGATCGTTTGTCCAATTTATCCCTGTTCTATTCTGTATAAGATAAAAACAACTTCGTTATTCGTTAAATTTTAAAGATGCACTTGCTCTTATGTCTAACTCAAACTATTCTATCTTATTAGCTAAGTCGCGAACTAGCCGACGTCGTCTCTGCTCTCTCGTCTCTCCTATTCTTCAGAAATTAATGAACTATGATGAATAAGAAATTTACCTCTCTTCTTCGTAACTTTAGAAATCATTTACCTCTCTTCTTCTTCGTATGAGGTCGCTAAATTTATCTAAAAAAATGGAGCATGCACGGTCGTGCGGCATAATGTATGGCCGTACAATTACCGTACATCATAATTAATTAATTTTATTAAGGAATTGAAATGAAAATTAACATATTACAAAAATACAATATTAATAAATTCTTTACAAATTAAATTAAGATAATGATGATGATTGTAATGTTTGTCATTTCCAAAGCAATTTTTAGTAACACTTTTCGCCATTTTACTTATTTGTTTATTAGATTTTTAAATACTTTATTTTCTTCAAGCAAATTAACTGATAACAGCATTTGAAGAACGACATTTGTTGAATCACAGTAGAAAAAGAAAGGTAATATTTTGACGCTTTTAAGTATCTTCTCAATTAATTTTTGTTTGCTTTTTTTGTTAGTCTGTATCTCTCTCTCTGTGTTTATTTTTTTACCATTTCTCTATCTCAATCAAGTATTAAGAAATGGTTGTTTGTTGCCTTTGTTTATTTGCTTGCTGGTTGTTAAACATAATTTGTTATTTATGTTTTCATTACAGTAATTGTTAAGAACTTGTGGATAGAAACATAATTTGTTATTTATGTTTTCTATTTATCAAAGATTTTATGCTTAATATTAACTTGTGGATAAGAACTTCTAAAATATATTATTCATTTTATGGGAACAATTTACCGTCAAATCTGTGATAACTTTTTTCTATTATAGGAATGAAATAAGATATGCATGGCAAATAAAAAACATCCTAGGTTTTTCTTAATACTAATTTTTGGTTGTGTTAATAATTTTATCTAAAAATAATGGTACTCGTTTGTGATTTTGACAAGTGTAAAAATGGAAGGTAGATCTACTCGATGTCGTTGTTTAGATTATGAAATTGAGAAGGAGCAACATAACAATGATATTGGTATTGGGAATAAGATTAGTAACGTGAATTCAAGAGATTTGGTTGCAAGAGAGTTAGTACCAAAAATTGGCATGCAATTTGAGACAGAAGAAGAAGCTTATGAATTTTATTTAATTTGTGCCAAGCATGTGGTCTTTGGAGTTAGAAGAAGCAAAAGTCACAAAGATAAATCTAGTAAATTTATTTACAGGCTTTTTTGTTGTAGTGCTGAAGGTAAAAGCATGCCAGATAAAAGAGATTTGTATGGAAAAGATCCATGTTCAGAAACAAGAGTTAGTTGTGAGGCAATAATGAAAGTTAACAATGTGCAAACTGAAAATTTTCAAGTGATCCAATCTGTGGAGGATCATAGATACTACCTTTCAAGTCCTAACAAAACACATTTGTATAGAAGTCACAAAAAGATATCTTCAGTTGTAGCAATGCAAATTGAAATGGTTAATGATGTGGGAATTCCACCGAAAGCATCCCATTATTGTATGGTGAGACAAGCAGGTAGGAGAAATAATGTTGGCTTTATTTCAGAGGATTACAAAAATTATTTAAGATCTAAAAGAACAAGAGACATGAAAAAGGGAGATACAGGTTGTCTGTTAGAAATTTTGTATAAAATACAGGTTGAAGATCCTAATTTCTTTTTTGCCATTCAAGTGGATGAAGATGATTTGATAACTGGCATATTTTGGTCTGACACAAAGATAAGGAATGACTACTTAGACTTTGGCCATGTCAATTGCTTCGATATTACTTACAAGAAGAATGGTGAGGGTCGTCCGCTTGCTTTGTTTGTCAGTGTGAACCATCATAAGTAAACAACAAATTTTGGTGTTGCACTCCTATATGATGGGATTGCTCTTACATTTGAGTGGTTTTTCGACACATTTGATAGAGCCATTTCTAAGAAAAAACCTATAACTATTCTTAAGGATCAGGATTCGGTGATTAAAAAGGCATGACCTTTAAGATGACCTAAAACTCATCATCGATTGTGTAATTTGGCACATTTATCAAAATGTTGCAATCCATTTGATTGGTGTTTTTTCTCAGTTTAAAGATTTTTCACAGGATTTCAGCTCATGCATATATGACTATGAAGAAGAAGAAGATTTTTCTAATGCATAGAATAAGAAGCTAAAAAATATAAACTTGAAGATAATGAATGGTTGAAACGTATGTTTCATATAAAGGAAGATTGGGCATTGGTTTATGGATGCCAAATGTTTTGTGCAGACATGACCACCACCCAACGAAGTGAGAGCATAAATAGTATTGTAAAAATGTACGTGAGTTATTAGCATAACTTTTTACAATTTTTTAATCACTTCCAGAGGCTTATTGATGATCGTCAATTTGATGAGTTAAAAGATGATTTTAGAAGTAATGTAAACACTTCAACATTGTCAGCACCTGTTCAAATTTTAAAGCATATAGCTACCATGTACACGCCCTAAGTGTTTAAATGTTTTCAAGGTCAATGAAATCATTCTCATCAAATTTTAAAGCATATAGCTACTATGTACACGCCCTAAATGTTTAAATATTTTCAAGGTCAATGAAATCATTGTCATGATTCTAGTTTTCATCTTTATGGTGAAGATGGTATGGCTGCAAAATATAAGATTAGTATTGTAAGAAAGAGCTACTCTAATATGGTCACTTATGATTCATCAAATGATGAAGTTCATTTTAGTTGTCAGAAGTTTGAGTTTGTTGGCATTTCATGTTCTCATGTGTTTAGGTTTTTAACTTGAAAAATATTTGGAGTATCCTAAGTATATTTTGAAAAGATGGACATGGAAAGAAAAATTGTGGTAACTTGATAGTAAAAAGTCCACTATTAGTGAAAGTGAAATGAATCCTAAATGTTGTTAAGTATAAGGTATAAAGAATTGTGTGCATTAAGCATGCGATTGGTTACAAGAGCAGCAGAGAGGAGAGATACTTCTAAAATTGAACATGGTTGATGAGATATTGCAAGGAGAAGAAATAGTTGATGAAGAGAACCTAATATCATAACATAAAGAGTTAAGCCAACAGTCAAATGCTGAAATGAATGTGATGAATCAAGTTGACATTAATTTTGGTGAAATGAATCACATAAGAGGTGTGAAAATGAAGACAAAACCTACATTAAGTAACAGATTGAAGCATAGACTAGAGAAAAGTTCAAGGAAGAGAAAAAATGTCAAAAAATGCAAGACTTCAACAAATATGGCAGATCCGACACTCATCCCCCTTTCCAATACTCAGTTATATTTTTAGTGAATTTGTTTTCAAAGCTTTAATGTATATAAATTTATTTTCAAAGCTTTAATGTATATAATTTAAGTAATTTTTTCTTAAACTACTCTACTCAAGATTCTAAAGATAATTCCCAACATACTCAGAATATCTCCAGTATACAAGATCCAATATTACATCAAGATCAAGCTGGCATTCAGTAATTAATAATATCTGCAAGTGTTGTGATATTTGTTTTAAACAAATTTTCCTTTTATTTGTTATGAGAAATAACAAATGCAGCCACTTTCTATTTCGAAGGATTCTACAAGTATGGTTTACAATCATGGAGACCGTATACCACATTCTCATGTTCAATTTGTAATATTGTCTTTTGGGCATAATCTTTTAATTAATTCAAATTTGTATTTATGAACCAGTTGGTTACGACAATTACAAAATGCAGCCAATTGGTGTTCATATGGATAACTCAATTATGTTATACACTCATCATCATTATGGAACAAGTCTTCCACTATTATTTGTAATATTTTCTTTTTATATTATTTGTAATATTTTCTTTTTCAATCTGTTATTAATCTTTGAATGATTTATCATGTTAGGTCATTGATGCTGAAACAAGTAAACAAAGTTTTAGTGTTGTTATCCCACCTTCAATGGGTATGATTGATTTACTTATGGTAATTTGAAGAAAATTTTTGTCTTAATTTCAATTTTTATTAATAATTGCATTACAAGTTTATAATTGTATTTATTAATTAAAATGCATGTTGATTTACAGGTACAACAAACATTTGGTTTTGAAAATTTAGGAGTTGGTATTTCGCAAGAGAAATGTGGTTGTTATCTTCATGTTGAAAAGTTTTGTATTTGTACAAGATGATTCTGATGTAAATTTAGGTGAAAACTGATTGTTGGTTGTTGATGTAAACAAATTTATCGTCAAATTTTCAGAAAACAACTTCTTGTCACATTTACTGCAAGTTGTTCAGAAAACAATTCTTATATATTGCTTACATGTTAATACAATGTAATTCATTAACTGCAAAATGTTTTAAGTAATATGTTACTGCAACGTAATTTATTAAGTGCAAAAATGTTAAGTAATTCTGGGTTTGAAATTCTAGAATTCTGGTCCCATGCATGAAAGTCACACACGGTTGTTACTTAACATGCAAGGCCATGCAAGTCAACATGGTTGTGCATGAATTAACCTATGAATTACACAGCTGTGCAATGTTGAAAAACATATATGTTGATTTCCTTTTTCGAACAAATAACTGACTCATGAGGAATGGAAAGAAACATTATCTATCTGATGTCGAATTCCTTATATAGCACTTTTTGTAATCCTAGAGGGGGAATCCTTGTAGGAATGACATAGTGCTAATCCATTGAACACGGCCAAGGAAGCATCATTTTTTAATCGAAGAATAAGAAATAAGAAACGCATTTAGAGTTATAATTTTTTGAAATATAGATCTAAGAACTCCCAATATAAAAAAATGACTTATGGGCTGATGGTTTAAGCAGATATTGGTGGAAAAACAACTTTCTTCTATATTTTTTGAGAAAGAGAGTTATTATATGATTTATTTTTTAGAAACATAATTAATTTCGTATCTGAAAAGTAATTGTTGATTTACCTAATGGCTCAATATATAGATGTTTGAATTTCTGCGATAATTTTTTAACAAGCATTGCGGAATATGGAAAATTTATTTCACCAAATCATATTTTTTCAAAAATGAGTTCAAGGAATAGGTTGGCGCAAATGAAGCAATAAATTGGAGGATTTAGAAAAAAGGAATTTTAATCAAATAAGGGATGGAAAATGGCATGTTACATAACTGAATATTGAGGTATCATATTTGGTTTATGTTATATTGCTTCTTATTTAAAATTATTAGGTTCTATATTATTTGTAATATTTCATGGGGGTTGGAAATTTTCTATTTCATACCTTAGGATAATCCGGAATTGTTATGATGGAAGGTAATAATACATTATCTTTAATCAGGTTCCATCTTTGTCAAGTTGTTACTTCACACTATCTGATCGTTAAGGAATGTTGTTAGACGCCAAACTTGATTAGTAATTAATTAGAATAATTACTATCGACTTAGTGATCAACTTATGTCGTCACATACTTACGACTGTAATACTTCCTGTTTATTATTATTTAATTTATTATAAGATAATTTATTAAATTATTTAGATGGCATATTCTTGTATTTTTTATAACAAAAAATATAATTAATGTTGAAAACTCTCTTGTATGAAATAAATAAAAAAATAAAATTGTTTTGATTTATTTGCTTTTATGAAAAAAAAGAAGGAAAAAGGAAAAGAAGAAATAGGAAAAAAATTTGTTACTGTGCGTTTTGCCAATAGCGCTAGCACCTTTTCAATTTTTTACCAAAAGTTTGTTTTGTTTCTTTGGTTTTGCACGTTAAAAAAAAATAAGAAGAAAGTAAGTTTGGTTTTTGTAAACCTCTCCTTTTGTTGGAAACAAAAGAGAAGAGAGAAAAAATATTGTTTCACCATTCTTCAAGAAAAGGTTCTTTAAATTCCCCAATAGCCATATCAAATGTTGAAAGCGAAACGTATTTTTTCATGTGGCGTGTATAGAGAAATTGTATTTTTAAGTTTACTACCGTTCAATCTTTATATATCCCATGCTTTTGTTTTTACCTATTTTATTATTAATATGAATTTAAACGCAATAGATCAATTTAGGATTATGACCTTGTTTCCGCAGCGTATGCAATCCTTCATTCTATATTGTCTTTATTAGGAACTCTCTTCCTCAGTTAATAATATTTGTAGTTTTACCGATATCTATGGGTTCTTTAAATTTTTTTCCCTTATTCAAGAAATAAGGTAATTAGGCATAATACTATATATATTTCTATATTATAAGTTCTTTTAAAGACCTATGGATTTTCTTATTATTTCTAACTGGACAATCCATTAATTCAATTAACAGATGATCATATAAAATTTTAAAGAATTTTAGTGGAGATTGGAAATAGATGGACTTTTTGTTCAACTTGTTTTATTGACAGGATTTATCACCTCTTTGGGTATTTTAGCTTCTTTGTTTATTACTTGGGATTTCCGATTATTCTCTTTTTTTTATGTTAGCAATGTATTGTGGTCAAATAGCAATGAAAATGAATTATGTAAACAACAATTTTCGCAACATTCCTTACCATTTTACTTAAGCAAATCAAAACAAACAATACTAGACAATGGACAAGAAATTTCCCAACTAATAGTAAAAGATATAAATGATCATTTCAATAACTACAACCTAAGAATTGGAAAGTCATAATACTCTATGACCAAGTTATTATTTGCATATTTATCCAAAATCGACATGCACTTCAATTAAAAGAACCATCAAAAAAATGTGATAGATACTCACTCAACTCTTCATTCTCTCAAGCATTTAAATGTAGTTTCACTCATCGTTCTTTTCATGTAAGGCATCTACTATAAGCTTGCTTATCAATCCAATCTACACCACTCATATGAACACTAGCATCAATCCAAAGGTCTTTTTTAGGTTGTAATGGAGCCAAAATAAGGGTACAAAAAAGGAAAAATGTAGGTTAAAACTACAGCACAAATTGAGCATTTAAACATAGACAAAAGAATGACCATAAAACACTCATTTCTTTCATCTCATTTAACAAATTGAACACTTCTCTCTCCCCTCCTTTTCATTTTCTGCTCATCTTCTCTTCCTTCCTTTTCTTTTTTCCATTTTTCATTCTTATTTTTCACTATATTTGTCAATTTTTTGTATTTATGATTATAAAATAAGGAAATCAAGAGAAGAGAAATACAAAGGAGAAGTGAAAATCCCCACAACCATATCCATCCCTAATACTATAGTGAACTATACATTATGATTCCCCACACTTAATGTGGCTCCCCCTTACTGCAGGGTACACACCGGGACGTCCGGAGGTCATTCCGGTATATATCTTACAATAAGGGAGAGCTACTTTCGATCGCTACATTCACTTCACAAGGCATCATATCATTACTCATTTATAAAGCATCACAAGAAAATCATAATATTTTTTTAAAACCAACTTTTTTCTCATTTCATTTCACAAAACTGAAAGTCTACGTTGTATCTTTCAACACTTACATCAAAACCTAGTACAAAAGTACTACATGAAAGAGGAAAATATACAAAGTCTTTCTAATCTATCCAAAAACCCCAGTTAAACGACCTTTGAGCCATGACTTCTCTTGCCAAATCACAATCTACACAGCTGGTAGAGCCTCTCGGTAGCTAGAGTCATCTCTCGGTCCTGAAAAAAAAATCAACATTGCAATTTTGGTGAGTTTTGCGAACTCAATGAAGTAACCATCATCGATGGTTCACTCAATTCATGCAACACAACATTTCACATAACACATATTTCACAAAATTGTACTATCACATTTTCACTTAAGCATAGGCAAATTGCATTTCAATCAATTAAACATACTTAA
>JANZXR010000171.1:14049020-14086991 GCA_027575705.1 Erythroxylum echinodendron | reverse complement strand
AAAATCTCAATTCATTTCTCATTGAATCACTTCAGATTTTTCCAAGTCACACTTTCGGGTCTACTGTTCACATTCAACTAGAAAGCGAAAATGATGTAATTTGGTCATACTATCTTCTAGAAAAGTGTTCCTCAATGTCTTACATTTCCATTGACACCAAAATCACTCAATTTGGTTCAGAAATTTGGAAGATATACCTCCAACATTATTGGGTTGTTCACAATCAAAAATAGTGTACTACATACAACTTCCATCCAGAAATTCAACATCTTAGAGAAAGAATCAAAAGTCTACTTCTCTAGAAAATTTGTAAACCTAATTTCTAGTTTACTCCAAATTAAAAATCGTCTCATTTTGAATCCTATAGGTCAAGATGTGATCAAAATACCAAAGGGTGTTTAGGAAGAAAATCCTATTACACTTTTCCAACAGATTCCACACTTTGATTTGATCAATATTTCTCAATTCAATTTAGAATGCTACAAAAATTGATGGCGGGATAGAAAAATGTGTTAGGAATCTATTGGTTTAAGATTAAGATCATTTGGAGATCTAGAGAAGAAGTTATGGTCAAAAGAAGGAAAGCTGTTAAGGGTGAGTCAACCCCTTTGGTCAAACCAGCAAAGTCACCGTACTTTACTTCATCTTGTCTACCGACATCTCAACCTCAAACCTCCATAACTTTTGATCCAGAACTCCAAAATTTACAAACTTTATATCAATTGAAATATTAAAGAAATATCTATAACTTCAATGAAGACAACTTTGTCAAAAACTCTCTATACCAGTACAGAAAACTCATGGAAGTTTCAGATCAATTTTTTTTTAACTCTTTACTTACAACATTCAATTCCTCATGCTTAATCTATCATTTCTAGTTCAAAGCTCATCATTTATCCATTATTCTAACTCTTTTTCAACTCAACATCATCCATAACCAAATATAGCCCATGATTGATCATAAACACTAATAACAGAACCTACACATATATATACATTCATCATCAATTTTCTGCACATATTCAACTTCATTTCACTTCTAACTATCACCTAGATCCTTCACATTTCAAGACACAAAATTAATCGCTCTCTTTATCTTTATACTCATTTTACATAATCACAAAAACACCCAAAAAGACTCACATTATTCCATCAGGAAAAACAAAATAAAAACCCAAGATATATCCAGTTTTTGCTGCACTTTTTTTTTCCTACACCCAGTATTGAATTTAAAGTCAAAATTAGAAACTCTTAATGATAGAATTTGAATTCAATATATTCATACAAAATGTATCCCTATGTCTCTATTTTAATTTAAACTAAAAAAAATCTCATTTGGATAACTATAGAACAAGTTATGGCTAAAACACTGACGCATATGTAGTGATCATCATCTTCAAGATTTTCATACCCACGACACACACATAAAAACTCACATAATCAAGTCATCAATCTTAATGTACTTATCATTCTAGCTTCATTTAACCATACCCATGATATTTAAGACATAACTTACTTGATTTCTCTTCAAAATCTTCAAAATCTTAGTCAACCCTAACTCCCAAATCTCATCTTCTAAAGATGGATTAAGGTAGATCTTTTAGTAGTAAGAAGAAGGTAGCAATCTAGTTAAGTGACTAGCATGAGATAGAGGTTAGAAGAAGTTTCGGTGGACGAAAAAATGGAGAAGTAAAAACATAAAGATGGGAAGAAGATGAAGCTTCATGAGATAAAGAAGAGCAAAAATGAAAGACCAAAATGAAAGACCAAATGGGTGTATTCGTGAGTCAGGGATGAGTGACAAGTGTTGGTGACACTTGTAACCATCTTATGGTTCCATTTGGACCCCCTATTTAAAAACTAATCCATTTAACTCCAATTTCTAGTCCAATTATCTCCAAATTTTAATAACATATGTTATTAATTTCCAAAGTCATTAGTAAAAATTTTCACTGCCATTTGAGTCTAAATTCTACTGCTATTCGTCAATTGTCTTGCCACTTGGCGTTTTTCCTAATCTGAAAAATACCCAAAATTTCTGAAATTTTCCTAAAATTCTAAATCACTAAATATACTCTCCAAATCAATTTTTCAACATATAAAAACCACAATTCTCCACAAAATCACATTCACAATTCAATTATAAATCAATTATACCCGGAATGTCTATGAATGCATGTACAATTATTTTCAATTGCAAAAATTCAATAGTCATGAATATGAGCATATCATATAATGCATTAGCATAAAAAATACATTTCTAAGCTCTCATTAATCACTCATATTTACTATTCTAGCCTCCCAAAAGTAAGGGGATGTTACGCTTAATCCATAAACCCAATTATACTCATGCAAATGCTCAACTTACTTTATGGTAGGTACAATGAAGATGATAAATAATCAAGGTCAAGGCTGATATTTGGGTTTAAAGAAAGAAAAGTTATTATGTTAAGCTCAAAGGGGATTTACTAGAGGTAAGATCATGGTGGCCTTTTAAGCAAAAGGGCTAAATCCTAATTGCCTTTATTCAATATTTGAATAAGATTGTGTGATCTGAACTAGTATCTGCAAGCAAGTTCTGGAGTTACTTAATCGTGAAAGAATACTCTCGATAAAGAATTGCACAATTTGGTATTTAATATTTCAAAAAGGCTCAAAATCTTACCAAATGAAAGATGTCATTCATCTATCACAACAGGCCAATGTCCTTTTAACTGAAATCCAAGTCAATTAGTCTAGGCATACAAGTATACTCATTCACTCATATTATGCATTTCTAATCCAGATTGAGTTAATTTAATAATCATGCATATCTAACTACTAAATGGGAAAATAAACACACAAGACACAAATAATCATTTTATTCTTTTCTTCTAAACTATTACTCACGCAGCCCCTGATGTGATTAGAAAATGAAAGCGTGATCCAAGAAGCAAAAGAACGAAAGGAAGGACAAAGATGCAAACAAAAAGAAATTAAAACATTAACCAACAAAAAGGGAAAGGTTAGAAACATGACACTAAGATGGGGGTGATCCAAAGCGAGCATTCAAATTGGCCATGAAGGTTTGAATCTCTGCCATGCTAGCTTCAATGTTTTGGAGCCTGTCATGTGTTCCCCATTCAAATGTTATCAATTGATTTGTCAGTGATTGATACTCAATGGAAGCATATGAAGATGTCTAATGCATATGTTGGGGTTGGGGTTGGGGTTGGGGAGGTGGAACATTATCTTCTTTTGAAGTTTCCATTTCTGCAACTCGAGTTCACTTGCTGCTCGAACCTTCACCGTCTCATCACTGATAAAAACATAATGATCGCCTTGCCACCTGATAACATTCATCAAGACCAAAGATTTCATGTCCAAAGTCGAGTTTCCCGAAAATAGTTGCATCAGTATATGTGTTATGTTGATTACCAAGCTAAGACGTTCTACAATTTAGGGCATAAATTCCCTAACAACTATTTTTCCTCCACTAGATTGAGCCACTTTATGTAAATGCTAACTCAACCAACTACCCGCATTAAAGGGCCTCACATGTACCATGCACCACAAAACAAATAAGTCACTTTTAGAAACTACCCCATTATTATCTCCTCTGACGAATAGTGCAAAAATTATAAACCAATGGAGATAACGAAGGGCAGGGGCCACAATAGCAGATGCTTTAGACCGACTAGCAGCAAACAATTTATTAGAATTGGTCAATTGTGACCAAAACTCAGTAGGCATAAATTCGGAAGGATATTCATAGAAAGAAGTATTTGGAAAGCCAAAAATATCATTAACTAATGTTAAATGTATTAATCGAAATTTAAGACTTAACCCAATTTCCTCTACTAATTCTAAAGTGGTTTGAAATTCTAATTTCAATTCTGCATATGAATTTTTTCTAAATTTAGAAAATTCTAACCTACATTTTTTGGTAACTCGTGTACTCGATCAAATATTCCTAATCCAATAAATGCTTGAGAATCTATAAATCTATTCAAAATAATTTTACAATTCTTAAGAATAGTGTACCTTTGTCGATGCTCTTTACTTTCAAATATGAGGCATGGAATCCCTGAAGTGGGCTCTTGTGGCGAAGAAGAGGGAACACTCAGTTGTTTCATTCTTGGAAGCATAGTTGGTTGTGTAGGTAGAGATCGCGTTTGTGCTCCTAATAACTTGGTTTGATGGATGCGGCAGCAATGTTTCACGGTGGCACTTGTGCGGGGACGACGAAGAGTTTATTATGGGAGGGAGGTTGTGTGCATTAGCTTGAGTTAGAAAGCAGTATTTATGTGCGTATAGATGAGTTAGGGGGTAGTATTTATAGGGGGAGGTGGAGTGCACGGGCATGCACTCCTGTCACGGGTAGTGCACACCTGTGCACTCCTCTCGGGTGTGACTAGTACCAGTCACCCCCGTGATTGACACCAGTGGACGGGCGTGCATTGTGCCAGTTATACCCGACTAACACCAGTGCACAGGCTAGTACTGTGTGCCACCCGTCTAGCACCAGTGTACGGGCCAGCACTGTGTGCCAATCACACACGCCTATGACTTGTTCCATTATTGTGGTTTTATTTCTAGGTTGTAATATGTTGCTTTTTTATTTTGATTTATAACATTGGAAGCTATATACATTGTTAGTAAGGAGAGATGAATTGCACGGGGGCTTTAATTAATGATAAGAGAGTTATCAAGGAATAAGAGGAATAACCAAACATGTGAATTACCTATATAAATGGAGCATCATTAGAGGAATTATTACCTAAAACTATTGTGCTACAAAAAGAAATTGTCACTAAAAATAATTACTTAGGACTACGATTTAGTAAGTAAAACCTTTTATCTACGAAATATATAGTCACAAAATTCTATGTATGACATTCTTCCTTCTCCTTGGTTATATGTTTTACAGACGAAATTATTGTGTATCCAAAACCCTTTTTAACTAATTGTAAGAAAATGATACAGATATTATATTGCTACCGGCACTTCAACAGAAACTACATTTGGTTACTAAAAAATTTGTCACCAAAACTCCTCAAATCGTCACTAATAATAATTAGTGACGATTTATATTCGTCATAAAAAACATCATCAAATCCTCGTAGCTAAAAACTATAGGTGACGTTTTTTTATCATCGCTAATAGTTTTCTCCAACGCTTTATTTTCATAATGAAAAACTATTAACGATATTTGAGAAAATCGTTGCCAAAACATTTTAGCTACACTTAGATTTCGTAGCTAAAAATTATTAACTACATTTTCGGAAACGTAGCCAAAAGTTTTTAGCTATGTTTCTAAAAACATAGCCAAAAGTTTTTAGTTATGCTTCCAAAAAACATAACCAAAGGTTTTTATCTACATTTATGAAAATTAGCCAAAAAGTTTTACCTACGTTTTTTAAAACATAGCCAAATATTTTTAGCTACGTTTTATAAAATGTAGTCAAATTTTAATATACACTTTAACAAAATATTATATCATGTTAATTATAATTATTTGTAACATTTTTAATCCATATTATTATATATAATATTTGCTTTATTGTTAATATATTATTCAAAAATAATTGATAATTTAAAACATTGTATATAAAAAGTAAAATATCATTAAATTATACTAATAAAAAGAATATTCTTCGTATACGAGATTTTAATTACAACCTTAATAATTCTTATCGACAAAATTTACAGAGCATAATCATAACAACATAGACAAACAGTTAGCATAGACATATGTGATCTATCCCTAAGATAACAACAAAAAATGAATTTAGAAATATCAAATAATACATTTTTTAAGATTCACAAACTGTAGTACAAGTAATTACTAACTAATTCGAAAAAAATTTCTCTTCAACTATCAGCATAACTTATTCATCTAACCATAATTTAGCATAAAGCAGTAATTAGAAGTCCTTTTGCAGGAACTAAGATAGCTAATACTAAAAGGGAAGATACATTCTACATGGCAAGTTATGCTATCAGAGTTAGGCAAAAAGTATCCTCTTACGCATCAATTCTTTGACAAAAAGAAAAGTAACTACCCGACCTTAGGAAAACCTGAAGCTTCTTGGTAAGTAAGAACTCTTTATTTCCCCCTTAAATTAAAAAAGGTGACTTCGAAAGTGAAAAGGATTGGACAAAGGACTGATTCGTTAGAGTACCTTTTTTAATATAAGATTTGAATGTCTTTATAGAACTAAAATAGGAGTTTAAGTGCTTGCTCCCTCTTTGTTCTCCAACACTCAATCCTTGCCTTAAAAACAAATAAAGAAGGAATGAAAACTTATTAGTTCAATAGTAGTGAGACTAGTGACACAAATCAACAAATAGGCAATAGTCACTTAGAAAGATTCTATATTGAGCAATTCATAAGTTGCGCACAAGCTAAAGCTCATAATCTTCGCTTGATTAGACTCCTAGTCCTATGACAAACAAATTGCAATTATGGAGATTAAACGCGCATTGATGGAGACGATCATCAAAAAAGAAACAACTGAGATTTATGTAAACTATCAAACTATCCAGAACTCGCAGAACTGCCATTAGATTACACCTTGTAATATCTTACATAAATAGGAAAGAATGAAATTCAAGAGAACAAATTCAATAAAAAAGAAAGTGGAAAAAAGGAACCATTTTTAGTATTTACAATCAAATTCAACAAATAAGTAACAATCCAAATCAGCAAATAAGAAAAGTAATATAAAGTCCCAATTTAAGACTACCGCCTATAAAATGAAGGGATTTACCTAAAAGACAAGACTAGAAAGTTACATATGATCCTTCTGTAACGTAAAACTGCTAAGACAATGAAGTAAAAGTGCAAAGCTCAAGGGCAAAAGTCAATACAATGACCGAAAAAGAATAATAAACCTTAAAGAAGTGACCCCTTCTGTTTTCACCGATGTCAAAGTAGAAAACCTGTGGACTGTAAAATGAAAACAAAAAATGGAATCGATGTCAAAAAAGTAGAAAATTGGAATTGACATAGTAATTGAAGAGATCCAAGAACAAATAAATGTCTGGGAAGGGAACGATTATAGTGGACTTAGTAGTGGAAGTTTTCTCAAAGATCTTCAAGTAACGCCCACGAGTATATTGTTAACAGATTTCCTACATTGCATAAACTTGTCTCGTTTTCTTTTCCATTCATTTTCGTTTCCCTGCCATTAACTTTCTAGTTTTCGTTTCCCACCTATAATTATTTGGCGATGATTTTCAAAATTGTCGCCATAGAGTTTTGGTGATGATAGAATTTGCATTTTCAGTGGAACCAAAAAATAGTTCACATTTGGTGACGATTTTAGAAAACAGTGACTAACGCTGTGTATGGATGATGTCTTCGTGGGTAGAGACAGATAACAAAACACAAAAATCCTGTGTTCAGTAGTGTTTAGTTGCTGACACTAGCTATTTTTGTTCCGTCTCTAGTTCATAAAAACACAAATTTTTTGTTCCTTCTAAAACTGTGGCACAACTTTCTTATGCTTGTCACAGAAACAAAACACGCAGGTTGTTGGACAAAAATACCCCCATATTATTACTATAAGTAGTAAAAAAAGACATTCTTAATAAAATATAAGGCTTGAATGTATCTTTAACCTATTTTGTAATTAATTACATGAATGCTTATATGTTTTATTAAATTACTATATACCAAAATTTCTAATTTGTAGGATTTTTTATTCAATAACTCATTTCATTAAATTTTTAGATTTCTCATTTCTTTAAATATTTAAGTTCTTCATTTTATTTCATCGTAATTAAAAAATACAAATACAATTAAAAATATTGATACAATTATAAAAAATATTTACATAATTCATTTTATTGTTAACTTATACGAATTTTTTGCTATTCAATAGCTCATTTCATTAAATTTACAGGTTCCTTATTTTTTTAATTCCTTATTTATAGATACAATTAAAAAAATACTAATACAAATCATTCATTTTAAAATAGTCAATGAATTACATATTTCTAATCATATTATACTTCAAGGGTACTTTAATCATTGACATTGTTTTCTATATTCTGTCAACTGCAATCAAACATATTTTTGTCTTTGAGACACACAGTTTTATTTGTTTTTTCCATTATAACCAAACAACTCATTGTCTCCAATTTTTGTTTTATTCTGTCTCTAAATTTTTGTTTCGTTCTATCTCAATATATGGATAATAGTAACCATACGCAACATAAATGCAGATCCTTTGGTGACGATTTTCCAAATATTCGCTAAGGGATTACTTTTAGTGACGATTTTCAAAATCGTCACCAAATGTGTACCAAATTTGTGTAGAACCATTGCTGATAATTTTCTAAAATCATCACCAAAATCTTTTTAGTGACGATACCAAAGTATAGAATTTGCATTTTTAGTGGAACCAGAAAATGGTTCACATTTGGTTACGATTTTAGAAAACAGTCACTAAATATGGATCGTTTGGTGACGATTTTCCAAATCATCGCTAAAGGATTACTTTTAATGATGATTTTCAAAATCGACACTAAATGTGTACCAAATTTGTGTGGAACCATTGGTGACAATTTTCTAAAATCATCACCAAAAGTTTTTTTAGTGACGATTTTCGAAAATTGTCACCAAATGTGAACCTTTTAGTGACGATTTTCAAAAATCGTCACCAAAGGTTCAAAACTAATTTCGTATACATTTGGCGACGATTTTGAAAATCGTCACTATAAGCAATCCTTTAGCGACGATTTAGAAAATCGTCACCAAATGATCTACATTTAGTGACTGTTTTCTAAAATCGTCACTGTGAACCCTTTGGTGACGATTTTGGAAAATGGTCACCAAATGTGTACCAAATTAGTGTGGAATCTTTAGCGACGATTTTATAAAATCGTAACCAAAGGGTTCACATTGGTGACGATTTTAGAAAATAGTAACTAAATGTGGATCATTTGGTGACGATTTTCTAAATCATCGCTAAAGGATTACTTGTTGTGACGATGTTTAAAATCGTCACAAAAAATGTACGAAATTAATGTTGAACCTTTGGTGACAATTTTCGAAATGGTCACCAAATGTGTACCAAATTACTGTTGAACCTTTGGTGACAATTTCTAAAATAATCACCAAAGGTCTTTTTACTGATGATTTTTTAAAATTGTCATCAAATGTGAAGCCTTTAGTGACAATTTTGAAGATCGTCACCGAAGGTTCAACGCTAATTTCGTACACATTTGGCAACGATTTTGAAAATCGTCACTATAAGTATTCCTTTAGTGACGATTTAGAAAATCGTCACCAAATGATCGACATTTAGTGACTGTTTTCTAAAATCCTCACCAAATGTGAACCCTTTGGTGACGATTTTCAAAAATGGTCACCAAATGTGTACCAAATTAGTATGGAACCTTTAGCAACGATTTTATAAAATCGTTACCAAACGTGAAACCTTTGGTGACGATTTTCAGAAATAGTCACCAAATGTGTACCAAATTTCTGTGGAACCTTTGGTGACAATTTTCTAAAATCGTCACCAAATGTCAACCTATCAAAGGTTCTACACTGATTTGGTACATATTTGGAAAAGATTTTGAAAATCGTCACTAAAAGTAGGCTTTAGCGACGATTTAGGAAATCGTCACTAAAGGATCCACATTTAGTGACTATTTTCTAAAATCATCGCTTAAAGGTTACTTTTAGCAATGATTTTTAAATTGTAGTCAAAAAATGTAGCTAAATGTTTACCTTGTTGTAGTGCGAGATTCAGTGACTATTAGGGAGAAGATTATTTTTTGTCGCAAATTAATATTTGTGACGATTTTTTAATATTTAACGACATTTTGTTTCGTCACCAATAACCTTATCTATTGTAGTGAGATGTCAATTTACATTTTATTTCCATGATGTTGAATTTCTTCAAGTTTCCAATTTCTGTGATTTTTTATGATTATAATTCAGAGTTTTTACTTGCATTAAGTGATTGATTTTTTACGTGAATTTTCTCTAGATTGAGATTTTACTAGGAAAGTCTGAAAACTTTGATGAACTGATGGCGACTGCTGCTAAAGAGAGGGAACTTATGGAGCACGGAGTTGAAAAATGACCATTTACTTACCTGTTTTGTCTGTATTATTTGTATCTTTAGTGACTAATGAACTTTATTACTCATTCTTCAATTTTGTGTTCACTAGGTGAACAAATTTTAAATTTTTTGTTCATTATTTTTGGAAATAAATGATGCTAGGAACATATTAACTGAATGAATTTATATTCATCTTTCTTTTGGTGGTAGTTTCAGCTTCATTTTGGTGCTTACAAGGACAAAGTACAAAATATTGTCATGAATGCAAATGTTTGACCTTTTTATGCTTTTTCTAGCATTCTATGTATTTGATTCGGATTAGAGTAGGAAAGGCATCTATTACCTGGAAATAATTTGTTAGAACTTCCAAGTTTATAAAGCCATGGTGTAAAGGGTCGACTAAATTGTGGTAAAGTTTCAATCTTTCATTTTCAACTATTTCACAGAGCAAGGCAAGAAAGGGGCATAAAAATTCTAATATACAAAGAATTGCCAATGACAGATGTTCTCCTTTCATAATAAAAGAAATCACTTTGTTTAACTCAATAAACTAATTCTTGAACAAAAGATATATTAGTGTCGGATAACTTCATTTGTTTCTTCTTCCTCCTGAAAGGCCTAGTTAAGTTAGAGGTATAGCTTCTCCAAGTAATCAGTTCCCACTTTTCAAATCCTATGATTCTTCCTCCTCAACAATCACTGTACTCATGCATGCCTCATAGCACATGAAAGAAATTCTAGCAGCAGGGATCAACTTCATGCAGCTTGGACCCAATCCTCTATACAGACCTAATAGCCCTTCATTCTCAAGAATGCTCATAAGAGCATGAAACATATTCTGGCACTGCATCCCATTGAGTTCCCCAGCCTGCATGTGCTTTCGACCAACCTTAAGTGGGAAAGATGCAATCCTTCATATTGCACCATCTACTGATCCAATAAGAAGAGTCGTGGCAATCCCAACTTTCTCTTTTTTGAATGCCTTTTGGTATGCTTTTCTTACAGTATCGTAAGCAAAGTAATTGGCTGTTATATAAGGAATAACAGCGTGAAATCCTTCAAGGTATTCTTACCCATTAACTTGGATATCAATTCAATAAGCATAGAAACATTATGTAGAAGCTTCAAATAACCAGAAAAGGAAAACTTATCAGAAATGTTAAGTTCAGTAGTATGCAAACATCTATAGCTAATTGCTAGGAGCAACTCGGATGACATTAACCAAATTCTCTCAACGGTAAAGTTAGTTTAAGCATTGATGTGTGTTAGCATGCACAACCGTGCACATACTGCACGATTGTGCATGCTTTATTAATTTCTGAAGAAGAGGAGAAAGGAGAGATGAGAAAGCAAATTGGCTGGTTCGCGACTTGGCTAATAAAATTTATCGAATAATGATATCATTTTTATCTTAGACAGACTAGGACAGGGTTAAATTGGTAAGAGGATCAGAACTTGGGTCGAAGGTAGGTGAAGTTGGCTTATTACACAGTCCAATACGACGCAAAGCATCAATACTCGAAAGCGTAAGGCAAATAAGATACCGTACAACTACGAAGCATTTCCCTAGATGTTAAGTAGCCCGAATAGTACAATCGCGTTAGTTGTAGGCTATACATATATGTAACAAGGTAGTTATATATCTAGTAGCTAAGCTAGCTCAGCTATTTCTGTTATACTTTGATTCTTTAATCGTTTCGACAGTCAAGGAATTGTCAGTACTGTATGTCTCCTAAAATTTTCGCAGCAACCTGCTAGACATGGCTAATTTGGGTCCGTACACTGGCTCATGGTTGAGTTAGGAATTAAGAAGAGTAGAATATACGTATGTGTTTCTCTGCGGAGCTGACCAAGAAAGAAAGAGGGTGGAGACGTTAAATCAGAATTAATTAAGATGTTCCACGCAGGATGGTACAGAGGAAGTTCTTGGTTCTTTTTTTTTTTTTTGGGTACAAGTTCTTGGTTCATTTTTCATTTCTCATTAACTTCTACTTTTCTTTCTTTCTGAATATAATGGCGCTATCAAAGTCAAGAGGAAGATGTTACAACAGTTTCCTTACTTAATGATGAGTGTAAAGGTCTTGGAATTGGTTGAGTTAAATTCATAATTATAAGAGTGGCCAATAACATTTCTCTGCAGGAGATAAATCTATTCAAGAGTTGGTCGGGCATGCTTTTACTTCCAGCCACGCTGATAATAGCACATGTCCTGTTTCAAATTTTACCTTTTTTTTTCTTAATTTATATTCCTATTCCAGAGTTTAAAACCTTATAATTTAGATCCACAAGTGAATGCTTTCGAGATTGCATTGAATAAGTTAGCTGTAACTGGGCCCTGAACAGCTGCAATGTTTCACTCCCATGGTTTCTTGCAAGTGAAATTTTCTAATCCTGATATATGGATCCAAAATAGTATTACTTTCTTCTGTACTACTACTGCGCTTGGACTGTATATCAAGACACAACTTCTCTTATTAAGTCCACGACCCTTAACTATGAAGCCTAACCTTGTTGCAACTTTAAGCAGGAACTCTCTTCTTTCGTGGCTTATTGCAGGAGCCTGTTCTCTTCGACTAGCTGATTGCCTTGGAATAAATAAAGGTGACTTGGTACCTTATCAGGTAATAAATATGTATAGAAATGGCCAATGTGACCGACATAATATTTCATCTCTTGCTCTGTTCGGAAGTTGAAAACTACAGTAGATATTGATTGACACTCAAAATAAGAAACGAAAAGGATCAACTTATTGGGGAACAAGTTCTGACTCCTCCTCCTGAAACTGGACATGGGCCTCTACCCATTCACTGGCAGGAACAAAGTCAATAACTAACATTGCAGCTATGCATTTATTCTCATCACCTCACACGTCTCACACCAGTAATTATTTTGATAAGCCACAAGCTAATATTACCTTTATTATTCCTAATAATAATGTCCTTCCAGTAATTTAGTGCCATCACACCAATCCTCTATAGAACTCATCACTGGCTCTATGCCCTACTAAAGCTAGTAAATGTAAGCTCCATAACATACTATGAAAATGCTCCAACCTCTCTCTTCAATTACTCTACTCATCTTCTTCCTCCTTTCTTTTCCACCTCCGCCCCATTCCACCGCCGGGAAACCACCGCATGACGTAGTCCGTTCATCATGCCTTCATGCAAGCTACCCAAGCCTATGCGTCCGTACTCTCTCCTCTTTCGGCGGCTCTGGCAACTCCCCACGAGATATAGCTCAAGCTGCCGTCAAAGTAAGCATTGCCCACGCTCAAAGAGTCTCAAGCTATTTGGCTACACTGTCGGAGCTCAGGAGTAAAAGAGAGCGAGCTGCACTGAGTGACTGCGTTCAGCAGATATCTGACTCTGTGGACGAGCTGAGCAAGACTCTAACGGAATTGAAGCATTTGAGAGAAGAAACGTTAAGGTGGCAACTGAGTAATGCACAGACGTGGGCTAGTGCTGCTTTGACGAATGAGGACACGTGTCTTGATGGGTTTGAAGATGTAGAAAGCAAGGTTAAAACTGATGTGAAGCGGAAAATTAGCAATGTAGCTAAGGTTACAAGTAATGCTTTGTATATGATCAATCGTCTTGACGAAAGTCCCGGAAAGCCGAGAGGTTGATCAGTCTTTGAAGAGTTGAGGCCTCTGTTTTGCTAGCTTCCACCTTGTAGCGAATTAGCGAATAGAAGAAATAAACGTGTATTAATCCTCTTCATCTGGCTTTTATGTATGACAAATTTCGCGTTTTGGTTCTTCTTGTGATGGTATCTTAATGATATATAGATACAGTTGATGATGGAAAGTTTGCTTTTACTTCTTTGTAGAACCCAGAAAGAAAAACAAAGTTCCCCCAGGCTTTGGACAAAGCTACTTACTGCACCATTTATCAATCGCTAAAATAGTAAAATATGATTTCATGTTATTGTGACAGTCCCATAGATATTCATAAAAGAGTCACAGTTCATGTACTATATACAACTATTTTTCAGCAGGATAGGGTAGGATCAGATCACCTGTACAGTTTGAAAGCAAGGCCAAACCATGCACGTCCCTTGTCAAGCTCATCAAGAGGTGGTTAACTTTTTTATGAACTTACACAACACTTCTTTTTTTTTTTCCAAGCTTCGAACATATTATTGGGTGGAGCTTTTATCTACTAGCTCAATCAAGCTGGGACTTAAGCTAAAATGGCGCGCCTACTACAACTGCTCCAAAGACAAAAATTAATGTCAGGACAGAGTTCGCAGTTTGCAGTAGTAGATACATGGAAAAAGATAGTGGTCCACCTTGCACTGGTTTTTGGTAGGATTAGAAGTCAAATGATATGAACTTACTGCGAACTTCTACGCCGATAGAAGATGATGGCACACCTGAATAGCCAGTTGTTGGAGGGAGAGGGCCGCCGGTGAAAGGGGAGAATAAAAAGTTAGGGTTTGTGGGAGAAGGTAGACGTCTGTGATGTATTATTCCCTAATGAGAAGAGTTCACAAATTCGGTGTTTAAACGTAATAAGCAAGACGGTAACACAATACCGTAAAACAATAAAATTACATAACTAGAGATAATTAATTAATTAATAACTAAACATAATACCTCAAACAGGCTGGGACTCTGCCAATTCGAGAACTCCTGCACAAGACTGGGCTCGACACCGTAGCTTCTTCATCTGCTGGACTCCTATCATTCCCCGCCAGATCAAGAGGCACCTTGTCCCCAAGGTGTAAATGAGGGAAACGATCGCAGATATGCGCTGCAAGTTCCCAGGTATCATCATCCAGTGTCTCGTCGGACCAAGTAACCAACCACTGATCTTCCGGCATGCCATTGTGGAGAATGGTACAAGCACGAACCACAGCCGTCGGGACAGAGGTCGGTCGACCCTGGAAGAACTCGTCCGACAAAGCAAGAGGTGGTGAGTGTGAAGGAGAGGAGACAAACCGCCAAAGTAAGGACATACGAAACACGGTGGGAATGCGATCCGAGTCCAGTAAACGAAGGCAATAGGATACCTTGCCCACACGAGCTAACACCTCAAAGGGGCCATAATACCGCTGTGCCAACTTATAGGATTTGGGACGAGCAACAAAGTGTTGGCGATAGGGCTGGAGCTTAAGAAGGACCAAATCACCTACCTCGAACTCAAGATCATGACGATTCTTGTTCCCCTCCTCCGTTATGCGCTGCTGTGTTGTGGCAATATTTGCTTGCAACTGGCGAAGCAAGTCATCACATTCTCTCAACAACTCATCAACCGCCGGCAGGGGACTAGAAGCACCCATATAGGGGACAATAGTAGGCGGTGGTCGACCACAAAGGGCCTGGAAAGGAGTCATCTGAATAGAATCATTGTAAGAAGTATTAAGAGCATACTCCGCCCAAGGTAACAAGATCGACCAATGATGAGGCCACGTGTGAGTGAAGGCACACAAGTATTGTTCCAAAGAGCAGTTAATGACCTTAGTCTGGTCGTCCGTCTGAGGGTGATAGCCGTGCTGCGCTGGAGAGTAGTGCCACTCAGACGAAACAGATCCTCCCAAAAATTGCTAAGGAATATAGAATCTCGATCAGACAATAAGGTTGATAGAAACCTATGATTTTTGACCACTATGTCCCCAAAGAGAGCCGCAACCCGATGAGCATCAAACGAAGTCGGAATGGGGAAAAATGGGCATACTTTGTGAGATGATCCACCATTACCATAATAGCCGTAAACCCCGAGGAGGTGGTAAGCCGGTGATAAAATCCGTAGAGGCCTGGTCCACACCTTAGAGAGAATAGGAAGAGGCTGCAAGAGGCCAGCAGGTAGCTGAGTGGAGTACTTCGTCGTCTGACACATAAAACAGGCATTGACAAAGTGACGCACATCCCATCGCTTATTAAGCCAATAGAAGGACTGAGCTAGGCGGTAAAATATGCGTAAGATACCTGGTTGACTTGCCGAAGGGGAAGAATGGCAATCCTCCAAAAGAGCCTCCTTCAACACTGAGTCTGCTCCCAAACACAATCGATGATTATAGTATAAAAGGCCATCATAAACGCAAAAGGTGGCCGAAGGTGGGCACGTGAAGTAGCCTCATGTAGCGCGACTAAGTTAGGCAAAGAAGTGTTCTCACGGCATAAAGTGTCCAAGAATGCCGGTGGAGGCTGACAAAAAATGGGGAATAAGTGTACAGTACCCAAATTCTCCTCCATTCGCGATAAAGCATCCGCCACCCTATTCGAAGCACCAACCTTATTGTCAATTCGGAACTTGAAGCCCATGAGTTTGTGAATATAGAACTGCTGGTCAGGCATCTGGATCACCTGATGCAACAACTCGCGAAGACTTCGCTGGTCTGTGCGAATGACAAACTCTCAGCCGAGCAAATACTGATGCCACTTCTAAACTGCCTTCACAATGGCATCGATTTCCTTGTGGTAGGTCGAAGCAACCAAGCGACATGGGCCTAAATTCTTGCTGAAATAAGCAACGAGATGACCTTCCTGTAGCAAAACAGTCCTAACACCCGAACAACCCCAATATCCGAACCAAAGGCATCAGACTCAATCATAAAAGTCTTAGAAAATCTGCTAAACGCAACACTGACGCGGAAGACATGGCCTATTTCAAGGCAGAGAAAGCGGCCGCAGCCTCAGGTGTCCACACAAAACTGTCCTTCTTGAGCAAATCGGTCAAAAGACTGGTGAGTTGCATATAATGGCAAATAAAATGCAGATAATAGCCCATGAGGCCTAAAAACCAATGGAGCTGTCGAATTGAAGTCGGCGTGGGCCAATCGACCATAGCTCTCTGCTATGAAGGATCAGCCAAAAGATGCGTGGCTTCAATAATGTGCCCCAAATAGTTAACCTTTGTCTGGCAAAAAGAGCATTTAGAAAACTTGATATAAAAGTGATTTGCCTGGAGGAGGTCAAAAGCCACGATAAAATGGTCAACATGGAGAGTCAAAGAGGTGCTATAGATCAAGATATCATTGAAGAAGACGATGATAAACTTTCACAAATAAGGCACAAACAACTTATTCATGCAGGCCTGAAAGGTCGATGGCACATTAGTCAGGCCAAAAGGGATGACCAAAAACTCATAATGACCCTCATATGTCCGAAAGGCAGTCTTATAAATATCCTCCTCCCTCATGCATATCTAGTGATAACCTGAACGCAAATCTAGCTTGGTAAAATAACGAGCATCCACCAACTCATCAAATAACTCATCAGCAGTAGGAATAGGTAAACGATTAGGAATAGTGGTCGTGTTCAAGGCTCGGTAATCCACACAGAAACCTAAAGAGCCATTCTTTTTCTTGACCAACAAGACAGGTGAAGAAAACAAACTCCGACTAGGTTGAATAATCCCCTGTTCCAACATGTCCCGAACTTGTTTTTCAATTTGTGACTTCTGAAAGTAGGGGTACTGGTAAGGCCGAACACTAATAGGGAATGTGCCAAGATGCAAATAAGTATGATGGTCATAAAAACGACGAGGTAGCAAGCCCGTTGGTGGAGAAAACACCCCAGAATCTGCACGAAGGACATTTGTGACCTCGGGTGGAAGATCGACCGAAAGCTCAAGAGGTGCGGTGGAAGCAGAAGAATCCAAAGCTAGCAGCAATAGTTCTAAACAACCCACAATAGAATATAAAGTGTGAAGCACCTGCAATTGATTAAAAGAGATCCGACGAGGAGACACATGATCACCACGTAACACCACTAGTTGACCATTCCAGTAAAACTCCATAACCAGACTAGCGTAATCATAGGATACTCTACCAAGTAGCTGAAGCCATTGAATACCAAGTACAATATCTGGACCATGAATAGGAAGAACAAACAAATCCATAGTAAAATCAAACCCTTGGATATGTAAATTAACTCCGGGACAGTGATGACTACACAGAAGGTTGTTGCCATTGCCCACATGCACTCGAAAAGAAGGAATTTCGGCCACAGATAGGTTTAAACGCTTAACAATGGAAGGGTGTATAAAATTGTGGGAGCTCCTACTATCAATCAAAACACTAACCTCGGCTGCGTGAATAGTGGCCACAAGACGAAGTGATCTCAGATTAGCCGAGTTTGCCAATTTGTGCAAAGTGGAAACAACGTCGATCATCACTTCTTTCGACGAAATATTGGACGGATGATCCTCCACGACCGCCTCATCATCGTCAACAACCAAGCATAAAAAACGATGTGCGCAACGGTGAGTCTTCGACCACTATTCATCACAATTATAACACAACCCTTCGCAACCCTTTCTGCCTTTTCTGCTTGAGTTAACCACCGTATAGGAATAGATTTCGGAGTACCGGGCACATTGAAAGAAACCAGAGGCAGAGGATGAGGAGCGTTGGTATCGACGGTGACGGATCGCGTGGAAGGCGACTGCCATGCACGTCGATCATGTAAAGGGTCCCTGTGAATCATCTCCAGCTCCTTAGCAAGCACGAATGCCTCTAGTAAAGTCTACGAACGACGCAGCTGGAGCTCACGATTACGAGGGCAACGTAAACTAGCGACAAAGGTCGCAATTAGATCCACCTCGCGAACACCTTCCACCTGCGTCAAAAGCTTCTCAAAATCGGCCTGGTATGCCATGACAGAGGAAGTTTCCTGAAGCTTAGACAATGCTGCAAAGGAATTACTGTAAAATTGTGGATCGAAACGAACTCGAACAACCCATAGAAAAGCTTCCCACGTCGTCAACAACTCATTAGATTTCTGGTAGCAAAACCAGTCTGCCACCTGACCATCGAGAAGGATTCCAACAAAGTGGAGGCGCTGCAAATCTGGGGTTTCAAAAAATGTGAAATACGCCTCAACACGAAACAACCATCCCCTCGGATCAGTTCCATTAAAGCGTTAAGGATCTACGCACAGTTTCGGAGAACAAAATTCAGGGGGACTGTCATCATGCGTGGCCTCTCGACGCGTAGGGTTCCAACCGAGAACGTCGGGCGTTGGACCCTTCACCTCGCATGAGATTTCTGCCAACCACTCATTGATCGAAACAATCAAATTATCCAAGACATCCACATGTTTGGCTAACAAATTCAGGTCCGTACCTATGCTTGACGAAGGGACATCCGAAGCCATCACAACACTGGGAGGAAGAGAAGCTGATTGAAAGCACCAATGATATGAACTTACTACGAAGTTCTACACCGTTAGAAGACGACAGCATGCCTAAATAGCCGATTGTTGGAGGGAGAGGACCGCCGGTGAAAGGGGAGAATAAATAGTTAGGGTTTGTGGGAGAAGACAGACGTCTGTGATGTATTATTCCCTAATGAGAAGAGTTCATAAAATCGGTGTTTAAATGTAATAAGCAAGACGGTAAAACAGTACCGCAAAATAGTAAATGACAGAATTAGAGATAATTAATTAAATAATAACTAAAAATAATCCCTCAAACGGGCTGGGACTCTGCCAGTTCAAGAACTCCTGCGCAAGACTGGGCTCGACATCGTAGCTCCTTCATCTGCTGGACTCCTATCATCAAAGTAGCAAGTGAGAGACCTAAGAAGATATTAAAAAGAAGTGTTAACATTGAAGTGGTATAAGCATTTATTAAAATTACGTTCTGATTAAGAACGTACATCTCATTTAAAAAAGTATGTACTAGTGGTTCTTGACCTTGCTCCATTTGATTTGATGTCAAATTTGAAGCCTCTATTCTAATAAGGACATTAGGACGATGCATTAGCTTTTAATAGGGATGTTAAAGTTGGCCCAACCTTTTCGACTTGACCCATTTGTAGTCTGAGTTGGTCGAGTCACGAGCAGTATCTGGGTCAATCATGGGCAGGCCACGGTCCAATCCAACTCGGCCATTACTTTCGAAACGGCATCGTTTTGTCAAAAAGAATGTCGTTTTAAAAGTTTTTTATTTAAAAAAAGAAGGACATGCCAGACCGGCCTGACCAGCCCGTATCCCTATAGCCTATAGCTCAGTCCATGGGCCAAACGGGTAACATCCTAGCCTTTAAACAATAATACACTACTAAGACCATTTACCATAAATAAACCTAAAACATGCTTTAATTAATCTCTATTTTCCACTTTCACACGTCCCACCAAATGAAGTGAACGATCGCGATTGGTGATCTCGAAGCTTAACAATAACTGTAGATGTTTGGGGACTATAACTCAACTGTAGGACGGTTACGTAGCCCGAGTTCTTAAGAGGAGACAATACGGGGTCTCTATGTTAAAGTTGAACCTCAAAACTGTATTTATGCTACGAACACCCTACCCGTTCAAGTGTTCAAGTTCATAAAGCATTTCTTCTCTTAATAAAGTGTTAGGTAAACTAAAATCTATGCCTTATTGTTCACTGAATTTTGTTTAAGATATTGTATGGCTGAATAATTTGAGAAGAGGTGTACTAAGGGAGTACAACTTTTGTAGATGGCTAGTTAAATTAATAAGTAGCCATGTAATTATGTAAGCTTGGTTAAAAAACTCAATCTCATGTAGCATTTAGTGATTAACTAGGCTACCTATTGTTGTTCCTCTAGATATTGTTCTATTACCGTGTCTTTTGAAGAATCTGAATCATTTTTCAGGTTAAGCATTTCCTGAAAATGCTTGTCAGGAATGCGGCATGGATGTTGTAAAGGCAATGATTAATAGGGCTATAGTGGGTATCGTATTTGAACCCATACAAAAACTTTCTCCAGTTTTGGTGGTGAAGGTACAAAGGCTAGCGACAATGAGTACAAAGAGACAAAATTAGGTTCTAGCTATGCATACACCAGCAGTAAATATGCCTGCAAGAAGTCTGGTGAAGATATGATACCAACCATTCGCAAGTGGGCAGAACTCCATCCAGATGTAGGGAAATGGTCAGTGTACAAAAATTACAAAGAAGCTAGAAGGCAGGAGTGCATCAAATGCTATTTCTCTAAAGGTCCTAAAAGTTGGGAAGGGTAAGAAGAAAAGTCACAAGACTTATGTCATCTTACAAGGCATTCTTGAACACTTCAGAAGATAAGTTGATCTGTTAAAAAGATGTAGGAATGCTGCTTGATTAATTTTGAAGTTGGTCTGGGTTGCAGATGCATTTGAAACAAGTCCATATTGTGTAATGGGCAGTTTTGCCTGCCGTTTGCTGGTGATTGGCTTATTGATGAAAAACTAACTATAGGTAGAAACTCAACGGAATTCATCTATTAGAAAAAGATCATAGGAGCATATGGCAATATAATGCAGTTGAGGGGAGTAAAGGATAGCTGACGGAGAAGAAGCAAATTAGACGGTATAATTTAAGTTATAAATCAGAGTCATATAGAAAAAAAACTTCTTATTATCTATTTTAAATTCTAATAAGGACACGTATTAGGCTGTCATTGGACAAATTTTTTGAACCTAACCACCATTTAAAAGGAGTCGTTGAGTTTCGAAATAGTTAATAACTTCTTTTCTCCTCTCTCTAATATTTCTTAACCCTTGCAATTTCCTAATTCTATAAACGCTAAACAATTTTCTGATTGCATAATTTAGTATCAAAACTTATTGCTTTTGTGACAAGGCGTGGACTTCAGCAAGGGCTGGAAGAGCACATGCCCCGAACCTATTATTGATTTGCTCCTATTTTCCTTTATTTTGTTCTTGTGAGGATCTACTCTCGACACTCATAAAGAAAAAAGGAAGTAAAATAGAGGCTCTTTTTTACTTTGCTTAAGGCCTATAAAACTTTAGGAATGACCATGAATATAATTGACAATGGTTAAAGTTACAAGTGCATAAGATTAAGAAAGATTTGAAGGATTCATTAAAACACAGATGACAGAATTAGAGGTGGGCAGAAGAAGGCTGAGAAGACTTTAATGGAGTTGAAAACAATAGTGAGTTACTTCAACAAACTTTTAGTCCTTCTTAGACAAAAGGAATGGGAAAAATGTCAAGGAGTGTTCCTATGAAAACCTTTCACATAAATAATAACCGGTGATAATAAGATTCATTAAATGGAGCCCTTGTGTATGCAAACAACTTTTGTCTTTTGATAGAACACTTCTTGAGTTAAAAATGGGAATTGCAACAATACAGTCGAGTTAGGAAGTATTATTATGGCTTCAATTGTACATAAAGAATAGGTTAACTATTGAGATTCCATGTTGGAAGAATATTTCCTTGCACTAAACAAAGGTTTAAAGATTTAGCATTTTTGGACCCAATTAAAGAATTAAAGGATTTGGTATAAACAAATTTTATAAAGGAATATTGTGCTAAGTTTAATGAGTTGTCATATAATTTATTAATTGCATAGCAATATTTGATTGATTTGTGTTTAAAAAGACTAAAATTGAGATCAATTATGCAATGAAGATGCTAAATCATAAAAGTTCACAGCATGCAGATAAATTTCCAAAGAAATATAAGATGGTATTTCAAAATTGCTAAATATTGTACAATGGAAGCAATATGAGTGGTTTAGTGATAACATTTAATGCATTAATGAAGAAGACTAACAGTGAAATTTTGGCTACTCTTACAAATTAGCTAAAACAACTAACTTAAACTATAGGTTCCAAATTTACTAAACTAACCATTAGTAAGGACTTAAATGAGAAAAATGGTCAAAGGTTTATGTTTTTAGTAAGATGAGAAGTATAACTCTAGTCATAAATACGAAATGAAAGAATTTCATATGTTTATAATTGAGAATGTGGTTGAAAAAATGAAGAAATAAAGGTAGTAGGGTAAGGTTTTAGTAATGAAGAGGCACTAAATCTTGGAATCTTATTGCAAGTTGTGACTTGGGATGATAAATAGTAGATTAAACAAATTAAGGTGATTGATTTCTATAGAAATAAGCCTTTACATTTGATTTCTATAGAAATAAGCCTTTACATATACTAATTTATAATAGATGTACCCACATGTTTATGGATGCTAAGACAAAGGCTAAATAAGGATATGATTGGATGGAGATTAATCTTATAAAAATAACGATCGGAGAAGGGATGTAGTTGTTAGGTCACCAATTATATAAGAATTTTGAATGGTTATAGGTCTAAAATTATTGTTCAAATGCATTTTTATTTTCTACAGATGGAAATGACATGGCTTTAAGCATTCAGTGCCTAGTTTCACTTGATAAAGTGATCTAAAATTTTGCAAAGGGAACAATGGAGTTTTAGTGAAAAGAAAGGCGGTGACACAAATTAGTGGTATAACAGAACAAAAATTTATTGAGGTGTTTGATAGGAAAATGACAAAGTTGTTCTAAAATCAATAAACTAGGTTTTATGTGATATCATTAAATACAAAACACAAATATTCTTGTTTACCTATAGGACTAGAGAAATAGAAAAAAGTATGATAAAGAAGTATTAGACATTGAGAGAGATAAACTTAAAGACATTGTTATGTTAGTACAGAGACTAGAGAAATAGAAAAAGGATAATGAAGAAGTGGTGGTAGAGCAATAAATCTGAAGACATTGTTATGCTAATATGCAAATGTATTTATAGAAACATCCAATTACTTTAAACCTTTACATGACCATCAAATTCCACTAAACGAAGGTATTAGATTCATTAACTTGAGAACTTATAAATATGAAAATATGTTAGAAGGGTGCTACATAGGAGTTGGTGCAAGAAATTTTGATAGTATGAGTCCATTTTACACTCCTATGATATTAGCTAAGAAGAAAGATAATAGTTGAAGGTTATACATTGATTACAAAGTTCTAAATAAGTAAAGCATTAAGGAAAAATTTTCATATATCTCTCATAGAAGAACTTCTAAAGGAGTTACATAGTGTTAAGTATTTATCAAAGCTTAATTGAAGGACTAACTATCATTATATTAGAATGCATAAGGATATTATTCAAATAACAACATTCATGACTAACGCAAGGCCCTATAAATTTTTAGTAACACCCTAGCAACTTTTAGAAATTCTATAAATATCATTTTTCATCTTTACATGAGGAGATTTGTGCTTATATTTTTTATAATATACTTACTTACATTAAGTCTTGGGATGATCACTTATGACATTTGGAAGTTATTCTTGAAATATTGAGAACTCATTCCTTATTTGAAAAGGGGAGTAGATGTCCCTTTAGGGCTAAGAAGATGGAGTATTTTGGCCATGTTATCTCTCAAAATGAAATAATAACAGAAAATAGAAAGATTGATACAATGAATTAGTAGCCAGCAAACAAACAAGTATAAAGCAAGTTATATATGAATAGGAAATTTCTTACCTGTTTGCTCTATTACAATAAAAATTAAGCAATTAAAAAATTTCTAGTTACTAAAATGGTTCATCAAATGATATATACAAATTAGTAGACCCTTAAATAATGTATTGAGAAAGCATTTTGTTTAGTAGAGTTCAGTAGTAAAAAAAGCATTCTAAAATCTAAAATAGAAGTTGGTGTCAGCTCATATGTTGTCTTTACTTAAAAAGTTCACATGATCATAGAATTCTACTAAAGGAAGGAACTAGAGTCATTAACTTAAGACCTTATAAGTATGAAAAAAATTAGAAGGATGGTAAATAGGAGTTCGTGTAAGGAATTTTGAAATAGGGAATCATTCAACATATTGTGAGTCTATTTTCCTCCCATATGGTATTAGTTAAGAAGAAAGATGATAGTTAGAGCCCATTCATTAATTATAGAGCCCTTTATAAGCAAACCAAAATGGAAAATTTTCATATACCCTTCACAAAAGAACTTTTAAAGGAGTTATATAATGTTAAGTATTTATTAAAACTTAATTTAAGGGCTGACTATCATCATATCATAATGCATAAGGACAGTATTCAAGAAACATCATTCATCACTCATGAGGGACATTATAATTTTTTCAGTAATGCACTAGAAACCTTTCAAAATCCTATTAATATAATTTTTCATCCTTATTTGAGGAGACTTATACTTATATTGATTATAATATATTTATAATAAGTCCTAGGGAAAAAAGATGTTGATGTACCTTTATGGATAAGAATATAAAGTATTTAGGTGATATTTTCTCTCAAGAGGAAACCAAAGCAAATAATAGAGAGATGGATATAATGAATGAGTGGCTAATAAGGAAACAAGTACAAACTAACCTATATGTGAATAACAAATTTCTTACCCACTTTCTCTATTCTAATAACAAGTAAGCAATTGAGAAGATTAATTGGTTTAGTTGGTTACCACAACGGTTCATCAAAGAATATAGACAAATCAGTAGAGCCTTAACCGTTTTATTGAGTAAACATTTTCTTAATTAGAATTTTGAAGCAAAAGAAGCATTCTAAATTCTAAAAAGGAAGTTTGTGTTAGCTTATATGTTTTTATTACCTAAAGAGGTCACATGATCATCAAATTCTACTAATGTAAGCGAATAGAGTCATTAATTTGAGACCTTATAATTATGAAAAATTTAGAAGGATGGTCTATCAGAGTTAGTGCAAGGAATTTTGAAATAGAGAATCATTCAGTATACTATGAGTCAATTTTCCTATACTATGATATTAGTTAATAAGAAAGATAACACTTGAAGTTTATATATTAATCATAAGGTTCTTAATAAGCAAACTATTAAGGACAATTTTCATATACCCCTTATGGAAGAACTTATAGAGGAGTTTCATAGTGTTAAATATTTATTAAAGCTTGATTTAAGTACTGACTATCATCAGATAAAAATGCTTAAGAATATATTTAGAAAACAACATTTATGACTCGTAAATAAAGGGAACTATAAATTTTTGTTAATGCCTAGTAACTTTTCAAAATCCTATCAGTGTCATTTTTTATCCTTATTTAAGGATATTTGTTTTTATATTTTGTTATGATATACTTATTTATAGTAAGTTTTGGATTGATCAATGAGAAAATTTAAAATTTGTTCTTAAGACATTGCGAACTTATTCCTTATTTAAAAAAAAAGAGAGTAAATGTACCTATGGAGCTATGAATGTGGGGGTATTAAGGTCATATTATCTCTCATATTTGTGGCCAATAAAGAAATAAAAACATACCAAGTTATATATGAGTAGAAAATTTCTTACCTCCTTGCTTTATTCCAATAATAATTAGGCAAATGAGAAGATTTTTGGATTTAGCTGGTTATTAAAGAATATGGACAAGTCATTAGACTCTTACCAATTTATTTACAAAAGCAAGTTGGTGTCAGCTCATATGTTGTCATTGCTTAATTTTAGTAAAATATTTTTTGTTGAGACTAATGTCAAGCAAAGATGACATTAAAGAAGTGTTAATTTAGGATAAGCATCATATGCCTATATCAGTAAGTACCTATCTTGAAACTAAATTCATTGAAAAATAATAACTGGCTTTGGTAATTTTGATTAAACAATAGTCATATTATTTATTGAGAAGAAGATTTGTTATGCAGATTAATCATAAGAGCCTATATTTTTAATTAAATTGAAAATGACAACTCCACCTCATCAAAATTGGGTGCCCAAATTAAGCTACTTTTGTGACATCTCAGCATAAATGCTTCTAATCCATCTAAGAAATAAAATTTTTGACCTACAACATAATAGCTGTTGATTGTTGAGTACTTGTAACTTTTAAAAGAACACGAGCAGTGTTCCTTTATAGGGGTATATAGAAGGACAATAAAAATAAATCAATTGACTCTTAACTAATTTATTAAGAAATCATTCTTTTAAATGGAGTTTAGAAGTTTAAAAAAAATTCTATAAATTCTGAATATATCAGTAAGTCCCTATCTTCAAATTACATTCATTGAAAAAGAATAATTGGCTTTGATAATATCTATTAGGCAGCAGTCATATTATTTATTGAGAAGAAGTTTTAAGGTTCAAAATGATCATAGAAAATAGAAAATGACAATTGTATCTCATTATAATTTGGTGGCCAAGTTAACCTTTTAATTTCCATGGCATCTCAACATAATTGGTCTTAGTCCATCTACCATGACAACTCAGTATGATCATTCTTTAGCATGTGGACATTTTAAAAGAACGCAATCAGTGTTGTTTTATAGGGGTATATAGAACGACCATAAAAATCAAACTAGAAATTATGAGGCTTGCTAGAGAAATAAGTGTGAAGCTATTGTATCTATTATTAGGTTGTTTCAATCTTTATTTGTTCTAGAGAAATGATAGATAATTGACATAACTGTGGACTTTATTAAGGGCTTACCTACTTCATTAAGTTTACAATAGTAGATTTGATGTATCAATTACATTTTTGTAAGCAACGTATTTGTGTAACAAAGAAGCTCCAACAATTTATCCCTTTATTTTATAGACCATTACATGTTACAAAATGTTGACAAAATAACATCTAAATTGGAACTTTATGAATTTTCGATAATTCCTCATAAATTAATGGAAAAGAAAAAAAAATGACACAATAGCATTTACGATACAAATAAAAATTCACAAAATCTAGTTGTACTATTTGTTCTAAATGTTAATAATATGAGATCCTCTATCTTTAACCAAAGTTTTAAATTCGAGTCTTGAAAATAGAATCACTTTAAAACCTACGAGCAAGAATTTTAATGGTGCTGAATATCCGGTGGTTTAGCCCAAAAAAAATAATGTTGATAACAACACATGTTGCGCTTTTATTGAACAAATTGTTTAAACTTAATGTGTACACGAAGGAGCTGTTGAGTTCATCATTAATCAAAGAAAATACTTAAACGACTTCTTTTGTTCTCTCTCTCTCTTTCTTTATAATCTCTCTTTAATTATTTCAAGATTAATTAAAAAAAACTTAATTTTTACTCAATTTTTTAACAAAAATAATCCAACATTAAATTTTCTGTAATGTGAATTATGTGACAAATTATGTCATATTAGAATATATGTCACATGACCACCACATATGAATTTTATTATTTAATAAATTAAAAATATCAAAATCTTAAAATAATAAGTAAAAAATGAGAGTGATATAATTATTTTCAAATTTTAAAAATTTTTAATTTATTAAATCATGAAATTCATATGTGATACAAGTATCACATGGTTAAAAATACTAATCCAACATGACTCCCAACGTGTTACATTAATATATAATTTGTCGTCAAACTATTTTTACTAAAAATTGAAAATTAGATCATTTTAAGGACAATTTTTTAAATTCAAGTTAACATTGTAAATTTAAGTAAGATTTATTTTTTTTACTACAATTAACCCTTCTTTTAATTCTTGCAATTTCCTAATTCTATAAACCCTAATGAATATTTTTGGTTACACACAGCCATTGACAGATGGGGCACATAGAATAGGAGGATGGCCTAGTAGATGGCTTTTACACTTTTCTATTCATGTACCAATCCCGTAAAGAACGGTAAGAAGAATGCTACTAGAACTTGGCAAGAAAATTTCCAAAGGAGCCGAGAGGTTAATATTGATGATAGTGTCTTTAAACCCCTCCAGTTCAAAACCTTAGCCATTGAAACTTATAATCTACGCACTCCAAATAGGTTCCAATTAAACAAGAGTCTTAAAAGTCTTGTTTACATAATTGTTTCATGCCATTCAAAATCAAGCCCCTACGAACCTCCCAACTCGACCCTATCAGGGCAATCGTCAAATTGTCTTTATTCCTGAAAAAAGATTAAAAAGCTTTGCCTTAGAAACCATAAGCGCATGAACCACGATGTTAAACTAGCCATTTGGTGGCACAAAATTCATTACAATTAGATTATCCGAACGTCCCCGTCAGACAGCTTGTACATGGAACACCAAGTTATATATATTTAGAAAAAAGGCCATGTTACAGATTCCATGGCTCCCAAAGGTGGATGACTCCGATGATTATCAAGAGCAGAACTTTTAAAAACCGGACAGCGTCTTGAATAATCACTATGAAGCCTTTTCCTTTCCCTAAGGACCGGCCATTTCAACCATTACTCTCCTTAGACCAGCTCTCCCACGTGCTAAATTTATGAAAGTCAAGGTATTGAACGGACTCAACAGTAACTGGATACAACAAGGATTCCAAGAGTACTGCAGAATGCCACCAAACTCTACGTTATGAAATTATAAACAAATTGCACCCAATTGACAGGTAGCTCTGCAGTCCAATTCACGCTAATAATGCTACATGTTTACAGTTTCCTACATTAATTTGGGTAATTCTTAACCATATTAGCGTTGACCTGATAGATCGATTCGCTCAAAAAAAAAGACCATAGCCATTGCGAGGGAAGAAGTTATATTTTCTACATACCTCTCACATCAAATTACACCGGAGTTTGGTAGAGCCCCTTTTCACTTGAACGCTGCAAAAATAATTGAGGAATTGTGGCCACCAAATCCAAATGAATTAGACAACGCAGCCCTGATATCCAGTCTCTCTTTCTTTGGGCCCACTAGCACATTGGTATCCTGAATTCATGTCTCCAGCTTTAGAAAACATTTGGACACTTAACAAATTCTGTTTATACCAAACATAAGAAGTGAACCATGCCACGACCTATCATTAGATCATAAAGACATAGAAGGCAACATACCACGCCTTCATCTGGATTGTCCAGGTTGATATTTGGATGAACCCAACCAGTCCGTATTGCCTAAGCAAGTGACAACATAGAACCACATGAATAACAAGACCTAAGTATAGTCTCCAAGGATAGAGGAACGGCTGGTCAATTAAGTTTTAACGGCTATATAACTTCTTGTCAAACAAGCCTACAACTAGAGCTGCAAAAGTCGCTACCTGAATAGCTGCAATAGCTTCTACTGCACCAGCTGCCCCCAATAGGTGACCAATCATCGATTTTGTAGAGTTCACCCTTAGCTGAGAATACAGGGATTTCAATTGATCAACTTAATAAATAATAGCATATAACTGCAATGCTTCATACTTACATTAGGATTCTGACCAAAGCAATGCATGAGAGCTTGATACTCCTTCAAATCCCCAGCTGGTGTTGATGTCGCATGAGCATTTATGTAATTCACATCCTCCTTAGACACACCAGATTGATCCAATGCCTTTTCTATACAGAGAATGGCACCAAATCCTATTTTGATGTAAAAAAAAAAAAAAAAAAAAAAAGGAAACATCGTTAACCTGTAATTCTAAGCAAACTGGGAAACAAACTTTAATGGAAATAATTTGTTTGCTAGGCATGATACACGATGTTATTTAGTTTGTGGAGATAGTGCATCTTGCATCAGTGAAGAACAATTAGTTGCAGCAAATAAAAAATGGTTATAGTTCTCGTCATAGATGCATGATATGTGAATATAGGAGAACCATTTGACATTCATGTTCTAGCTGGCAGTACCAAAATCTGACACTAAAGCCCATTATTCTCCTATCAAACTAGAATAAGTGACAGCACTCCAACCTGCCAAATGAAGCCATTAGCACTTTGGTTGACTACCAAAACCGATAACAGGCGACACAATAATCACCAATAAAGTATAGAAAATGAATTGAAAATACTGCCTGAAAGAATTCAAATTGCTGCCTAATCGATGGAATGAAACGACAAAAAATGCAAACTATATCACATCTCTACTATCATTTATACATTTTAAGGCTCTATTCACATTATATGACACTTCCATTGAAGAACAATTTGTATAATCCGTCAAGAACATATAATGACACCAAGAATAACATTTGCTTCAGTTATTGTGATCTTGGAAACATTCAATCAGTTTGTTTCATTTACGAAATGCATGCCCTAAAATCATTGAAAGGTTTATGTCATTTGTCTTCAACCAAATACACTTCTTGTGAACAGAACAAGTGCTGATTAACTGAATGAGCATCAAACCAAATGGACCTATTGAAGAAGATACAAGAATATAAAGTGCTAAATTTTTCATTCTGTTGAAATCTCCATGCCTACAAATAGATCTACAATTGGAAAATGTCTGAAACAGAGCATTACCATCAGGACGTGGCTCAGTCATATGATAAGCATCACAACTGAAGCTACCTCCAAGAAATTCTGCATAGATATTTGCACCCCTTGCCTACAAATCACCAAAGAACATATATGTAACTACTAGAGGGTTACTCTGCCATCGAAGTTCACAATTAAGAATTGGCAACTTTTATCTATAAGCAAGAAATTTTGGAATAATGAAATGGGACAACTGCAAGAGACTTCAGAGGTGCAACTAAACTAAATAGGCTAAGTCATACAACAATTTAAAGAAAGAAACCAATATAAATGACTGCCACATATTTGACTGAGGCCTCTAGTGAGACGACAGGCAATACTAAAACCAGATACAGATAAGTGTATTAATAGTCCATAAACATCTTTCTATTAAGTTGAACATATACCTTGGCATGTTCTAATTCTTCTAAAAGAAGAACACCAGCTCCTTCGCCCATTACAAATCCATCCCTATTCTGTTTCTCAGAGAAGAAAATATTCAAGTGAATAACTTAGGAAACAAGCATCCGAGGCTTGCAATTTTGCTACCAATACAATCAAAAGAAAAAACAAAGAGTTCTTTACAAAAATGGAAGTAATTTCAAAACTACACAGAAATCCATAAATCCTTTGTTTTGACAATACTTGTTAAAAGAAGGGAGTAATATTCGATTGTGGAAAGATAAAAAACATCTAAAATATAAGTGCAGGTTGGTATTTTCATAGAAGAAACTATATTTAGCAGAACATTCTTCAAAAGATTTCATAATGTCTTGTGCGTCCAAAAATTATTTCTTAAGTTATAGACGGGCAGACATCGACTGGTAATTGATTAATTACCATATCCCAAGGTCTTGAAGCTTTGGTAGGATCATCATTCCTCTGAGAGAGTGCTCTACATGCTACAAAACCTCCCAAACCTGGGCCAATTAAAAGAATTAATGACTTAATTCCATGCCAAGATGAATCATTGGATGACAGAAAGGAAAAAAGATAGATATACCAATAGGTATAATTGCTGCATCTGAGCCACCACAGAGCATGACGTCCTGCATGCTCATAGGAACACTCGTTAAATATAAACACCATGCGTTCACTGAGTAAGTGCAATAATCCAGGCAGCACATATTTCACAGTTGAATATGCATAGATGCAGAATACTCACAGCTTCCCCCCTAATGATGTGGTTTGCAGCACTCAATATGCAGAAGTTGCCAGTGGCGCATGCGGTAGAAATAGAATAGTTAGGCCCCATCCAACCCTATGATTTTGAAGAAAATTTACATTTTAGGTCCTACCTACAAAATGCCATGATAATGTATATATAAAAAATTATAGCATACCAGATCCATTGCCAGCATGGCAGAACCCATATTTGTAGTAGCAAAAGGTACACAAAAAGGGTTCATCTTCCTGTAAGAGATCCTTAGAGCCTCAATTGCATCACTAAATACCTTTAAATCACCAGGAAGAGAAATTAATCAAAAAACATATCAAGAAATGCAAATCTATAACACCTTCATATATATTGACGGACCAGGGGCTGACTTTATGTCCAAATCCATTCCATAAAATAAAAATGTCAAAACATTCATAGCCTAAAAGCTTTTTTATCAATAAAATCAATGAAAAATAGCTTCGTGGCTCATTATTGTAAGGTTGTATTCATTAATGGGGAAAAACCTGCCCATGAAAATGAGATCAATGGAAAGCATTCTCCCACATTATATTCTTGTTAGGAGTTTCAACCAGAAATGATTCTTACATTAAGAGAGAAACTACAACGGCATGTACAGGCTGTTAATTGGATAATGATGTATGGCATCATTGCACAAGAGTTACCAATCACTGGTCAATTGGATAATGGCGGTCATGGTACTATGTTTTACTTCAGTTGATGATGCCTAAAAAGGTGGTGGTATAAATGATGTCATATCAGTCCTTTGGTGCAGATTAGTAGTTATTACGATGATCCATCACAATGATCAAAATTATAGTGCTGATTGATAAATGAGCAAAAGTAGACCATAGACATAGAAAATAGTTATTGGTCCTCACTAGATTCTCAATAAAATTTTTAGCAAACTCTTAGCATCCTTAGCAATTAGCAACCCCTTTTGACATGTTTCCCTTTCTCATACACTGAAATGTTATGGAGAATGAGGAGATGGTCTTCCATGAATAAACTTCTCCAAAAATTAATGGGTCCTAGGGATCAAAATAATGCAGAAATGTGGTGATTTCATTAAGTTTACTTCACACATAAACTGCAGATGATGCTATAAAACATTAAGTTTGACAACTTTGTTATGAGGATGAATCCAGAATCATTGAATAAAAAATGTACTCTTCATTTGCAAATATTTAACACCACAGGTAGCCCAGAGTTACCTTCATACCACCCATTGCTGAGCCAATCAATACTCCGCATTTGGCTCTATCCAATTCATTCATGACCTCCTCTGTAACTCCACCATTTGCCAAGGCTTTTTTGCCTGCAGTAAGCATGTAAAGCATGAATTTATCCATTCTCCTTGACAGTTTTGGTGCCACCAATCCATCAGTTGAGAATGCCTTGATCTCACCAGCAATTCTCTGGAAAGCAATCCCCATCCCATACAAAAAAGAACAAGAAAAGGTTATTCTGAGAAAAATTTGCACATAAAACAAGAAAAGTGAGTTGTCCAAGAAAATTTACAGTAGGAAACTGAGCACAGTCAAAAGCCTCTATCTCACTTATGCCGCTAACACCTTCAAGCAGATTATTGTAAAAGATATCTACATCATTGCCAAGGGGTGAGACGACACCCATCCCAGTTACAACCACTCGCCTCTGTTCAGTAGAACGTTTTTTTTTCATTGCAACTTCCTTGGCTGGTTGCACTGCTATAGCCATACCTTCCCCTAAAAGTTTTCAGCAGTTCCACTAGACAAGGTCAGGCATTGCTTGTGCAGCAATTGGAGTACGAAAATGAGACACGTGTATGTATGTCTACAGACAGCGAGACACACACACACGTAGAGAGAGAGAGAGAGAGAGGGTTTTAACACTAATCAAAATCTTATCTCCGTACTCTGCAGAGATTAACACAACAAATTCATGTTTACATAAGCATCGACAGCTAGCGGTGGAGCTCATACACACAGTTTGTTTCTAAAGTTGCAGGTCTCAATTGCAACCATATCTCACAAAACCAACTACATATCGTAGCCCAACTCTCCGTAAACTCGACAACAGCTAGAAAAATTAAAAAGTATGGCAAGTTGCAGAATCTTGTATTTGCAAAACTCTTAAGTTTGGAAATTCAATTAAAGCAAATAAGAAGAAACAAATCACAGTAAAAACAAGAAAGGATTTGAAAAAAATCGCAGCATAGGATATATCGCCAGCACAACCTCAAATCCTACAAGCACAAACCGAAGCATATTCGTTTTAATTATGTTAAAATGGTAGGGGAAAAAGGAATAAGGACTCCAATTAACAGTCACTCCGCTTTTCCCATCGATAAAATATGGAGCCGGCAAAGGATGAATGCAAACAAGTAGCAGCAGGGAGTTAGTACAAACAGAGATTGCGAAGTCAATTGAAGAACTGAAACAATTAGTACAAACAGAGACTGCGAAGTCAATTGAAGAACTGAAACGAAAAGCAAGAAACAAAAAAAAAAAAGAACAAGAAAAGAAAAAGTACGGAAGCATAAACGAAAAAAGTAGACAATACCGGAACGTGCAGAGCGATTGAGGCGTCTCTGCTTGCGATTGAGATTTGTGGATCGAGAAAAGAGCCCGTTGGAGGCGTAGTAACGACTACAAGGCTCGAAAGCCAAACAGGAACTCATGAAACCTTGAATGGAGAGAGCAACGGAGTTATTCGAACTAGAAACCGCAGTGGTACTACTAACACTGCATCTCCGGCGAGAGCAGCGGCGGAGCTTGGTGGTAGGTACGGCGTTGTGAGAGTCATCTTGAGCGCACGTGACGGACATGCACGCCGCCACAAGCCAGGTGCACAGCGGAGACGAAAGTGATGCTGTTGGCCCCGTCATTTGTGTCGCTTAGAATCCTCAGCACACTGACACTGAAACAGCGCCCTAAATTAAAAATAAACTAAGAAACAACAACAGCGGCAGCAGCGGCAGCAGCAGCGGAGAAAGAAAATCCGATAAACAGAGAGGAAGAGGATGGTTTGCTGTATCACTATGTATCTATATCTGAATCACACTGCTTTTGTGTATATGGACCTTTTAAAGACGACAGTATTTTAGAGGCAATCTGAGAAGCGCCAAGTCCTCTCTCTCTCTCTCTCTCTCTCTCTCTCTCTCGCTCGTGATAAGTGGGAGAGAAAAGAGAGTTTATGTGATGTAACGTAAAAACAGTCTTTGCTGGAAACGGAGACCTACGAGACTATGACCATAAAATTAATTTATGAATTTCCCTTTTTTTTTTTGTTCGGAATTTTTATCATCTAAACTGACTTTTCTACCCATGGATATGGACGTTTTGTTAGTACACAGTAAACACCACGACAGTTGACTCCCGACTATTTTTACTTCGAGCAACAATACCTATAACCAAGTCCCCAGCTGGGAGAACTGTGTGGATAAATACAATTAGCAGCAGAATTCTTAGAACAGGTATCTGCAAATGTTTGACAAGAAGAACAATCAAGACCCAAGTTAGAAATTGGACTTTAACAACCTCAAAACAAATAGTCATTCTCAACCTGAATGTTTTTATTGCTAATTTCAATCTTCGACCATTGTTATGATTTCATCATTATATATGTAGGATGAGAAATGGAGATATTAGTAAAGCTTTAGTTAGAGACTCTCAATGCTTCTTACTTTTTCGTTTCACTCGACAAGCTTTGCATAGATATTAATGTCAAAGATCCTTAGTATGTTGCAGTTTGTTTAGCAATAATGAAGATGAGGTAAAGAGATAAGGAGGCTTTTATTAGAATAGGATTTTTTTGATTAAATTAGATTAATTAGGATTAAGGGTGATTATTTATTTTAATTAGAGTTTATAATATATATTTAAAAAATTTAGAAAATTTTTAATATATTAATTTATTTTAATTAAAATACCTTATGATATGGCATATAACGATCAAATATATAATTTTGTCAAAATTTTCATCTATATAGGGTTTTAATTGAACAATTTAGAAACACTATGTTTTATTTTGAATGCTCTAAAATATTAAATTTTTAGTATATATTGTAGTGCAACTATTAAATTTAAAAGTACTATTTCATCAAATTTTTAACTAATAATTTAATTGTACACCTTTCAAGAATTGAGATATATAATCAATTATATTTTAATTTGTTTAATATCTTCCAGTACTGATATCGACCTTTTAGTTTGTAACTGGATAGGATAACAATTTTCTTTAAAAATAATCATGTTAACTCGATAATCTAATACAAATATATGATTACTGTAAAAGTATCATCTTCACAATTTGTAAAACAATGTCAATTCATGAGCAAAAATGTCAAATGAAAAAAATGAAACTAAAGATATGTTACAACTAAAAGACGAAAAACAAAAATAATTGATGCTTAGCAAAAACAATAGCCACAATGTCACTCATCAGCCTAAATTCTAACTTAATTGAGAAGAAACAAAGAATAAGAACAAAAATTTAGAAAAAGAAATTCTTATAAAAAGAATTAATTATGAGTTTGCTGAAGCTAAAAGATTGCTTGGTTTAAATGGTGCTTGGTTAGTTGGTATGGGTAGAAAGGAACGAATAAGGAATGAAAAAATTATGCTTGGTAATATATTATGATTAGATGAACAGTATTTATATATCAGCTTTTAGGACAATATTACATACCCATCGATTATGTCATTACACTAAAAAAAAAGGCGCGTTATTTTCCCCCCAATTCTCCCGCATCTTGCCCTTCGTTTTTTTACAACACTCTCTCTTCGTCAAGTAACACCAGCGAATTGATGCATGTCGACTCCATACTGACAACATCCTTAAGCCACCTTTGCTCCACACCTATAGCAACCTCAAACCTTCTTTGTTAAGAACAGGGTACTTCACAGGTTAGGAAATACACTATTCTCATAAATATCCTTTTACTTTACTCCCTATAACTTTGTTCTTAAGTGTTCATTTTAGATATCCTAATTTCCATTGCTTTGAAGTGGTGTTATGTAGTGATTTTTTTTGGCAATTTTTACTATCAGATAGATGATTCTTTTTCGTCAGTCAGTTAACTACTTGACATAGATTGTTGTATCTGAACCTGATTAGTGATTAAGCCTAGTAAGTTTTTTTTTTGGTGCAAAATGTGTTCCAAGCTATGTTATCTATTCGTAGAATTCAAGAAGGAAAGAAAATTAAAGCCATTTTCATAATAGCTATGTAATGTCCATGCTTCTCTAATATAGGGTGCATCATGTCATGTTACTCTAGTCCTTAGTCAAAAAAATGGTATTAATTTAATTTACTTTCTAATCTGCAGTTCTCCTAGAGCTATGTTTGTACTTGGTAACTAATTTACTTATTCTTAGTAATAGTTGTACTTAGTTGAGGAGTACCTAGATCAATGTGCATGCTCTTAAATTTGCAATTACTTTCTGGATATTTTTATGTAGATCAAAATAGCTCACCCCCTGTTAGCGAACGACAACATAAACTAAAGCAACTTTTGAAACTTCAACAAACAACAAATAATATGATGGTTTTCTTATTTTCCATCCATTATGTTATCATTTGTTTGTACATTTGAGATAAGGTTCATAAAATTAAAAAAAAGGAAGAAAAAAACGATTGATAGAATGAGATGGATGTTTAGATTGACCATGGATTGTGATGTTGTCTGCATTATTGAAGTTCGTATGGATAAAGCAACCTTTAGGATATTGCATGATATGGTAGAGATGTTCGGGGTTTAAAACCCACTAGGAAAACATCCATAAAAGAGGTTGCAACTGTAACATCCCCTCACCAATTGCCATGAATAGGAGTGTATAAGTGTATAGTGACATATGCATGCATTCATGTAT
>JANZXR010000171.1:14015422-14048420 GCA_027575705.1 Erythroxylum echinodendron | reverse complement strand
TAAATGTTACATTTAAAAGAGTAAAAGCTTGTTTGGTTTTAACCCTAAATTTTGTAAATTCCCTAAAGTAAAAAAAGAAAAACCCTAAATTCCCACCATATTCCCTCTTTGACGCATCTTCATCATCGGCTAATTCGCAGTCTTGTCTTCGTGCAAGATTTGTCTTGCCTGGTTCACGCATCTTCACTGTCGCCTGATCTACGTTTCTTCCTTCATTGAAGGGGTTGTCTCGCCTGGTTGACGCATCTTCACTATCACTTGATCCACCCTCCAATCTTTGTTAAAAGGGTTAGCTTGCCTGCTTCATACATCATCTATTAAAACTAAGGTAAGTCCTAGAATCAAGTATTATCCATTAGACTTAAGAATGGTAAAACATTTGATTCTGATATTGGTAAAAAGAAGAAAGTGCAAATATTAAAAAAGTCTAAGGAAGATAGTATAAATGAGATGGGTAAAAGCAAACTGATATTAGTTTCATCTTCAACCGAAATGGTCAGGAACATACACCTTGAACCACTGTTAAGCCCTAGAAGCTACCCATTCTGTAACCGCAAATGCTAAAGAAAATAACAGAAAACTTCAAGTTTGGAATATTTTTAAGAATTTTCATATAATGTAAATTGTAAAATTTTAAGTATTTTATCTTAGTCTTAATTTTATATCTATGTGATAATTAAATAATCTTTTGATAATAATTTTAGCAATTATTTGTGTATGAAATATGTGAAAAATAATTTTAATAAAAAAAAAGATAGTTGTTATTTCAAATTTATATTCTTGTAATTTTTGAAGATATAGTTAATGTAAAATAAAAAATTATACGACATAATATTTTGAGAAATTATTTTACAATTTAAATAAATTTAGAAGTTATTTTATAATTTGAAAAATTATCTAAAATATTACCCAAAGTATATCATACCAAAATCAAATCTAATACTAATTTCAATACTTCATTCATAACATTAGTCTACATTATTAATAGGGTCAAAATATCTCAGATGAATGATGTTGTCCAGTACATGAAGGAGTAGCAGAATTCAAATCACCTATTTTTGTTACTGTATGCCTATTCTATTGAACATATATTCATCTAATAAATAAATGAGATAAAAAAATTAGATAAATGAATGTTCATTAAACATACGAGATATAGAATAATAGAAATTGTGTCCTGAGTGGCATTGCCATGTCTTTGGAAAATATGAGTGATTGAAATTATTGAAGCGCATGTCATGTGATGATACTATTTGTATATGTCGATGTTAACCAAAAAGTCAAGTACATATAAGGCCCGACAATTATGTCTTGTCCCATCACTTCAAAAAATTGTATGCCAAAAGTAATTGGTTCAACAATTAATTACACTATAAGAAAAATGTCATTTAGCGACGAAAATTACTGACGAAAAACATAAACATTCTGTTGGTAAGTCAGGTTAGCGACGAAATTTACCGACAGATAAAGACGTCGAAGAAAACGTCCGTAGGTAATTATTTCTATCGAACAACAGAATGTTCATCGATAAATATACTGACGGACACTTGATGTACTATTGGTAAATATACTGACAGTTGTTTGTGTGGTTGACCATCAGTAAATTGCCAATGGATATTAGTTTTCTATCGGCAGATTTACCGACGATATCCTCTAATCCGCCGGTAAGTTTGTTACAACATTACTGATGGTTATTTATGTTCTGTCGGTGAGTGTATCGACGGTTATTCTGTGGCAAATCTCATTAGTAAATTTGGCGATAGAATTGGTTATTCCTTCGATGATTACTGATGGTTGGTTGTGTTCCGTCAGTAAATAGATTGATTTTACCGACGGAACAAAAAATGTCCACCGATAAATTAACCAGAAATTTTTTTAAAAAAAATATCGTCAGTAAATTTTATTTGATACTTTTATGGTTCATATATAATTTAAACAGTTATAAATTATTTGTACATAATAATTTGATTTGTTTATACATTTAATTCGTTTAAACAGAAAGTTGATTAATGATATAAAGTTAAAATTATCTTAATAAGTGTTTAATTTAATATATAATTCTTAAAATGTCTAGTAAATATTTTAGAGATTTGTTATTTTGAATTGTATATACATGCAAAAGTTGTGAAAGATATGTGATCGATGGGAGGTTTTGGGTGTTGTTAACGCTGATGATAAAACAACGTCGCTTGGATTCGAGTGTTATTAACGCTAATAATAAAACGATGTCGTTTGGATTAAAACCAAACGACATTCTTTTATTTTATGAACAATTTTTACCAACATAGTTGTGATCTCATTGGTATTCAAGTTGCTTATTTTTCTCGCCAGCTATTTTCAGTTAATTTTGCGACGAAATTTCTTGTTCCGTCTCTATAGTACGTTGGAAAACTCGCAGGGATATTTTTCCTTCATGTTTACCGACAAATGTTTTGGTCATTGGTTAAACAAAATCTTTTTCATCAACTTTACCAACGAATAATTGATTTTTGTCGCTAATTTACAACGAAATGTGTTCCACCGGTAATTTTCTATTGGTAATTTGTTATTTTTTTGTATTGATTAATGAATATTTTATATAAATTACTTTAAGATAAATAGATGATATTTCAGCTTTGGTTTGTATATTCATAATGGCTCCGCCGTTATTAAGTTGATAAGAGTCTGATTAGCCTGTGAATTAAAAAAAACTGTGGATCAAAATAAATAATTAACTAAAAAACCAAATTGGTTGGTTAGTTGATTCAACAATCATTAAAACAATGTTGTGTTAAATAAAATAAACTATTTTTGTTTAATTTAATATATAATTCTTAAAATGTCTAGTAAATATTTTAGAGATTTGTTATTCTGAATTGTATATACATGCAAAAGTTGTGAAAGATATGTGATCGACGGAAGGACTTTAAGCATTATGATAATAAAAATGATTAACAATGGTGATAAAGTAAGGGAAAAAATGTCCATAATTTTAATAAATTTTAAATAACACAATGAGAAAGTTAGATAAAAACACAAAATATAAAAAGACATCAATTATATTTCGAACACTCGTATTTTAATATTTTTATCTAATATTGGTATGATATTATTTAAATTTTAATACAATTGAATCATTACATATCTTTTTAAAATATTTTAATTTTTAATTAAGTTATATTAACTAAATATTTTAATTTTTTGCGTTGAAAATTCATTCTTTATGGTAGAAAAAGAAATGCAATTCAATTATAATAAAAACTTTAGGAGCTGTTTAGTTCTACTTCTGTTTTTTGTTATAATTTTTAGTTTTTATTTTCTGTTTTAATTAAAAAACAAAAACCTGTTTGATTGAGATTTGTGATATAAAAATTGAAAATAAAAACTTGTTTAGTGAGATTTATAATAAAAACTAAAAATAAAAACATATTTGGTTTTATAATCTTTTTCTATTTTATAATTATCTTGTTATATTAATTAATTTTTAATATAATATATTGTGTTTTTAAATTAATTAGAAATAAAATATATGCATATTTATATAATAAAAGAATCTGCTCATTAATCATATATAATAAAATTGAAACTTAGACATACTTTGATAATTCAGATCATTCTCTCTCAGTATATCAAACACGTGTTCCCTTCTTGATTAAATGCATCTGTTGGATTGAAGAAAAAACACATTAAGAAGTCTAGAAATTAATAATTCAGCATTGATATACCTAGTAGGCAAGCTATCAACAACACAGCAAATGGAAGCAAAATGCAATTTAGAGGAAAATGAAAGTGCATAAAGGGGACAATAGCTTGTAAAAGGAATAAAACGCACAGTAGTGGAGACGCAACCCACCAGTAGTCCAAACCTAGGAGCAGAAATGACAACGTAGTCAGCGAAGGAAGCGCCCAAAATGCCAGTGAACAATGACAAAAACGACAATGCAAAGGAAAACCAGTAGTAGCCCAAAAATGCACCGTAGAGGCAGAGAGAAAAATGCAAACGTAATAACAGCATACCAAGTAGCAGATTCTAAAAGTAAAACGCACAGCCAAAGGAGAAAAAAACGCAAGAATAAGTAACGAAACGACGCAACAATGTAATAGAAAGAACTCTAATGTCAAATGGGTAGGAACGATAAGCATTATTTTCATCCAAATGCATTGAAAATGGAAAAGATAAGAAGGAAGAAACTTGTGAGACCGACAAGAAGTTAGAGAACATATTAAATAGTTATGACAGTTGTTTTTGATCTTAATTGCTATGATTTTGCTAAAGATAATCGGTTGTTTTTCTATTCAAGAAATTGTGTTACTAAAATATAGAGAAACATTATTTTTTGTTTTTCTAAAACAGTTGTAGTTTTTAGTTTGAAGAAAGAAAAAATTGCAATATATTTAAACAAATATATTGTGTTGTTTTGTTTTGTATCTCTTTTTGCAAAAATGGCAACAAAAAAATAGAAAAAAAAACACAAGCACTTATTGTTCAAAGGGTTGACTCACAGTGTACGTACTTCACTCACCGACCATCAGAAAATCAAACAAGGTGTGCTACAAGACATTCGTTTTTAATAAACAACCGTTTTTGTCACTTTCATTTTCATTATATAAATCAACTACAACGTTAACCACTCATTGATTGATTTCACCAGTAAGTTTTAGTTGGTACTAAGAATGGAAGACCATCCACTACACCACATCTATTTTTAAAAACATATTTAACAAATAAGTGGCAAAATGTTCAAAATGTCACCAACTACCACTCTCTTTATTTTACACAAAAAACAGCAGGACTTTTACATTTCTTAATTTATAGTTTCAGATAATTACTTCATCACAGCTTTCAAGCATGACTTGTTATTGGATACTTGTAGTTATGTTTGAGTTAATCTATTTCTACTATATTTTATACCATCTTATTCACATTTGAATGAGATGATATAAATCAGAATAGGAACAGTTTAACAGATCTGTTACTTGTGGCTGACTTTTGTTACACCTTGCTTTCAGAGCTTCGCATTCGATTTGACGTATAGATCATCTTGCTCGTTAGAAAATGATTTGGCTTATATCATAGCCTATTCTTTGGAAAGCAACGTAAACGCTATGTACGCCAAAAGAAATCGTGTATCATTTATTAAGTATATCCGAATCAACCATAAATTGTTGCGACTATAATATTTCACGTTGAGAGTAATGAAAATTGATTTTTGGATAAGGAGAAAATAAAAAATAAAAAACATACTTGGCATTTTTTAACTTTTTAATTTTTACAATAAACTTCATATTAAATATTTTTACGACCTTAATGAAATTTAACAATTTGATTAATTTAAAGGCCAAAAAAGGTAAAAAAAGAAAAAAAGATGCTAATGATTCTATTTATTATAAAAATTATTTTTTTAATTACTAAATTTTGATATTGTAGTATTAAAATTTTTTAAAGTAAGTTACAGTCGAAAGAAAAGAAAAATGGCAAGCGTGCTGTTGGAAAGCTAGAGGGACTCAGTGGTGATGATTGAAGTCAAAACTGGTCTAGCCAAAAACCTGCAGTTTTCCAACCAAAAGTCATGAATTTTCAGCTGCACACAAAAACAGCGCATTCCCACGTAAGCTGTGACTCTCAATTGCCCAAAACACATAACAAAAATGAAAGAAAGAAACATAAGCAATTGCCACTTACCAACAAAAACTATTCCAACACTCTCCAATCTTCCATAATTGGTAAGCCACATACGTTGAAAACACCTGTGATCAGCAATATGTTATTATATAAATTTAAAGTACAGAGTTTTAAAGAAAATGTAGACAGAATGACGGTGAAGAAAGCACCCAACTTCCGCGCCCAAGCCAATTCTTCTTGGTTTTGATGTTCGTCCCAAAATCCCGACGGATAAAGTGAAGTAAAACCCAAGAAAACATTTTGGTTCTCGTCCCAAAATCCTTAGGATCATTAGTGTAGCCCACTATCACTTAATGGGACAGGCCAGAACTGCAAAGTCAGCTTGTACTTGGTACGAAAAACTATGGAAATTCAGCATACAATCACGTGTCTGTCCACTAAAATGAGTGCTTCTATATATACGTTAGATGCTCAGCCTGTACGTTGAATTGGCATTCCTCTAATGAAGTAAAGAAATGTCAACTTGTAATAATCTGATCTTTAAACTTCCGTTAATACTGAACGAAGATAAAAACTAACTTGCGTAAGGTTGTAGAAAAATTGGGTAGTCTTTTGCATGTTATTAACGTGGTTACTTGGGATTTTTCGTAATCGTAACGTCCGGAAGATAATCAAATCGCTTCAACTTGGTCAACTAAATCCAAAACTGGTTCAACTTAGGTCAGCCTGTTGGCACTGGAACGAGCTAACTCTTGCTGATCCTGTTTTCATCTAAGCATTAATGTTAAAAATCGGAGCACTTCTTCACATTAGACATTGAGGCCTATATCGTGATCGAAACCAAATTCTTCCCCAGCTCGTCAAAGCAAGCATTGGAATTCAAGGTGATTCAAGAACGAGATTGGAAATGTAAATTTTGCTTGTATTTTTGGGACGCCAACAGGCTGGGGAGGTCATCATTGTCGTTTTTGCCTAAGCTAAAACATTTCTTCAAAATTTGCTAGAGACAATTTGTTTGACTTCTTGATGGCCATTTTCTATTAGTGTAGTTTCAAGTTCAGTAACGGAAGAGAAGAGTAGAATGGAGGAGAGTGAAGGTTGATGTTTTTTTCACCTCCAAAGGATCGATTTTGTTTTGAGATTTAAAATCACATTTAAATTCAAAAGTATATGTGTGATTCATTAATTAAATGCAATTGTCCTCACAAATATCAATATTCCCCATAACAATAAAACATAAAATACACCAAAAAGCATATTTTGTTCAGCATGTTTTACTCTATTGAGCCTTCATATATATGTGAGGACATATTTTCAGCAAGGTCCAATATGATTGATGTGATTTCTCAACCTAATCAGACATACAATGGAATTGGGAGTAAGGTACAACTTTGTAGAACTGATAAGTAGTAATACATAACTCATTGGGCTTCAAGATAAGAGTATTTGTGGGCAAGTAGTGGTAGGGGTCTTGTTAAAGGGAAAACATATATGCAGTGGGCTTGGGTTAGCGTTTTAGTCATAAACTTTATCGAGCCCAAGTTTACTTGAAGCCTGAGTGGAAATTCGATCGGCTTCGGCTAACACATACATGCACGTTGTATTTAATATTTATGACCCCTTTTGCAAGATTTGGTGGGCAATTAAGGAGTTGGTTCTCTGTCAATGAGAAGCGAGCCCATAGTATTTATACCCATATATCCCTAGGAAGCTTCAGATTAGTCTGAATCCAAGTAGATTAAAATAGTATCAAACCCAAGTAAGTATATATACGTTAGATTGCCTTTCTCTGTTTATGTTAATTAAGACTATTATTTGCCATATTTTTAATTTAAACTCCAATCATTCACATACTAAATTGTACAATCAAATTTTCAGTTATTAGATAAAGATATCTAAACACATAAAATTAGAAAATACAACGCGTGGAAGGTATGTATATGAGTACAAGGGGAAAAGGGGTGGGTCAAAATCAAAAGGCACATGGGACGGGGACCAAACCCTTCAAAAACTGAATCGTCAAATGCGTTGACGGGTGAACGGACAACCATTAATAGCAATGATGAGGCTGTGATGCTACCACGTCACTTGGAATTTTCTCTTAGGGTCCCACGCCCATAATAAGGCCCACTTCACGTCTCAATCGCACAAGCACAATTACTTGCCCAAATATACTCGCCTAGTTCCTTCATAGTTTAGGCAGAGTTTCTTTTAAAAGAAGAGAAAAAGATTTTACAAATGACTTTAATCAATTAATAAATATTTATTCACAAATTTTAATAAACATTTATTAATTTGTGTCTTTTATCTGGATAAAATAAATCGATTATTGTCTAGTTTTCCTTTTGAAAGCTTTAACATATATAAAAAAGAGATAATGGGTACGAGTCATGAGTCCAAAGAAAACTTTACTGTCACAGAATTGTAGGCAGAACATTCTCCTTTATGAGATTTAATGAACATTGTCAACCATTCATACGTACAATGCTTGATTTGAAATCATTTGGACTTACATATCTTGGTCTTTTCCGCATTCCCACCCCACAATTTCACCTGGTATTTAAATTACAAAAGTTCACTCTCCTTCTAATCATTAGGAAATAAAGATCTTGTTGAACCATATCATTAAGCATTACAGCGACCGTAATTCAGGGAAACAGAGGTAATGAAAGCTAGCTAGAGTACTTCCAAAGGTGATGCCGAAAGTTGATGGAACTGGGACATCAACTTTGTTTTAGCTTACCATTTGAGTAGAGACTCACATGACAATTAAAGGTTGGAAAAAACAATGACACAGATCAATTATAGATTAGGAGGATGAGACGTGGATCACAACGTGACAGCATAACCTCAAAGCTTAAGCCACAATTTTAGCTCATGTAATGGGGACTTCTGCTTGTCATCTGCCTACTGCCCTTTACGCATTCATAAACGAATTTGTACTCACCGTGACCATATATTTCTTGATTTTAACTTGTGCATGCATGACATTGCCAGGCTAACAGATGTAGCCTTTTGAGCGTTTAATTAACCTGATCCATCACTAGTTCTCGATTCCTTATTCCTGTTCAATTCTAACTTGAATGGCATCATCATTGAGACACTATTTATACTGGGGTGGGTTAGCTTCAACTGTGTAGTAGTTTTTCACAAGTCACATGCAAAGCTGGAAACCAACAAGTCATTTATTCAAGTTCTGTCCCGTCCCGTACTCCCACGACAATTTGGTAACCATAACGACATAGTTTTTTTAGCTTTCACGATCTTTGATTTATGAATTGGATTCTGAAAACTCGACATTGAATGTTAATGAGGACATCAAGGTCAGAAAGCTCTGGGAGAACTAGTAACACCCCAGTTCTGTAACTGCCAACATCTTTTTGCGTTACTAATCATATCAAAAGAACTCGTTAATAAACGAGTAATTAAGGGAGGGATTCTGAGAGAATCACACTGAGGTAATGTGGTTCTTACAAATGCTTGAATTTTGGTTCGGACAAGACAATGTGATCAAATCCAAATTCTCAATCTACTAATAACAAATATTACATATAGAAAGGAGTCAGAGATCTCTAAAACTCAAACAAACTGTCACACAACAACTGCTGTCAGGTTACTGTGAATAATATTCACAGTAATTAAGTCATCAGAGTAAGTATATCGTATGTCATCAACTACTCCATTACTTCAAAATCTTCATCGCCAAAGTAGGGTTTTTGTCCTTGGAAATAAGTTGATTGACGACCCCACATTCGCACAGGGTGCATCAAGAATGCATTGTGGTGTGGCTACTTAAAAAGCAAAAATTATGGCTGTTCTTTTCTAAGTGGATAATTAATAATCCAAGGCATGGTAGGCGAGAGATATGGTTGAATCACCTGGATGGAGACATCGGTGGATCCTTTATCAACATCAACCTCCAGCGTGCATGCATGCTTGAATTACTGTTGAGCAACTTTCACTACCTCTGCAAATCCTCACAGAATATACTTGATAAGCTTAGTCCAGTTAATAATATTTCTTTCTGTTAATAATAATAAGAATAAAAAAAAGCTCTTTCTATACCAACCTGTAGTTTCAATTTTATGATTAATTAACATATATATTTACTAAAGGGTAGTGGAACCACCACTAATCCATGGTTAGCTAGCTAGCTAGCTAGCATAGGGATTAGGGAGTAAGCAAACAAATCAACTAGCAAAATGTTAAAAGTGCAATCTCATTATCTTTTCTTTTTGGGGTGAAAAAAAGCATTTGGATTTTGGAAGAGTACAAAAACTCATAAAACCAATGAAACCCCACCACTTCTATTGGTTCCTTTCTATCTGTTTGTTTTTGATTGGTCATAATTACAAAATAAGAATTGTGGGGACCACTACTCATGTGGAACGCTGGGTGGATTAATTCATCACAGTAGACATGCACGTCATGTCTTTGTCTTTAGAAATGCTAAGATTTCGTGCTTAAGAAATTTCATTGAACCAATAAATATATGATGAGGCTGTTTAATTAATGGGCAAATAACCCCATCATTAGCTTAATTAGTCCATACACCATTAAAATGAGTTCATTCGTCACTTTATCTCCTCATCTTTCATACTCTTATCAACTTTCGGTATCAGTCAATATCATTTTCCAGGGCACTAATGTCTAATATACAACAACCATGTGCGGGGCCAAACATAAATGGATAATTCTATTGGCATGTCGAGTGCCGTCGGCAGCGGAATAAAAGGAAAAACATTGGAATAATTCCTTTTGGGTTCAATGCCTTCATTTCAGAGGCCGTATGTCACATGCTGATGAACGAATATTGCTTTCTATGGCGCATGAATGTCGTAGGGGATTATTTGCACGGAAATGGCCGACATCTTTCACTTTTTTTTATTACATTAGGTATCCCAGCTTAGTCGTATTAATCTTAAGCTTCTAAAATCCCATCTCAAAAGTCATAAAGAATGTAAATTTGAAACTCCTAAGATTCCTCAGATTCCTACGGAACCTGTACACTTCTGCTAAGCTTTGAAATTAATGGGAGTAACTTGTACTCCTCACTTAAGGAGAGCCTTAAGTGGGAAGTTTACACCATTTAAGCCATTCCTCGTTGTCAACTTCCACCTTTTATTAATTCGACCTGATGCTAACAAGGAAGTTAATGTTCTTGGTCAGAAATGACGTATTGCCATTAACAATGTTGAACGCCTTAAGTAGTGTCTTTTCTTGCCTTACTTGGCGTGGAGGAGTTGTTCTTTGAGTGAGCAAAGTTCAACAACTCCAAAATGTTAGACATTTTTGTCCCTGGGACATTTTGTCATTTTTCTATTAAGTGGACAACTATTAATTGTAATTTTGATTTTTAAATAAATTATCGGTTAGGTTACGTAATTTGATCTGGATAAAGATAATAAAAAGTGGCTCAATAATTGTTCTAAATCAATAGGTCGAAGTTTGAGTAGAAAGTGGATCCTTTTTAGTTTGGACTTGGTCTATATCGGTCTTGTGATAGGGAAACCTGATATGAAAGCTATATATATAGGATAAGGTCTCCTATAGCTACTGTTATCAATCGTAAGCATAAGGAATCTCTAACCCGTTAAGAGACCTTACGCTTTGAGAAAACTATAAAAAGACCTAGATCGCATCCTGGTGATGAATTTCCGTGAAGACAGCGGTGGATTTGGGCTCATCTCAACTTCAAAAAGCTCGTATTAAGTTTAAGAATCAAAATCAGTTACATTCCGCATTTCTCCATTTTTTACCTTTTCACGTTCGATCCGAGGTACGTAACTAAGGTACCATTACGTATTACACGTAGTATCAGAGTCGAGATGTGATCGGGTGGTTAAAAAGGAAAATTTTCAATTTTTCTCTCCATATGTTTTTCTAATAGTTAACTTCCGTTTCTCGGTTTTTGCTTGCTTTCTATTGCATGAAAGTAGTATACATGTGCTTACCTTGAGAAACGGGTTGAAAATGAGCCCGAGAGTACAAAAAAACCCAAAACTTGCCAAAAATTGCCTTTTTTTGGTGAGGGACGCATCACCGTCGATAGTGAACAATACCGCAGGCACACGGACGTGAATGGCGAGTGTGTTACACGTGCCAGACATGTGGTAGAACGACCACCGGACCAGCACATGCCAGTGTCCACATGGGCCATACGTGTCGACGCGCGGCTGACGTGGCTCGACTGACGTCATTCTGACGTTAGTCGTACGGTCACTGCTATAGTAAATTTAAAAAAATACAAAATTTTCAGATTTTTCGTAAGGATGCCTTGGATGTTTTGGGTTAGTTTTCGGGTCTGGAAAATTTATAAAGTGAAAATTTCCATTTTTTAGAATTTTTTACATTGGTAATAAATTAAAGTTTAACTCTAGAAAAAGGAATTAAGGTGTTTTGAATATGATTTCGAGTGAATTTTCATGCTTCGGACATCACGTGGGAGAGATACTTCAGGTTTTCGTGTCTCGGGTCTCATGGTTAGGTTTCGGGATCGTATGATAGTTAATCTGAAAAGGAATAAAGACATTCTGAAGCCATTTTTGAGTGAATTTTAATGCAATGAACTTGCAATAAAGGATATACATGAGATTCTTATGTCTTGGTCTTGGGCGGTTAGTTTAGTGTCCAGTAATGCACGATAGTCACTCTACCGAGATTTTTCTTTTACGAAATCCTCAAATAAAGTTTTTAGAGAATGTCTTCAGAATGAGTGTGTGACAATGAGATTGTGCATTTGGATTTTTGCATTTACTGAAGTTACATTATCACATATCATATGCCCATAAAGAATGTGAGGATTACATAAAGATGTATCACTTATGTTTGTGGACTTTTTAAGTGTTGATGAGAATGTAGTCACCAAAGTGAACTTTCAAGTCAGTATTTTGAATTGTTCTGCTTGCATGTAAGTGGACGTCTCTGACTTTATGTTTGGTTATTCTGCCCAAAGGTATTGGCCTTACATAACATTTTGAGATGATTATAAAGGCATTGATAGAGAAAAGTTGTTGCTTAAATGATCTATTCACCTAAAGGTGATAGTGTCGTGAGAGTTGATGGCTTATACTCTGATCGCTTTTATATGGAAGTCTAATTGCATATATTATGTATTCAGCCCAAAGGTGTTTCATAATATATGTGATCAAATTTTCAGTAAAGATACTGTTTAATGACTTTCAATATCGTTGTTAACCTACTTTTGTATTGATCTAATCAAAGTTACTTTACAGTCACCTTTTCGATCAATAAAATTAGTGTCACCATTAAAACCTAACCAGTTTCAATACAAAGAAGAGAATTGAAGATATATTGAATGCTATAGAAGTAGTGAGGTTGATATCGAAAGCTATAAAGCACCTTTGAAGCCCAGGATCGATCTGACAGATTATGTCTTATGACCATTAAGAGATCCATACCTAATTATCTGCTTAGTGGACTTCCAGACACAGACATAGCAAAGTAATTTTTTGGTAATGTCTCCTAGAGGTACACAGTCTCACATAGTATTGAAATAAGTGCCTTGATTAAAGAATTATTCTCCATAAGGTATACAGAAGAAGGGGGAGTAAAGGAGAAAATATCAAGAATGATACATCTTCCAGTAGACTGAAGATATTAAACATTCCTCTTCCTGATTTCTTTATAGTTCATCAGACTCTGAATACACTCCTTCCAGAATTAAGTAATCTGTGAAGACATATAATTCACGGGATGAGGGATGAGACTTCATTGCTTTGATTTCCTATTGTGTTGCAGAGGAGGAGAAAGTCAAGCTTATTACTCCTATAGCCCTCGATGCAATTAAATGGAACGTAAAGATGAAACCCACTAAGATCAAAGATATATAGAAAGACTAAATCTTCTCCACATGCTGACGCTGGTCAATTCAGTGCTGGTAAAGGTCCTAGGAACATAAAGTAGTCGCATTAAGTACTTGGTGACTATATAGTGGAGTATCTGATTAAAGTTCTTCCACAATGCAAGGGTTCATATTCAGAATAAAGACAAATAAAGAGAAGGAGGAACTAAAGGTTCACAGCAATGAAGAAGTGGAAGTAATATCTATAGGGAATGTATGAGTTAAACCTTGCTTTAAGATTCATTTAGGTTTTTACACGACATATAGGTTGACGTTTTGTATTTAAAACTTCTATTATACAATTATATTGTGTTTAATACAAAACATAATGGTACAACTTTCTTGTCATATGGTTTGTATAGAGTATGTTTTACCTCGAATTAGATATATGTTTCCTCGTAGCTTGCTAAACAAGTTATAAAATGAAGGACCTTGATGAATGAAAAGTCATACATGGTGTGACATAAAAGTTTAAGCCACATTTTCAGAGCTAGGGTTGAGAGATTGGTTAAGGAAAGCATTCCCTCAATTCTAGATTATGATGATCTAAGAACATGTGTTGACTATTGTAGGGGTAAGTTGACTAATAAGGATATTAAGGTCAACTCATGCTTCTGACTTGTTGAGTCTAATACATACGGATATCAGAAGATCTTATATAGTTGCATTGTGCAATTTCAAAAGTATTCTGGCATTTGATGATGATTATTCTCATTACAATTATGTGTTCTTGCTTAAAGAATGAAGGTTGAGAATCAATTGGGAAAATCCATTTAAAGTGTCAGATATGACCGTGGAGGAGAATACCATGGAAAACATGGTATTTTAGGACTTAAAAAGGTTCGTTTGCTAGATATATGGAATCAGTTGGGATAGTGACTTGATTCACTATATCGACTAGTCTTGAGCAAAATGGTGTGTTGTTGAAAAGCATAACCGCACCCTAAAGGATTTGTAAAAGTCAATGCTAAAACAGGACTAATCTACCTGATTATCTAGAAGTGTGAAAACTCAGTCTTACACACATTCGTGTGTAGGGCAGCCCTATCGAGGTAGTATAATCCTTATAAAGAAAAATCGCATAGTCATTCCATTCATTGCTATTTAGTAAAATATCCTGACCATTCTAAAGGCTACAGATTTTACTGTAGAGAAGGAGGGACCAGAATAGTGAAATCACTACCAACTAAGTTTTTGGAATACGATGTCTATGATGATGGTGGGCACTTTGACCCTTCGGATGATAACAGTGTGGATACTACAGTTATTATATACCTGCCACTCATACAGTTAGATCTAGTAGATCTACGTCTTTATACCGTGCCTGTACAAGAACAAGAACGCATACCTATACAAATAGAGGTTCCTGGGGGTACAAGATCTAATGCAGTTATGAAGATTTAACTGAGTGAGATAACCTATTATCCCATTTAATAACATAGTCTATTTGCTGAATAGGACTATGATCTTAGACATATTACGAATCTAGTTACTTTTACAGAAGTTGTTTTAGTACCCGCAGCAGAATTGTGGTGGCTTACAATGACTTATGAGATGCAAGTCATGAGGCATAGTATGATCTGAGAGCTAGTTGACTTTACAGACAATTGTAAATCCATCAGTTATAAATGAAGTTTTAAGACCTAAAGGATTTCAGGATAAAGTTTAGCGATTTATGGACTTGCTCAGTTGCCTGATAGTTCACTCAGGGAGAAATATTGACTTTAATGTTACTTTTTTTCTCGTATCCTCCAAGGATACATTTTGAGTGATTAAGGAAATTGTAGCTCATGATGATATAGAGTTACATCATATGGTTGTCAAAACTGCTTTCCTGAATAAAGACCTTTGTAAAGTGGTCTATATGGTACAATCTTAAGCATTTCAGGATCCAAATAGAACTGAAATGGTTTGCACGTTATACAGATCAATATATGATTTACATCAAACCTCTTGAAAGTGATACCTTACATCTGATGAGGTTATTACCTCTTTCAGCTTCATGGAAAATAAAGTTAAAAAGATGCTTGTACTATAAGATCAGAGGCAGCAAAATCATCTTCCTATTATTGCATGAGAATGATATATTGCTCATGTCAAATTACTTGACTATGTTGTATAAGGTTAAGCAACTTTTGGTCAAGAACTTTGACGTAAAGAACCTTGGTGTAGCATCTTTTTTCCTTGGTATTTAGATTCACCGGGAAAAATCTTAACACTCATCATACCTCTCACAGAATGTATATATTGAGTATATGTTACAAAGATTTAATAGGTTAACAGTAAACTTGTCATAACACCTCTCTCTCATAGTAAGAGATAATTTTTAGCACAGTATCTAAACAATAAAGTAAAGTGAGAGGATATGAGGAATGATTTGTATTCTAGTACGGTTGATAGCCTGATGTATGCTGGGCTATGTACTAGGCAGGACATTGCAGTTACTGTTTGATTGTTTGGTCAGTATCTAGTTAACCTAGATGTAGGCCATTGAAATACAATCAAGCGAATGTTGAGATAATTAAAGGGAATTAAGGATTATGTGTTGACATATACAAAAGTCAACATATTAAACCTCATAGGGAATCCAGATTCAAATTAAGCTATGTGTTTGGATGATCGAAAGTTCACTCAAGGTTACAATTTTTAACGCTGCAGATGGTACAATATCATGAAGAGTGTCAAGTAGGCACAAGTAATTTCCTCAACCATGTATGCAGAGTGTATACTATAGGGCTACTTCACAAATGGTTTAGCTCAGAAATTTAATTTCTGAGCTGTCTGTGGTTGATTAAGTGGATAAACTCATTCGGTTGTAATGTGATAACCAAGCTTCTGTGTTGTTTAATAACAACATTGAATATCACAGGATCTTAGCATTTTGAGATCAAATTTTTGATCATGAAGTAGTTGACAAGAAAAGATGACATTAAGGTTTGGAGCATTTAAAGATTGAGGAGCTATAAGTTGATTTTTTAACTAAAGGATTTTGTTCACTTGTGTTTGGAATACAAGTATACAGTATAGGTGTTTGAAGTCTTTAGACACTGTTAGTTAAAAGATCGTTATGTTTTCTCTAGGTACATTTGTACGTTTTAAAGTATTATGATGATATGATGGTTCATCAATAAAGATGATCATTGTTCATCCTCAGTAATACATGTTATCATACATTGTCACAATACGGATAAAAGTCTTAACATTAGGTGTTGATCTTAAGCACTTTATAGGTCATTTGGGCATTTATAAAGATTGGCCTTGAGCCTATGTCATTAGACACATACAGTTTTATACAAATATATCCTTAAAGTTTCACACGAGATGGGGAGATATAAGTTTTTAATCCCATAAAGGTTCTCTAATGCAGTTTAGCATTCAGTTGAAGAACATAAAGGTTTTCTCTGATGCTATTTAGCATTTGGTGAGAGGAAACAAGTTTTCTCTAATGTTGTTTAGCATTCGGGGAGAGAAAACAAGATTTCTCTGATGCAATTTAGCAATGCGGTTTAGTGTAAAGTTGGAGAAATCGAGACCTACAAACGAAGATGATATGCATTAGATCATAAAGGTATCATCGTAGTTTGCCACACTCCATTTTCCCATTCATGTTAGTGAGGTATTAGATATGTGTGATTGTATTGTATCTGTGTCGTACATGACACATGTATTTGATACTTTTCGGTATCGAAAGCCTTGCAGGACAGAATGTTGGACTTTTATTATCTTTGGATCAAATGTTTTATTTTTAGACTCAGTCGATTAATATAGCAATATAGCTTAATTGAATTTTTAAACTGTTTTAAAACTTGAATAAAATTGTAATTAATAATTGTCCAAGGGGAAGAATGTTAGACATTTTCGTCCCTAAGGACATTTTTGTTCCTAGGGACACTTTTGTCATTTTCCTATTAAGTGAACAGCTATTAATTATAATTTTAGTTTTTAAATAAATTATCGGTTAAGTTATGTAATTTGATACAGATAAAGATAATAAAGTGACCCAATAAATGATCTAAATCAATGGGTCGAAGTTCGAGTAAAAATAGATCCCTTTTAGTATGGACTTGGTCCATATCGCTCTTGTAATGGAGAAGCCCGATATGGAAGCTATATATATAGGTTAAGGTTTCTTACAGTTGCTGGTATCAATCGTAAGCATAAGAAATCTCTGACCCATTAAGAGAGCTTACATTTTGAAAAAACTGTAGAAAGACCTAGATCGCGTCCCAGTGATGGATTCCCGTGAAGATGGAGGTTGATTCGGACTCGTCTCAACTTCGGAAAGTTCGTTTGAAGTTTTAGAATTGAAATCAGGTACATTCTGCATTTCTCCATTTTTTGCCCTTTCACGTTTGATCTGAGATACGTAACTAAGATACCGTTACGTATTACACAAAATTCCCATCATCTTCTAAGTCCTCAAAGCTATTGGAAGAAAATATTCATTTAATTAGGTCCAATTTGAAATAAATAGTAGTTGATCATATTTACTCATAAATAATGTTACAGATATATACTAAAGGGGCGGTTGGTTCGTATAGAAGAATGCTATTAAGAATAGGAATGAATATAGTGAAGAATAATAATGGATATTATCATTATAATTATGATAGTTGGTTAAGAGAAATGAATGATTACCATTACCATTGACAGTGGTTAGTTTGTAAAAAATATTGAAAAATAAACATTTATTATATTTTAGTTAATTATAATTTAATTAATTATATTGTAGCTAATTTTAATTAATTAGTTAATAATAATATTTTAATGAATGAATGAATTATATTTTAATCAACTACATTGTAGTTAATTAATTATTAATAATATTTTAATTAATTAATTAATTATAATATTTTAATTAATACATAATCATATTTTAATTACTTATATTGTAAGTAATTAATTAATTTTATATTAATTAATTAATTAATATACTTTAATTAATTATATTGTAATTAATTATATTTTAATTAATTAATTACAATATTTTAATGAATGAATGAATTATATTTTAATCAATTATAATAAGCACATTTTTATATAACAATTATACCTATTCTTCTAGATTAGGAAAAGAATAGGTATTACTCAAAAATGGCCTGCACAAGAAAACAATGCATAATACATAAAGACTATAGCTAGCTAGGTTGTGATTCGAGTGATCCTAATAAGCTTCTGCAATAGATTTTCCTGCTACAAACACGCGGAGGACAGATTTCATTCATGTACTTGTCTTCTTATTAAGTGGGCATATCTGAGTATCTGCGCACTTCCTTGTACAGACCCAATCTATGTACAACTAATCATATATATGGGAACGTCATGCAAACGAGAAAACAGTCAACGTGTGAACTAGGTTTTAGGAAAATCTTTTGCGTGCTACCAGTTATGAAAACCCCCTTTCCAGACAAGTAATAATGAGGTTTAACATTAGTTGACTGTGTGTTTGCTGCGGTTGTGTGGACTACAGTATTTTCTCGTTTTCTTTCTCCATGACATGTTCATTAAGATCAGTATACCGTACAAACTGAGATCAAGCAGGAAGGTGCAGTGGCCAACCGGAGAATCCAGGGCCATGATTTGATATATTGAATTAAACAGAACTAAATAAAATAAATTTGGAGGTGGTTGGTGTTGGTCCGACAATTGCTGAGTCGCTCCACATGTTTAGGAGTTTCCTAGCTGTCGTTAATTTGGCTGCCTGCCTGCTGCTATATATTGTGCTTTCCAAATCTTTTCCTTCTCGTTTCATCGATTGACAAGCGTTTCTTGTCTGGAATAATTACCTGATTTCCTGTTCTGTCACAACTTGTTCTTCTATTTGTTACACGGGATGTTCAATCAATCTGTATGTTTCCCTTTAGAATAGTATGTTTGTAATTTTCCATTTTAGCATTTTATGGACTTGAAATATGTGTAAAGGATACGTATAACGTATAAATTGCTCCGTATTTTACTAAACTAAGAACAATAAGTTGATGTTACATTTTTGGCATGAGGTCGGAGTAAAAATAAGAATATTTAAGTCGAGGTTCTGAAAGATTGCACATAATAGGTATGGAGAGAACGGGTTTACTTTCCTCTAACCATTTTCTTTATTTTTATTTAAATTGGGAGGGCCCTAGAGCGTAATGGAATATGGACACTATCATTGTGATCAGGACCTCAACTAGTGCAGAACTATTAAAGTCTCCCAAGTCCTCTCTATCACTTATTATTATAATTCATCATGCTTAACTTCAATTGCAGACCCACCAAGCTCGCGATCGTTGCATGTGAGGGGCCTCGGTAGGAAAAAAAGATTACTGTTGACGTACTATTCAGTAGGACTAGATGATGTACAGAAAAGAAAGATTAACCTTTATTTGAAAAATAATGGGATTATCCACATTCCAATAAATCCGTATTTCTGAACAATATCTTAATTAATTAACCATCACATTCAGGCCTTTTTCTTTCTTCTGTTAGTTTGTGTTTTTTAATAAACAAAACAAAACAAAACTTGAAAGAGGTTTTTGTCCGAGTCTATTACGTTACATGTCGGCTTCTTCACATAAATAAAATGGCTGTCTTTGCTTTTGCGTCTGCTCTTGGCAGTGTTCCGGACCTCTGATTTCTCCGCAACATGACACTTTTCTCTCCTCTCGCTTTGATCCCAGTCCCACTGAAAGGAAAAATAAAGGACACTGAAAAGTTCCTATCTTTAGCTTCGGCGAATGAGAAAAAAAAAATGTGGAATTTATTTCCTTGTTATCACCCAGAAATTTGTCATTTTTCAGTAACTGACTGAGATTCTCGTTCCTTTTCCGAGTCTCTTTTCACGGAGAAGATTCAATTGCGAGGTTTTTTGTGGATTCTTGAAGAGGACGAAGAAAAATGGGTTTGAAAGGAAAGTTCGTGTTTGGTTTTGTTTGTTTAGTGGTGTGATCAAGTGTGCTAGTTTAGTTGGTTACTTCAAGAGAAGTGATATATAGTGCAAGTGTTGACAATGGCATAGTGAGTTAGAGCTGAGTTTATAATGAAAGAAGGCTAGTGGTGAGTTTCTGTGCCGAGTAGTGCGGGTGATAGGATTTGCTAGAAGGGACTTCGTATCATTTAAACCTGCTAGAATGAAGGTTTCTTCAAATGGGCTACTGGTTAATTCTGGAGAAGGTGGGTATCTCAACTGAAGTCGTGTGGTTCCGGGTTTTTTGTTATATCGTCATGATTCCTTCTCTCTACTTTATGCTTTCTGGCTTTTGTAAAGATTTAAACAAGCCTGGCTATTTTGTTATTAACTCTTCTTCATTTTCGGCTTGTCTCGTTGCTTGATAGGAGAGGATGAAATTCTTCGTTAAAGATTGATTTTTTTCTTTCTTTTTCCTTCCAAGTACTTTTCTGTTGGTAGAATCATTCTTCCTATTGTTATATCTCAATTGGTCTTTTTGCCCGATTTATTTATTTATTCTTACAAAATATATTGGTGCCCTTTTGTAACCACGTGTGATTTTTTATAAAAAATTTACTTGCGTCTTGTAAAGATTTGTTTGTTTATGTCAAGATGAGTTATGGGCAGAATGTGCTTCAATCTTTCTGAAATTGCCTGATTTATGGCCTATATCCTGAAATTGGCGTTGAAACAAGTTTTTTCGTTCAACTGCACAGAATTGGCGAAGAAGTTAAAGCTTCCTATCTATCTTATTTTGTTGCTGTCTTGTTTCATATTCTCATTTGGATCTTCAGAGTTTTATTTTGTTTCAAGCCCAGAATTTGTTCACTACAAATTTGTATGTCTAGCAACAAATTTTCGCAGACTAGTGAGCAGCGTTCCTCAAGTTATTCGCCGAAAGAATGGTGCTGGAAACATTCTTACAGTTACATCTTTGGTTCCTTCTTGCATTTCAGTACAACTGGTTGATTTTAACTCGACAGCTATACATCTCCTTTACTTTAGAGTCATGCTGTCATAATGCCCATAAACGAGAACCTATGTTTTCTTTTAAATGACTTATGCTATAATTATGATATTTGTAGTGGTTTTATATTTTTATCACGCCTCAAAACCTGTTTAGGGTTCTAAACTAGTACTATTTGTTTGTTCAGATCAAATGGATCTATTGCATCTTTAGTGAACTTTAGAACGGTGAATTAATTAAAGAGGACAATTTTTTTAAAAGTTTCTTGGCCTTTAGTATTTCTTGCTGACAGTGATATTCTTATGGATTTGATAACAGGCGAAAGAAAAGCTATTAATTCAGAGTTATGGCATGCTTGTGCTGGACCATTGGTTTCTTTGCCTCCAGTTGGCAGTCTTGTAGTTTACTTTCCCCAGGGCCACAGCGAGCAAGTATGTTGCTTTCCTTAAATCTAAGTAACTAGTTCCTTTTATTGTTACTGATGAAGAAGTCTCTGGCTCTATTACTTTCAGGTTGCAGCATCAATGCAAAAGGAGACTGATTTTATGCCAAATTATCCCAACCTTCCTTCCAAGTTGATCTGCATTCTTCACAATGTGACATTACATGTATGAAATCTTCATTGTTCCAAAATCTCAAATTTTGGGAGTTAATTTCAGTATTGTTTTATGCTCTTGTCTCAAAATTGTTACCAGTTGTGCATGACTACGTCTTTTAGTTTTTAGTGTTACTATAACTGTTCTTGATTTTGATGTCTACACATCCTTTTGTTTCAGAATGGCATATGGTTATTCGTAAATTTGTTTGCTAGTCATTGGCATTGTAGGTACTGGAATGTACGTAATTATTGGTTAAAAAGTGAATACGATGAAGTGACGAGTTTATTTTTATTTACTTCAGCCAAACGTCAACTTATCTATATGTATATTTAATAACAGGCTGATGCAGAAACTGATGAGGTGTATACCCAGATGACCCTTCAGCCTGTAAGCAAAGTAGGTCAGCTATTTGTGATAACTTTTGAGGTGGTTACATGAAAGCTTAGCACCAATAGATTCGAATTTTTCAAATAAGTCTACTTAAATAATCTTTTGCAGTATGACAAAGAAGCTATACTTGCCTCTGATATGGGCCTCAGGCAAAACAAACAACCTGCTGAGTTCTTCTGCAAAACCCTCACAGCTAGTGACACAAGCACTCATGGTGGATTCTCGGTACCTCGAAGAGCGGCTGAAAAGATCTTCCCAACCCTAGTGTGTGCAATATTTTTAAATTTGCATCCTATATGTATAGGTTCTCTATGGTACTGTTTGCAATTTCTTTTCTAATGCTTAATATAAATGTTATTTTAGGACTATTCAATGCAACCACCTGCTCAGGAGCTGGTAGCAAGAGATTTACATGACAATTCTTGGAATTTTAGACATATTTATCGCGGTATTGCCTCATGTGACTTCTTGCTTGTGTGCTTAATCATATATGGAAATTAAGATGACAATGTAAGCAAGATGGTAAAAAGATATGGTTATTCTAAAATGATCTCTGTATTGTAATATGCTTTAATCCTGCTATAACTCCTTTCAAAAAGTAGTCTTTGCAAATTGTCAAATCTGACCTATGTGGCATTAACATTTTTTTTTCATACTAGTGAAATTTATCACTGTATCTGGTTGGTAATGGGAAATCTCGGGAACTACATATCTGCTGGTCTTTTAGCAGTAAATAAACACAATATTAAAATCTACTAAATACATGGAGTTTGTTCTATTGCAGGTCAACCAAAAAGGCACCTGCTCACTACAGGTTGGAGTGTCTTTGTTAGCACAAAAAGACTTTTTGCTGGTGACTCTGTTCTGTTTATAAGGTATGACATTGGTGGTCACGAGGAAATGCTTCAGCTGGGACATTACCCTTTTAAGCTAAGATATCCTAACTTTGATGTAGGGATGAAAAATCACAGATTCTTTTGGGCATAAGGCATGCGAATAGACAGCAATCAGCTCTCTCTTCCTCTGTCATATCCAGTGACAGCATGCATATTGGTATTCTTGCTGCTGCTGCTCATGCTGCTGCAAATAATAGTCCATTTACTGTATTTTACAATCCAAGGTGCTGCTTCCATCATCACTGTTTGTATTGAAACTAACAGCTATGGAATGTTATTGACATTTTAACTTAATAGGGCAAGTCCAGCTGAATTTGTGATTCCCTTCTCCAAGTATAATAAGGCAATGTGTACACAAGTGTCTCTTGGCATGAGATTTAGGATGATGTTTGAGACTGAAGAATCAGGTGTTCGTAGATACATGGGTACTATTACTGGTATCAGTGATGTGGATCCAGCACGGTGGAAAAATTCACAATGGCGCAATCTTCAGGTACTGTTACATTAATTTGCAGACATTTTTTCATATTAAGATAGCTCTCACCTGTATGTAAACATTGGTACATAAATGCATGTGTATGTTTATAAATTTCTCGATTGATTACATCAGACTAATTTTAGGTCGGGTGGGATGAATCGACTGCTGGTGAAAGGCCCAGCCGTGTATCTGTTTGGGAGATTGAACCTGTTGTAACTCCTTTCTATATATGCCCTCCATTTTTCAGACCGGCGTTCCCAAGACAGCCAGGGGTGCCAGGTAAATTAGATATAACTAACTGATTTCTATACCACTTACTGAAGTCAAATCTCAATGCAGTTCTCCTTTTCATGCTTTTTTATTTTGCTTTATCATGCTTTGTTGCTAATATGTGGAGAAAAGGAAACAAGAAATTAATCTTAATTTTGCATGGCTTTGAAACTGGTTTTGTTTGTTAATGTTCTCACAGCCAAAATAAGATGGCCGGGGAGGGTGAGGTTGAGTATGATATTTTATTAGCTGCTTGTGGGGAAACTAAAGAAAAACTTAACACACTGTTTTTTCCTCTTCACTTTAGGGGTTCATGTACGTCCAGTAACTTGCATTTTCCTGGTACATAAATTGTTGATTTATTTTCAACTGGATTACTCTCCCTAGCTTATTCTTTTATTTGAAGTGAAGATTGGTAAATTTCAGACCTTGTTGGTCAGGGAAAGTTCATTAGCCCACTAAAATATTGTTTGCATTGTAGTGTCAGTTTTTCCTCATTGTTGGTCTACTACTACTTATATAGATGACGACTTGGACGTTGGGAATGCTTTCAGAAGAGCTATGCCATGGCTTGCAGATGACTTTGGCATGAAGGATGCACCAAGCTCTATCTTCCCTGGTTTGAGTTTAGTTCAATGGATGAGCATGCAACAAAATAATCAGTTTCCAGCTTCTCAATCAGGATTATTCCCGTCCATGATTTCTTCCAATGCTTTGAATGGTAACCTCAGCACCGATGATCCATCCAAGTTGCTCAATTTCCAATCCCCTACACTGTCTACACCAAATGTGCAATTTAATAAACCAAGTCCACAAAATCAAGGCAACCAGTTGCCACCATCACTAATCGGATCGAATCAACAGCCACCGCTCCAACAATTATTTCAGAATCCTATGAGTCAACAGCATCAGCCTTATTCGCAGCAAACTTATCCTCAGCGGCAACAGCAAAGGCAATCACCACAACCACAGCTGCAACTGCAGTCGCAGCAACAAATTCGGCAACAGACACTACAAATCCAGCAGCAGCAACATCAAGAATACCAATCAGCTCCTATGACTAATGGTGTGATTTTGCCAAACCATATCCCAAATAAAAATACACAACAACCAGTTGTATGTCCTCAGCTTCAGCAGCAACAGCAGTTACTGGCAAGCAATACGCAGTCCCAAAGCATCCCCTCTGGTAAGAGTTCATATCAGCTGACCTCTTTACCGCAAGATACACAGTTTCAACAACCGGAGCAGCAATCTAGCCTTTTGCAGAGACAACAACAGAGGCAATTGCAGCAATCACCTCCGCAGGTATTACAACAAAGCCTATCACAGAGAGCCCAGCAACAGCCACAGGTGCAACAAATATCACAAGCTGGTCTCACAGATCAACAGCTTCGTCCATCAATGGCTCAGAGATTGCAACAGCAGCAACAGCAATTGCTATCTCCAACAAACTCACTTTTGCAGCCTCAGCAGCAGCAACTGCAGCAGCAGACTCATCAACAGATCCAACAGCCCCAACAGGTGTCCTTGTCACAAATTCAGCAACAAACAATCAGCAACAGCAGCTTGTCAACAGCAGCACTATTGAAAGTACATGCTTTTCCCTTGAACCAATCCCAAAACCTGCAGAAACCAACTATAGCACTTAAAGCACATTCCATTCTTACAGATGGAGATGCTCCATCTTGTTCAACCTCTCCATCCACAAATAATTGCCGGATTTCTCAATCAAACTTCATGCATAAAAATCAACAACCACTTACAGCGATGGTGGCAGATTCAGTAGTTGAGCCCGCAAGTAATCTGATTCAGGGGCTGCATAGCAAGTGTGATACCCATGTTAAAAGTGAATTTCCCAGCACAAAAGGGTCAGACCAAATGCAGCCGAAATTCAAAGGTACCATAACTGATCAATTGGAAGCTTCCTCTTCTGATACGTCATATTTCCTAGATGCTGGTACTATCCAGCATAAGTTTTCTGTTCCCACCTTTGGCTTGGAAGGGGATGTCCAATCAAATCCTCAGAACAATCTTCCTCTTGCAACTAGTATTGATGGTCTGGCACCCGACACTTTGTTATCAAGGGGATATGATTCTCAAAAGGATCTTCAGAACTTGCTTTCAAATTGTGGTGGTAACCCTAGAGATATTGATAGAGAATTATCTACTGCTCCCATAAGCTCCCAATCATTTGGGGTACCAAACATACCTTTGAAGCCAGGATGTTCCAATGATGTTGCCATCAATGATACTGGGGTTTTGAATGGTGGGGTATGGGGAAATCAGCCACAACGAATGAGATCATACACAAAGGTTTGTCATCCTCATCTATTCTCTCACATCCAAGGAAAGCTATTACTTTCCTGAGATCCAGGATAGAATTTTATAAGAAACTCATGCTTGAGATGCAGTATTTTTGTTTTATCACAAAATGGAAGTTATATGGTAGTGAATAGCAAGTATCTTCAGAATGGACTTGTCTTTTCGTATTTCCCTTAGTGAATGTGTGAAACCTTACGTCCCTTAGTGCTGTTTTAAGTTTTTATTATGCGATTCCACAGTGTGATTGGGAATAGCACTTATTTATTCATTTATTCGCAGTAATACCTTTCTTTGGCACTATAGTGGTATTATTAAACAGTTTCCTAATGAACATAATGATTAAATAGTTTCTAATGTTATTTGACTACCTTCCACTGACATTTTTTAGTTCAGCGTTTTGTACCTTACACTGGCAATAGATTTTAATTCTGCATCGAATACCTGACACCGGCCTTTGAGTTTGAAGGTTCAAAAGCGTGGCTCGGTAGGAAGATCTATTGATATCACCCGGTACATAGGATATGATGAACTTAGACATGATCTGGCTCGCATGTTTGGTATTGAAGGACAGCTTGAACATCCACAGAGTTCTGACTGGAAACTAGTTTATGTGGATCATGAGAATGATACACTCCTTGTTGGTGATGATCCTTGGGAGTAAGAAAAAGAGCTTGAATTTTATACATGTGTTTTTACATCGTCAGATGTTTATGTTTACCTTTTGAATTGGTTGTAGGGAGTTCGTAAGTTGTGTTCAGAGCATTAAGATACTGTCATCTGCCGAAGTGCAACAGATGAGCTTGGATGGTGATCTTGGTAATCTGCCAGTTCCTAATCAAGCTTCTAGTAGGACTGAAAGTGGGAGTGCTTGGAGAGGCCACTGTGATGATAACTCGGCATCGTTTAATAGATAATTTATGGATCAGTTGGAGAATGCAATACACGGGCAGTCCAAGAACCGTTACAATCTTGAAACAAGTGATCATATGATACGAATATTAGATTGCACACGATGTTGAGCTTTACCGGGATTGGCAGAGTGCATGCACTACATGTAGAAGTAGAGCAAAGTTCACTCCGACTACTGATAACACCTCCAATAGGTCAATAGTGCACCCTTTCTATTTCAGCTTACATACTATAGGAAATAGGATTCTTTCAAGTACAGCAGAAAGCTGCTGTGGCTAATGATGTATGATATGATCTTTTCTACTTAATTAGAAGACAGAGAACTGAAATTCTGAGATACGCCTGTTATTTTTGATAATAGTGTGTTGGAAATCGACGAGCATACTCCTTGTCAAGTCTCGTGTGTGATTATAAACTATACACTGGGTACTATACTACTCTCACAATAACTGTTGGGAGTCAATGGCAACATGAAAATTGATAGGTTTCGCCTATTTTTATTGTTGGGTCCCTTAATGTTTACAAAAAGTGAGGATGTTTACGGCGAAAATTAAGACTAGCCATTAGAGAGAGATGCTCTAACATCTCTCTACTTTTTCCTTCATACATTCTCCTTGCTTTTTACTTGGTTGTTAAAAGTCCTCGATACAATCTAAAGAATCTGGAACTAAGGAAACTGGGTAAAATGACGATAATCAACCAACAACATGCTGAAATCGAAGGCCATGCTGCGAAGAAAGTTCGCATCCGCGAGCGGAAAGAGGACCCCCCGCCTCCAACACCGACTGTCCCTCATAATCCTCCAAGCTACAGTGCCGTGACCTCTGGGAATTCAGATTTGAGTTCAGGAGGTAGAGAACTGGATTGGCCTGAGAAAGACGACATTGAACTAACGGATGGAGACATATCTATCATCCAAGGGACCTATGAACTGGGTCTCGAACTGTCCCTCACATTCAAACAGAAACTTGATCAAGCCTAGATACAAGCAGTTGTCATCAAATTGCTGGGTAGACCGATTGGATTTAACATGATCAAGACTCGATTACACTCACTTTGGAAACCTAAGGGACCTATCAAAATGGTTGACTTAGAGAATGAGTATTTCCTGATTAAATTCACGGAAGAAGATGATTATATTCGCACTTTAACCCAAGGCCCATGGATCATCGCCGGCCACGCCCTATCAGTGCAGCCTTGGTATCCCGACTTCTGCCCATCCACTAAAAAATTACCCATGTCGTAGCTTGGGTTCGCTTTCCGGAACTCTTTGTAGCCCGTTATCATCATGCAATCCTCAAAGCGCTGGGCAACTTTGTGGGTCGGACTGTAAAAATAGACAGCAACACGCGATACACTCATCGCGGAAAGTTTGCCTGTGTTGCAGTCGATCTGGACCTAAGTGCTCCACTCAAAGCCATCGTCGAATTAGATGGAGAACTAATAAAGCTCGCCTATAAGGGGTTACCCCAAATCTGCTTCACTTGTGGTTGGGTTGGACACGGAGCTCCGACATGCCCATCCTGACCCGCAGCTCCACCCAACCCAGCTTCCACCGCCGATGGTCACTTACCGCCCACAGTTCAAGCAAGCCATGAAGCAGCTCCTCCTGAGGACAATTGCCAGGAAGACATTGGCCCGTGGATGCAAGTACTGAGAAGATAGCAATGACCCTCACCACCCATGGCGTCATTCCCGCAAGCTAGGGTCACTCCCTCCGGCTCAGTGAACCCCCATAGTTCCCGCTTCTCTACTTTGACGGGACTGGAGACGTCAGATCTCCCAACGGATCCCTCCCAACGGTTGGCCTTTGCTCCCATCCTCGACTCCCATGCTGCGTCTAAGCCCAGTTCTAGCCGACTAAACGTATCCGAATCGTTTCCTTCGTCTGGCCAATGCACTAAACGTGCGTCGATTAAGCACCCTCCAGAAGATTTCTCCTTCCACATGGCACAGACGACGTCACTTCCCATTACCCAAACCCAGGCCCAGCCCTAATCCCCTACCCGCCCCACCCAGCTCCTGACCTAAGCAGACCCAGCCTGCTAGCCTGGGTTGAAGCAGCCCACCACTCTCCTGGACTCCAGCCCGCCTCCAGCCCATTCAGCCCTTCTGCAGCCCATTCAACCCTTTCAATCCCATCCCACACCGAGGTTATCATCCATGACCCTTCTATCTCCCTATCTACCCTCGAGGACTCGGTTTGCCGGGACATGGAGGACGCCGCCGTTGTCCTTATTGACCCGGGGGACTCATCCGGGTCCACTCATACCCAATTACTACCCCAGTCTAACGCCAGAATCACGTTTTGATCTAGCCCCAATTTCTGCACCTTACGTCGGAACCGACATTCTGATGGAGGAGCGTAGCCAGGCGCCTATGGTTTTACAGAAGCCAGAGCAGACTGATCATTCAGTCTCGAGAGCCTAGGTCCACTCTCTTTCATATTCCTTTGTCTATGTCTATTTTCATCTGGAATTGCCAAGGGGCTGGGGGTCGAACCTTCAAGCCGGTTATCAAAAATTACATCCGCCTACATCACCCAAAACTGGTAGTGTTGGTGGAACCCTGTATCAGTGGGGACTGCGCCTTGAAAGTCATTTGCAGTCTGGGTTTTGGCCACTCCTTCAGAGTGGAAGCTATAGGCTACTCCGGCGGTATCTGGCTTCTTTAGCACGCTGATATTGCAGTTCGCATTTTGCTCGCTCATCGCCAATTTGTGCATGTCAATATTGAGTAGGATCACCATTCGTTTGACTTCACGGCCATCTATGTGAGCCCAACGTACTCGTTACAAAAATTCTTGTGTGGCATTTTTGCGCCAAATCGCCCGGGTTACCACCAAACCGTGGCTGCTCGGGGGGGACTTCAATGCCAAGTTAGAGAGCCTGGACCGACGTGGGGGCTCCCGCCACCACCCTATCGTTAACACGCAGTTTACCGACTGTGTCCACAACTGTCAACTTCAAGATCTCGGATTCTCCGGCCCTCGATTCACGTGGCACAGAGGCCCCATTTCAGCCCGCCTAGATCGTGCCCTTGGGTCTACTACTTGGCTTTCGGCGTTCCCGAAAACTATGGTCACCCACCTTCCTTTCCTTAAGTTGGATCATCGACCTCTCCTAGTTTCTCTCCAACATCGCCCTACAAACTCGCTGTTGATGCAACCATTCCGGTTTCAAGCTGCTTGGCTCACACACCCTGGGTTTCGTCAAATGGTAGCTGACCAGTGGACACCCTTCCATAATGATTTCAACGGCACGCTTCGACAATTCTCCGAGGCTTTACAGAACTGGAATCTTCACACCTTTGGAAACATTTTCCACCGGAAAAAGCGTCTCTTGGCTCGGCTGAAGGGACTTCAACTACATCTTGAGGCTTCCGACTCGACTTCTCTCCGAGAGTTCGAGGAAGACCTTCGTTCCGACCTTGAGCAAGTTCTTATTCAAGAAGAGATATACTGGCATCAACAATTGTGAAGTCAATGGCTCTTGCAAGGCAACAAGAACACTAAATATTATCATGCCATCACGCGGAACAAACAACAACAACGGAGAATTTCCTCGTTGCGCGATGAGCATGGAAATGTGTTATCTGATTCGGCTACTCTAAAAAGGTTAGCATAGAACTATATTGAGACCCTTTATCGGGCTGAACCCACTTCTCCAAACACCTGGACTCTCTATGGTAAGTTCCCTCCTTTACCCCAACAAGCGCTAGCAGCACTTAGTGGCCCTCCCAGTCCTACTGAAATCAAGGAAGCGTTCTTCAGTATGTACCCCAACAAAGCTCCCGAGGTGGACGGATTCACCACTCTCTTCTTTCAGTCACAATGGGACGTTGTGGGCCCGTCGTTAACCCTTCTCATTCAACGGATTTTCCAACATGAGATTTGGGACCCAGCCCTCAATCGTACTGTCATGTTCCTTATACCTAAGAGTCCGTCTCCCGTGTTGATTACTCAATTTTGCCCTATCGCTTTGTGTACGGTGATGTACAAAGTCATTACTAAGGTCATCGTGCATCGGCTCAAGCCTTACCTCAATGATCTGATGGCCCCGACCCAATGCAGCTTCATCCCGGGACACCTCATTACGGATAATATCATCATCACTCAAGAAGTCATCCATTCCATGAGAAAGAAAATGGGTCAGAAGGGTTTTATGGCTATAAAAGTGGATCTGGAAAAAGCTTATGATAGATTATCATGGGCTTTCCTACAAGACACCCTCATCGATGTTGGTATCCCTGATTCGCTACTGCAGTTTATCATGAAGTGTGTGACTAGTGTCTCCCTCCAAATTACTTGGAACGGCGAACTCAGCGACATTTTTCACACCTCTAGAGGCATTCGACAGGGTGACCCCCTTTTCCCTTACCTCTTCGTGTTGTGTATGGAATGCCTCGGTCAATCCATCTCTCAAGCGGTGTCGCACGGCCGCTGGAAGCCCATTCGTCTAAGCCGACAGGGTCCTCCTCTGTCCCATCTTTTCTTCGCTGATGATCTCATCCTTTTCACCGAAGCCTCGCTAGACCAAGTAGCTACCATCAGCACCGTCTTACATAATTTCTGTACTGCGTCGGGATAACGCATCAATCAAGACAAATCGCGATGTTTCTTCTCTAAGAATGTTCCTCCTTCCAGGACTTATAGTTTAGCGCTTGCGCTCGGTTTCCAGCAGACTAATGATCTTGGACGGTATCTCAGTGTACCGCTTCTGCACGAACGAGTACGTGGCGGTACCTACCAACATATTCTAGACAAGGTCCAACATCGGCTTTCTGGCAGGTCATTTTTTGTGGCTGCTCTCCCCACTTATACTATACAGACTGTCCATTTGCCCCGCTGGCTTTGTGACGAGCTGGAGAAATTAATGTGACAATTTATTTGGGGCTCGTCAAATGGCAACAGGAAAGTCCATCTAGTCAATTAGGAGGACGTCTATAAACCTCTGGCATTAGGGAGGCTTGGCCTCTGGAAAATTCGTGCTATGAACGATGCATTCCTAATGAAGTTAGGTTGGACTATGTTCTCTCAACCTGACTCCCTCTGAGTTTCCGTCCTCTCCGCTAAGTATAACTTCGATCCTGCGGCTCTTCCCACCTCATTGGATGCTCCTGGTGGATCTATGGTCTGGAGTGGCATTCAGGCTACGTGGTACTTGGTCCTGCAGGGTTTGACGTAGATGCTAGGCGATGGTTTTCGCACTGGGTTCTGGTTGGACACTTGGATGTACAGGACCCCTTACTACCCATACTGTCAGCCCGATCCCTGCCTCCATCCGTGATCTCAGTGTCTGACATTTTGTTACTTAGGACGGTCACTGGGATTGGAATTCTTTTCAATCTTACCTTCCGCCACCAATATGCCGTTTAATCAACAGTACACATCCTCCTCAGCCCATTTTCGGGCCGGATCGATGGATTTGAGGCCCCTCTGATTCTAGCCATTTCACTGTCGCGTCCACGTATACCATGAGCCTAGATCAGGAAGACACCGCGGCCCATGATCTTTGGCCGGTTCTCTGGAAGTGGAAGGGTCTGCCACGCATTTGTTCCTTCCTCTGGCTCCTCAGCCATGACCGGCTTCTCACCAATCAGCATAGGCTCAGGCTACATTGCGACACAGATGGCACTTGCTCTCATTGTGGTGGAGAGGAATCCTCGCTGCATGTTCTTTGCGACTGCATGAAAGCCCGACAAGTGTGGCACACATTCCTTTCACACTTGGTCCCTGTAGCTTTTTTTACTACCCAGCATCGGGAGTAGCTTC
>JANZXR010000171.1:14001306-14015322 GCA_027575705.1 Erythroxylum echinodendron | reverse complement strand
TATTTTAATTTAATATTTTATTATTTATAATTTTAAATTTATATTACTAATAATATATTTTTTAATTATTTATACAAAAATTAATAGTTTATTAAATCAATGGGCTTTTTAGTCATTTTATTTCTTTTCGGCAACCGCAAAGGAAATCGTAACGGCAACCGCACTTGCTAAACACCTATTTTCATGTTTCAACAGTTACCAAAACAACAATCCCAAACACATAAGTACTTATTAAGAATAAGTACTTATCATTTCAGTAGGTTGATTTCAGCAGGTTATTAATCGCCACTGCTCGCCCAAACCAAGCCTAAGTGAGCATGATTGATTGAATACATGTGGTGCATACCATTATATGAATGCATGAAAGATAAAGGCAGTTATGATCGGAGTCGCTAGTGAAGAAGAGCTTAAAGCTCAAAATGTGGTAAGAGCCTCAGGCTCAATATGTAATATAAGAAGATGAATGAGAGTCACTGCATGTAATGTAATTAAAACTTCATACTAGAGTTAATGAGATTGAGAAAATTGAATTCAATCGACTATATAGTCCAAATTTGTGATTAATTTTTTATAAAAAATTATGATTAAACTTAATAGTCACTCTGTATTCTTAAAGTGCCTAAATTTTTAAAATTTTTAAAATTTATTGTCAGTTTTTTTAATTGAGTAATTAATTTTTAAAAACCTTAATAATTGAATTAAAAAAGTTAATTCTGATTTGCTGATAGAGCTAACGAAAGTCCTTTTGTACACGATTTGTAACTGTCAACGTGGAAGAAAGTGCAACATTCGTAATGGTTGTCTCAGCAAATCCCATTAACATTCGTAAGTTAGCCCGCATCATCTTATAAATCCCTCCATTTCCATCCAATTTAACATAATTTCTTTCTTGATCACCTTCCCCACCTTTTAATAAGTCATTCTTTGAGTTTAACAGCTGTATGGGGCCATCCAATTCTTTCAAATCTTGCAAATAGTTGAAGACAAGTTGTAACATAGTTAACTTCAAGGTTTTTAAAACTGGACCGGGTGGTTCGACTGGAAAAAGTTTGAACCGGTCAATGCTCCGGTTCGGTTTTAACAAAAAACTTGTCATTATAAAAACCGGTTGGATTTTTGGAGAACCAGCAGGTTTTCAAAAAACCAGTGTAACCAATTTGACAATACTAAAATGTAAAATCCCTAAATCGCTAGTCGCCCTAACATTTCAGAATCTGCGATGGTGACGGCGACTGACGATTGAGACTTCACACTTTGTCTCTCGCCCGTCGCCCCTCACCATTTTCTCATATTGGAAGATATAGAGTTCGGATTTATCTCTTGCCAATCGCCCCTTCCCATTTTCTCAATTGATTGACAGATATACCTAAACCTAAACCTTTCGGATTTCATTCACAATCGATGTATCTTTCGCCTCTTTGCTATCTTCTCTCCATCATTTTTGCTTAACCATATCTCACCGTCTCCATATATGCATGTAACCCATAGATGCAAAAGTCGAGCCCTGTTGACTCTTCTTGGCCGACAGCTGTGGCTTTCCTTACGCAACTACTGTAGGTAAGGTCTATGTTTCTGTGATGCTTGCTTGAACTTAAATCTTTAATTCTTTCTTGAAATTAGTACTTCTCTTGTTGATTTGAATTTTTGTATTTGGTCATGTTATACTACTACCCTTCATTCTTTGACGAGCTGCCTGTTTCAGTCACCAGATAACCCGGACGTTGGGAGAATAATTTGGAGCGGTAATTTCTTTTAATGTTACCGCTATTTCTTTTTTATTTGAGGCGTGTTTGCATTAAATATGCTTTTTCTTTCAATCTTTGTTATTTTGATTTAGGTTAGAGTAACTGGAGCAAGCGATTGGAACATGATGCTTTTAATCTACGGACTCATCTCTTGTATAGATTAGTTCACTGTAATGGTTTTGGATTGAAATATTGATTATGGATATCAAGTTTATATAGAGTTCATGTTCTGTGTTATTCAAGATTAACAGATAAGGAGTAGTATTGACTATTGATTAATTTGTTTTCTGTAACAATTAGAAATACATTAACAGTTGGTTTCAGTTTTCTGTAATATTTAGAACTCTATTTGATATCAATTTCTGTAATATTTAGAAGTTAGAACTCCATTTCATATCAACTTCTGTAATATTTAGAATTTTATTTCATAGCAATTTCTGGTATTGATGGTTGGGTTATATATATTCTGATTTAGAACTCTATTTGTTGATCTAAACACCAAATTTGAAAATTACCAAAATTTTAGTTAGGCTATTTGAAATAGAGCAATTGCTGGAGCAAAGCTTAAAAAGTGTGTGTATTTGGTCTTGTTTTGTAAGCTATTGGTTTGTTTCTGGTCTGTGGTAATTGATTGTTAGCTTCTTCTTTGTTGTTCTCTAGAATAGATTATATAAACTGATAATATGAATTGTTCTGCTTTAGCAAATGTGGTAAGAGTAAGTCTAATGAATGAATAGTAGTTATGAGTAGTTCTTTCACTTCTTTGTTCTTGTTCTATATGCATAAGTGAACCAAACACAAGTTACCTAGAGATAGCAATAGTATATGTCACCACATATCTTTCTACTTCATTTATAAGAAATCTAGCAAATAATATGGATCAAAGGGGTTCTGTCATCTAAATGGACCTTGGATCCTTAACATATTTCAGAAAGTATTTCAAGTTGCACATAGTACCTTGGCTAGTCTCGAAGAAATACTATAAAAGAATTGAACTCCTTTTAATGTTCAAAGAAGTCAACGCAAGGCAACAAACAGCCCTATAGTTAGCTGGTCAACAAAGATCACAAGATAATAAGTAGCCACTTGTAGCAGTAAGATCTAACAATATCATTGATGAAATTGTCATCAAGAAAAGAAGAGGACATATTATATGTATGAATTCAAATTGTCATATAAGAAATATCTCTGTAACTAATTTATACAATAAGAAGCATTTCTTCCAACTATATATAAATTTACATAATATGAATGGTGTCTTCCAACTATATCTAAATTTTAGCAGTTACATCTAAATGGACCTTGGATCCTTAACACCAACTGAAGAATTTCTATTAGTTGAAGAGCCAGAGTATGCCTCAAATCTTGTATGCTACATATTTTTGGTGTAACTAATAACTCAAACTCAGGGTGTATTTTTGTTGGTCAAGGGAATTAATAGTTGGTGTCTACTCAAAACAAATTTTGTAATTTTAGAATTTGATCAAAATTACAATTTCTAGTATAAGAATTACAAAAAATATACAATATCAACCCAATTATGTAGTAAATCTATGGAGTAAAGTTTAATAAGTAACATATGTTGGTCTTTTTTAATCTATACTACTGTTGTTGGTCTTCTTTATTACAAATTTACAATTGATAAATGAGAATTATTTAAGTTGAATGTTTTTTTCCTGACAATAATATACTCGATTATTTTTTTATACTTTTTAGATTAAATCATAATGGAAAATATGGAATCATTCTCTACTCATGGTAAGTTTGATCCAACATAGAATTATTTTTCTTCCTCTCAAGCATCTGATGGGAATGTCCAATATAACTGTATGTTTTGCGATAGAATAATTAAAGGGGGAGGAATTTTTAGAATAAAAGAACATCTTGCTGGTGTTAAAGATAATATTGCTTCTTGCAAAAAAGTACCACTGGATGTGCATGATATGATTGAAAAATATTTACAGCAACAAATAAAAAAGGAAAAGGAAAATAAATAGGCTCATAATATATCTTTCAGAGATGATGAAACACCACAAGCATTAGATAAAGGAAAAAGAAAAGCTACTATTGACATAGATTCTTATTTTTCTCCAAGAACTACTCCTAGTTCTCAACCCAGTCTAAAAAGTTTGATGGTTGATAAGGATGTTATTTTGAGATGTAAAAGAGCATGGGCTAGATGGTTTTATCATTCATTTATTCCTTTAAATGCTTTAAATTCACCATATTTTCAAGAAGCAATTGATGCTCCAACAGTAGTTGGTCCAGGATTTAAGGTGCCATCTTATTATGAGCTACGTGTGCCTTTGCTTCAAGATTTAAAAAAAGAATGTCAGTTAATTGTAGATACATATAAATCTAGTTAGGAATCAACAGGATGCACTATTATGGCAGATGGGTAAACTGATAAAAGACAAAGAACCTTGATTAATTTTTTGGTTTATTGTAATATTGGAAGAACTTTTATCAAGTCTGTTGATGCTTCTAACATGGTAAAAAGTGCTAATGCTTTATCGAAATTATTCTCTGAAATTGTTAAACGCGTTGGATCAAAGAATGTTGTGCATTTTGTTACAGATAATGCAGCTAATTATGTATCAGCTGGGTACTTATTACAATCAAAGTATGGGCATATTTATTGGTCTCCATGTTCTGCTTATTGTATAAATCTTATTTTAAAAGATATTGGTAGTATGGATCATATTTCTAGTTTTGCTTCACACGTATCTAAGATCACAATTTTTGTATATAATCATGTCACATTTTTTTCTTGCTTAAGAAAACGAGAAGATTGGGTTGAGATCGTGCATCCTGCTGCTACCAGTTTTGCAATTACATTTATTACTTTGAAAAATATTTATCAACATAAGCAACTACTTCAAATTTTGATTACAAGTAAACACTTTTCAAGTCATAAATTATTAAAAAGTGAAAAAGGAAAAGAAGTTTGTGCTATTATTCTAGATAATAAATTTTGGGATGCTTATTTGATCATTGTGAAGATTGTGGCTCCGCTTATAAAGCTGTTGAGGATTGTTGACTCAGATGAGAAACCATCTTCGCGGTCTATATATGATGGTATGTATAGAGCTCACAAAATAATTATAAATCTTTTTAAAGGGAAGGAGATATTATACAAGCCTTATATAGATATTATTGATCGACAGTGAGATAAGCATCTTCCTCAAAGGATCCACTTAGCAGCTTATTTTCTCAATCCTTATTGCTTATATAATGGAGAAGCACATACAATTTATATTATGGGCGGTTTGTTTGATGTGATTGAATGTAAAGGTATTTTCTATATTGAAGAGCAATCACAAGCAATAAATGAAATTAAATTGTATCGTGAAAGTTTAGAGAGTTTTGCTAGATCATCAGCAAAGAGAGAACTTATGATGAAAAAAATGCAGCCAGGTAAGTTTTAATGTTTTATACTTTTAATTCATTATTTACTTTTTAGTAATATATTGTTTTATTTATCATAACTATTAATTTAAAATACATATGAGTGGTGGAGATTATTCGGTGACAGTGCTCCAACATTGAGAAAACTCACTATTAGGTTACTCAATCAAATAGCTTCTGCATCAAGCTGTAAACGTAATTGGAGTATTTTTGAACGTATTCATACAAAGAAATAAAATCGTTTGAAACATCAAAGACTTAATGACCTTGTTTACGTTACTTATAATCTGAGAATAAAGAACAGGTACTTTATAGTTTTGTTTTTATTTCAATAATTTATTTTTATTATTGACTTTATAATTTCTCTATTATGTGTTCAAAGCGTTTAGTAAGAAGAGAACATATGATCCAGTTGATATTGATTGTATTAAACATATTGATTTTTGGATCGAAGAAGGAGACCATCGCTTGATCTTGATTATAATGAACTTGAAAAGACGATTTATGAAGAAATTGCATTTGTCACAACGAATGAATTAAAAACATCTACTGATGATTAGTTCATATCTTATTTTGATCATATTTAAGTTAAAATTATACTGTGTTACATGTTTACAATTGAGGATAGTTTCATACATTTGTAATATATTTTAATGTAGTAGACGAAGTTGATGCAAATACTTTGAATGAAAGCGTAGTTTACGAATCTTTAAATAGCATAGAGAATTTGGAGCTTTTGACGATGATGAGAGACAACCTCCTTCAGAAATATAATTTTGATTTTTATTGTTATTTTAAGTTTTATGTTAGACTCATATTTATTTATTATTAGTTCATTATATAATAATAGACATTGGTATATTTTTTATTTCAATAAAATATTTTATTTTTACTTATTCTTATAAATTTTACTTCTTATTTATTATATACTGAGTTTATAGCAGTTTATTAACGGTTGAACCTCTAAACTTTAAACCTTTCTTTCGACCGGTTCGATGTCCGATCCAGTTTTTAAAACATTAGCCAACTCACAACTATTTACTCTAGAATCTAAGACCTATAATCCTCTTAGAAAGTTTGATCTTGTACAAGATTAATCCTAAGCACTAAGTGAGACAGGCTTAATAAGGCTCCTTGGAAGTGCATAAAGCCTACAACGTTCTCCTCGTACAAAATGTTCATAAAATGTCCCCAGACAATGAGGATCGTGCGAGCTCTCCGAATGAACGAGGATGCAGAGAAAATATACTTAGGTAAATTTGGATGAACTTAGATAGGTTACACGCAATCGGAGAGATTGTGGGTACTCGGTTGGGTTATGATTTTTTTTCTCAGTTAGCTAATTTTTTTTTACATAAACAGCCACAATTCATGTATAAATGTGCCTCCATTAAAGATTGATTATTCAATTGAAAAAATATTGAACATTAAATTGAAACTATTCTCAAAAATTAGACACTTTAGAAATAATTCTCTTTATAAATTTCAAATAAAAAATAAACTCTTAATTTTGTTGAATTTTTTAATTTTAAATTTTAAATAGTTTCCGAAATACCAAGTTTTTTTTTTTTAATTCCGAAATCTTAAGATCTCACCATAGAGTTCAAAAAAATTGTTTGCCTAATTAGTAGTTGTATCCACAAGACCCAGATCCATTCGCAGCTCCCTTCCCAGCTTAGTCAATGCCACAATACGAATTTCCTCTCTAATATCAAAAGCAAACAAATCAAGATTGAAGAAGACCAATGCGAAACAATGCCATGATATGATGGAAAAGTTTGAGCAACTGCCAAAGAATGTGATACAATTCAACTTGAAACAACACTACACAAGCTCATATCCAAAGACATTTTTGATAATTCATAAGCCTCGGATCGCAAAATTCACTGATACACATTGCGCATATCAAGTTTGACTATGAGAGCACAGCCATCACGTCAGATGCCCTTAAAGCAATGTAATTACTGTCATCACTTCCTTTGAAGTCATTCCCAGCATACTTGGAGTACAACACTGTGCTCCCTGGGGTGACAGACAACGGCTTTCTCTTGCCTTCCTCGTCTAGAGTTCCAGGCCCAACCGCTATCACCTGTTTATGCAGTGCTGCCCATCAGCATCAAACACAAACAATAAAATAGACAAACAACATCTTGTATTACCGTTCCGATGGATGGTTTTTCCTTGGTGGCCTCAGTGAGCAAGAGCCCACCAGCAGTCTTCTCTTCAGCCTCAGCAATCTCCAATCATTCACCAAAACCAAATTTTCATTATCTCAGGTGTTTGCAAGACAATTATATACTTTTAGATAACCAATTACTTCTTACACAACCATCAATAAAAATTGCTGATCTCAAAACAGTAGCCCACTAAGCAGAACCAGATAATTACCTTTATAAATACTCTATCATTCAAAGGTTTAAGATCCTTGATATCATCTGTCTCAAGTACACCGACAACATCATCTTCCTTCAGAATAAGATGATTTGATCCATTAAACTCAATTTCAGTTCCCGCATATTTGGAATACACGACCTGGGTGCCAGTCTGTGGCACAAAACATAACTTAGTGATGCCAGAATGAATAATATATACCAAAATTTAACATCACCATCATCAAAACAACCACCTTTAGGCTAATGTCCACTTTAGTATTCCCAATAGTTCTTCCCTCTCCAACAGCAACCACCTCACCTCCTTGAGGCTTCGTTTGAGCAGAGTTTGGGAGTAAGATTCCACCTTCTGTCTTCTCCTCAGCTGTCTTGATCTTGACCAGGATTCTATCACCCAATGGCTTAATTGCAGTGTACTACATACAGAAATTGGAAGCTACGAACTAAAGTTTGACCAGATTCTCCGACTCTCAAAAACCAAAAACTGCGAACAAACCCAACAAAGACACTACCTTAGGGGCGACAAGAGTAGCAGCATTGACGACCAAGCCCCGGAATGGCCTCTGATATAAACCTCCGGCGGATTTGAAGCTCCCAAAAGACGCGAATTTCACGTTTGGAAGTCTTAACCCTTCGAATGACGCCAGGTTTCTAGCAGATCCCGAGACTGACAATGCCGATAGCTGTGAAGCAGCCATTTCTCTTCAAACAAAAACAAGAGTTATCACATCATCAAGGAATGAAGAACCAAGAATAATATCAGTCAACCGGAAACTAATCGTTACCTTAAAACAACGCAAGCTATACGAGTTGTGTGTTATCTTGGAAATGGAAGAGAGGAGAAGTCTAGAAGATAGAAAACCCTAATTGAGCAAGCGGGTTTTATCAAGTGATAAGAGACACATCTAGAATTTGGTGTGCGACTGAAAGTTACGCGCTGCTGCTCCTGTTTCCGTTTTGGCTGTCTGTTGCGACTTGCGAGAGCATCGTCAGTCGTCACCCCAAATCTTTACAAAATTTCAAATTAAGTCCTTATTCAATTTGCAATTGTCCAATAGTACCAAACTGAAGTTTATGATTAACATTTATTTTCCCAATGATACATGTATTTTAAATAAAATATTTGACCAATTAAATTAAAATCAAATGATGGAATTGACGAATTTATGAGGTTCTCAGTGCTAAAAAATTCTTCTCCCTCTATATGAGGCATAATAACCACTTTATCATAAGGGGGCTCCTGATTTGTTTTAAAACTGCTTCTATCCCGTGGCCTAATGTCTTATAACAGGTTTTTGATGTTGCAAAAGTGAATGATTATGGTAATTTTAGCTTGAAGATATAATTACAATTATCGTAAACAGCGGCCAAGGTACTTTTGTCTTTATTTTTGTTCAATTCTTTTATAGAGGAATAGGATTAACGAGTATGATTACACCAAAAGCAATTGGAATTGGCAGTTGATGAAAGTCCGTCCACATGTAAATGTGCTTTGAGTTGGGCTTTGAAAGAAAAACACGCACCCAACTATGATCGACTATCACTTTTGCACTCCCTAACTAACAATGGAGGGGCAACATTGGACTCGTACCTGCAACAGCTTACGGGCTTTTCGATTTCAATTGATGTTGGAACAGAAACAAGCACCCATTAGCAATTTCATTTTACCATTGTGCTTCAGTCACCATCCTGGGAGGAAACAGACCCTCTGTCTTCCTTAACAAATTTCTATTCTGTTTCATTCCATCTTATTCACATATTTAAATGGGACTAGAAAAATTATGTAAATGAGATGAGATAGAACAGAGTAGGAATTGGTTAAGGAAAACAAACAATCTCATCCCCTACTTCCTTTTCACCAATTTGTATTTCTTACCATATGCTTAAAACAAGCCACAAGGCAACTATTTCCTGAAGGAAAAGAAGAAAATGTTAAGCCCAGTAATGGCAGCATCTTGAGATGCTCTTCGAGAATTATAAGCTTATTAAAGACTGTCCATTTGAAGCATGTGTTTGTTTGTCCTGAAATTGGCTAGCTAGGAGATTCAATATGCAAATTGCCTTTTCTATAGGATTATTATATCGTCTAGGTTTGAGTGTCGCTTCCCTAATATCATAGCTTTCATTAGTAAAATAAGATACAAAACTTAAAAAATATTAATAATAATGCAATTCACAACTGCCTTCTACAATACAATATTATGAATATCATACTAGTACCAGTGCCAAAGTTGATTTTGGTACGATACTGTATCAATACCGGCCAATACCAAGTATTGTTTCAAATAATTTTTAAAAATTATAAAATAGTTTTTTAATTTTTTTAAATTTACAAAATAGTCTCTTAATATATTGTACTATATAAATTTATATCAAACCTCTCTTCAAAAATCATAAAAATAGAATATTGAAATAACAATAATCTATTTAATATTACTTTTCACAAATAAATAATATTCATAATTAATATGAAAAAGATCATTTAATTATCATACAAATATAAAATTAAAGAGAACAACAAGTACTTAAAATATTACAAATATATCATATAATAAATAATAATTACATCAAAATATCAAAGAAAAAGAACAATAAATGTCCATGACTCTTTAAGTATTACAACAAGAGTTCGTATTGAGGAAACAACGAAGTAGAAGTGAAATTTGAAACAAAAATATTTACAGTTATATTTATTTTACATATTTAGAATTAACATTTATATCAAATATAAGTGAAGTTAAAAAAACGAAAATCGGGAACTTCATTCAATCGAGCATTCACTCAAATCACATTGATCCCAATTCTCATTTAGTACAAAATCTTCATTATTGAAAAGAGCTTCATCATCACCATTTTTCAAATTCGTTGCACCAAATGATATGACAATAACTTTCCTATCCAACATTATCTTCCAAGTTACTCTCATCTATTAAACTTGGTTCCTCATAAACTCAATCTATTAAAAAATTGATATGGTCAAGGCAAATTAGATTTACAAAACTACTTGTCCTATTAAAAGTCCTAGTAAACAAGTACAATTAAATTATTAAGAAATTACAAGAAATTATATTCAATTTAAAAATGATATTATCATACCTTTACTGAAGTATTAAATTGTATTAAACAAATACCAAGTCATTTAATCTTTTATGTTCCAATCTATTCCTTTTCTTGGAATGGGTGAATTTAAAATGTACTCAAATTCTTTTCATATCTTGTTACACTCACACGTTGACTTATAATTCAAATTGTAAACTTTTACAATTTTGGAACATCACTTTAAAATTGGTCCTACCAAGTAAATGTAAGAAACAAAAGTAACATTATAAACAAAAAAAAGTAATCATTAATTTTTAACAAGTAACAAAAGTGAAAAAATATATATACCTAGATTAGGTTTATCTATTTGACAAATAGTAATAGGCACTCTAAATCATTAGAAGCATCCTTATGAATCTCCATTTGTGAGTTTAAAAGATCTTACATCATTTTATAAGTAATAATGATTATAATAGTTAATAATATTCCCATATTAACTTTAGTTTTCTTTGTAAAACTTGGTCTAAAATAGAAACTATGATTCAAAAATGTCTTAGTTGCAAACAATAAAGAGTAAAGTTGCATTTCTCATCTCTCATTAATAACTGTACAATAAGTTGTGCACAAAGGAGACCTCTTTTTCAAATTGACCTTGATTGATTCCATCGCTCTCTTTATAGCATCATAAAAATAACTCATTATTGCTTTCTCATCACTATCAATTAGACAAAGTACCCTCACTAAAGGCTCACAAACTCGGATAAAAAATTAACATTAGGACTAAAATTCATTATCTTCAAGTTTAATTTTAGAAACTCCCAATTTGACATTAGACTTAACATGTTGAGATGCAACTTACTTATCACTTGTAAACATTTGTCTCAACTCCTTCATCAAAATAAAACAGTAAAGTGATAAGAAATTAGTTGTAAATCTTGTAATAATAGGACGACAGAAGTTCCTACCATTTGTGAAATCCTTTTTCATTAAATTTAGGACCCATGTACAATAGTAGAAGAACTTGGTCACCTTTTTAATTTTCTATACGATCTCATCAATAATAGAAAATATCTAGCATCTCCTATATTTTTCAATATTAAGTCAATACAATGTGTAGTACAAGGAGTTCAATAGAAAGAATTATACCTGCTTTGCAATCTTTTTTTAGGTGCTTTATATTCATAATCATTGTTAGTAATTAACTAAACATTATTTTCTAGCTCAATTTCATTCACAACTTCATCAAATATATGAAATAAAGTATCAACATTCTTAATAAGGCCAAATACATTAATAGACTTCAAAAACATTGTCTCCTTTGCACAGTGAACCAAAAAATTAATAATAAGTTCATGTCTTCTATTTGTCCAACTAACACATATGATTGAACACTTATAAGTAGTCCAAATCCTTCTTTTTTTATCCAAATAACTTTTTATTTCATAAACAAAGTTACTCAAAAGTTTACCTATATATTCATCAATTGAAGAAGCATTGTAGCCTAAATCGTAAGAGACAATAAAATCTACCATAAGCTAATAATAATAAGACTGAGCACTATTGAATGTCATATCTAAATCATACCACTATCTAGCCATTGTCATGTCTACATTATAAGCCACTTCTCTACATTGTAAGGCACTACGAATTGAAGGTTGAGCTTCAGGAGTTATTCATGGTGTAAAATATTAGACACTTGTCTTTTTTCCCCCCCCAACATTAGGTGCAATATTCCTTCTCGTTGGTTAAGAATACTACTACCTTCAATATCCCCATTATCATCCTAACCACAAATAAAAGAACTTTCACTACCTATTTCATAGTTTAATCTTTTCCTTATATCTTTTTCATGTTGATACTCTCCAAGCAAAGTTTTCATCTTGCATTTCACATCATGATTCTCTTTTTTACAAGGCTCTACATCACTTTTAACCTCAATTAAATGCTTCTTTAATATGGTGATTCCTCTACCTTTTAAATGACTGTTATAATACAAACAAATGGTATAATTCTTTATTCCAAGAACCAATCCAGTATGAGCCCAAGCTGAATCTTTGAATCTTCCTGAAGTGGCTGAATTTTCAAGACTACTTAAATTTTCGTTCATTTATTTGTAAAAATAAATGAAGATATATATTAAAACCAACTTAATAACTTCATATCAAAATAAAGATATATAAAAAAATGAAGAAATAGAACAATAATAGTTTCTCAATAACTTATGTTTCTTTTTAAACTCAAATATCAAATATATACATTGATTGCTACACTTTCATAACTAAGACTCATTTTATGTGATCATATGATTTAAAAATAAGGTCACAATTATAAAATATTTTATGTAATTATATAATTCAAAAATAAACTCACAACTATAACTTATTTTATATGATTATATAATTCAATCATAAACTCACAAGTCACATAACCCATTTTGTGTTATTACATAATTCAACTATAAACTCACATCTATAATTCAATTAGTGTAATCACATAATTCAACCATAAGTTACAAATATAACTCATTTTGTGTGATTACATAATTTAAACACAAAGCTACAACTATAACCTACTTTGTATAATTATGTGATTCGACCATAAACTCTTAACTATAACTTAGTTTATATGAGAATTGATTAGTTGATTAAACAATCCAATTATGGACATAAACTCATAACTATTACTCAATTTGTATCATATAATTCAGCCATAAATTAACTAATCCATTTTGATGGTTACAAAATTTAATTTATAATATATAATCTTGGTTCTAATAAAGACTAACCTTTCTTTCAAATCTTAATGTATCTTAATCTCAAATTTCAAATAAGAACAACCTCAAACTCATAATCCAATTCCAAATTAAATTTCCAAATAATACTTTGTTAATTGTTATGAATGACACAAACTCAGACTTCCACATTCACAATTCACAAGCCATACAACACAAGTCCATAAACCACAACACAAGCAATCACATTATCAATTTATCAATTACTACACACAGTTCCACTTCTAATCAATTTTTGCTTGCAAAATGCAACCTTGGCTTTGTCTTTATCATAGACACAAGCTCATAATACTAGAATTTTACAATACAACATAACATAACATAAGACGACATTGAAGGATGATGTGTTGCGATGGTGGAGTAGCGAAGGTGGAGTCTGGAGGATGATCTATGATAGGTTGCAGGACTCGAAGCTATGACGGGTTGAGAGAGATTAGCGATGACAATGGGAACTAGCGATGGTGACAACAAGGTCAAGAGACAACGAGGTGATGTAGACTACATTGAAACTATTGGATAGATATGGCAATGGCCCGGCCCAGCCCGGCCTCATTCAAGGCGGGCTGCGGGCAGGCCCGTGGCCCGTGCGGGTTGGGATGGCCAGGTTCGCCGCTTGGCCCGACCCGCAGACGGGATGGAGGCC
>JANZXR010000171.1:13979903-13999420 GCA_027575705.1 Erythroxylum echinodendron | reverse complement strand
TCGTTTTGGACACACCGGCGCCTTTTTGTCTGACCGCGGGCCGGGCCGAGCCGGCCCGTGGCCCGCCTACGGCCTGCCAAACTCGGGCCAAAAACTGGCCGGGCCGGGCCGGGCCAGAATTGCCATCCCTGCTATTGGAGGAGGCTGAGGGCGATTGGGGAGAGGAAGACAGACACTAAAGAGGTGCGGGAAAGTGGAATAATACTAGGGTTTTAGAGTGTTTAGGCTAATTTTTCTTTTTTACATTTTAGCCCCCAAAATTGTTAAAATTTTGAAATTAACCGGTATAGGCTAGTACCAACAACTAGTAAAATACTGCTAAATTTTGTACAATTTTTTAATAAATATGGTACCTACTGATATGTACAATACGAGATCAGATACAGTAAGTCTTTTATAAAAAAGAATTCAATGACATTTAAGTCAAACGCTTGTCTTTTCAAAGCTAGTGGGACCAAGTAATAAGAAGGGAAGGGGATGGATCGGAAATTGGCAGAAGCCTTCCATAGCCCATGCATCGGACGACATCCCTGACGCATGGAAGATGGAACCGCGTTAAGACTTAAGACATAAGAGCATCAAACAGTTCTAAGATTTGCTGCTAAGTCCCGCCTATGCTGATTGATCGTTTAATATGTGGTAAAAGCCTGAGACAAGAAGATTCATGTGTTCAACATTGGATTTCAGTTTCATTTAGCTTGTTACTAAAACTAGATGATGCTGGCGTTACCTCAAAAGTCTTTTGATAGTCAAAATCAATGAATCCAAATAATGTATTTACTTGTGGTTTAGTCCCAAAAGGCGAAACGTAAAAGCAAAAAGGGCTTTGACAACTGACAAAACTGGCTTTCAAACACGGTCTGACATCAGGAGGGTGACGACCCTAGCTCTTTGCTTATCACACGAAATCCTTTGTTTTTAAAATAGTATTCTAATCTTACTTTATTTAATTTTATCTATATAAATTTATATGATCACATACAAATTTATGAATAAAATTTAATGGCGAATAATTAGAACTAAGTAACGAGAACATAAAATATAATATCTTTTTTCTTTTTTGTCACCTTTTTTAAAATTTATTTATTCAAATTTTCGACTCCACAGAAATATATCAACTTAAATGTACATAATTTCATTATAATGTTTGATCAGGCGTTGACATAAGGTGAAAACAATTTTTTTATAAAAGATTTATATCTCAATATTTTAAAATTTTAAATTTAACCTGAAATCCACACTTATATATAGCTTTACTTAGATTATCAAAATTAAAGAGGTGAAATTAGTTTGACAATTTCAATTAAATTGGAATAGGCTCATTTGACCGACAAAATAGAAAATTAACAGCTTATCAAATATGTTATTATGTCACAGGAATTTGAATAATTTGGAAAAACTTTTTTAATGTTATTATCTGTTTTTAACATACTAAATTACAGGTCCAATTCTAATTGTACTACACTTTTGATATACTAAATTATTGAGATTTGAAAATTTTGTATTGTACATTTTATAATTTACCCCAAAAATGTAATTCAGAGATTAAATGTATGATACATCTTATGTACGATCCCAGAGCAATACGAATTTCCCACAGGCAAATCCGCAATGGACAATTTGAACCACGAGGAATAAAAGGCACACGTGCTCTATAGCAGCACTCTGAAAGGTGAAAGCGCCGCGTAACCAAGAAGCGATGCTTTACAAGTCAGCCACGTATCCTCATCCTTAACTCTTCTTCTCGAGTATGTAATTCAACGCGCCTGTTTGGTGTTGACCATCTCCCCTGGGGTTCTTCACTGAGTCACTCCCCACATATATATAAACACGGAGCCGCAAATTCTCCTCCTCAGAAATTAGCTAACAACCAAGGCACAGATCCAACAAATAGTCGAATTTTCGGACTTACTTAAATACTCGTCAGCAAGGAAAACAAATTTCAAAAACAAACAACTTCCGTCACCTGAGATGGTGAAACAGACGATCTTGGCCTCAAAACCCTCCGACAGGACTGATTCTAAGTACAAAGGTGTAAGAAAGCGGAAATGGGGCAAGTGGGTGTCGGAGATCCGTCTACCAAATTGTAGGGAGCGAATCTGGCTAGGATCATATGATTCAGCGGAAAAAGCAGCGCGTGCTTTTGACGCCGCACTTTTTTGCTTACGTGGCAGCACTGCCAAATTCAATTTCCCCAACAACCCACCGGAGATTGATGGCGGGCGCTCTCTTTCTCCACCCGAAATTCAAGTAGCTGCAGCGAGGTACGCCAATTCGGAGCCTCCGAAGGCCGGGTCGGAACATGCTTTAACGGACCAATCTGCGTTGGAATCGCAGGTGGCGTCTCCGTGTCCCTCAGTGGTGTCTGATGGAACAGCACAGTTGGATTGTAATGAACTGACGCTGCACGGGTCGTTCTTGGATCTACTTATGGATTCGAATGTTGGGTCGGGCATTTATTCAGCTGAGTATGAGATATTTTCAGGACTTGATGATCTTTTTCCGCCACCAAGTGTCAACTATGAAGAGGAGAACTTTGATAGCGTTTTAGTTGAAGATTCATTTCTTTGGAACTTTAATTAACGTGGTGATTTGACCTTGTGAGGCAGAATTCCGGTCCTTTTTTTTTCCGGGTTGCTGCTCTCCTTTCTCCTACCCGACAATTTTATAACGGGTAATGATTTTATGCTCATTCTTTGTTAGAAGTAAAAATGTTTAACATTGGCCGGATCACTGAACTCCATACATACTCTTGTTAAAACAGTGACATCTTATCGTCACCCTTTAGTTCAAATTAAAAAAGTTTTGTATAAACATTTGAATCAAGAAGTGCACATATCGAATTTTTCAATACCGCGCAAGCACATTGTCGATCAACTCCAAATCTCAAAAGCTGTATGATAAATTTATCAATTTTAAAAAAAAAATTATAATGAAGATTAAACAGCAACATAAAAGATTTAAATATTTAAATGTTCAACATATATTAAACCGTCATAAAATCAATATATAATCAAAACGGAACAAAATTGAAGAAATCAAAATAAGATCAAAGAAGAATACTATCTTATCTATTTAAGAGATGAGAATTTGATTAAAGAAGGAGGGTGTCATACAAAAACTAACAAAAAGGAGAGAGATTAGAGTTTTATTAAAGTAGGAGACTGCCAAATAAAAACTAACTGATTTATAAAAACTAATTATTTTACAAAAATTAGCCAGTTAATTAACAAATTAACCGAATTTTAATAATAAAGATTATTAAAATAAATCGAATTGAAACGTTGAATTGTTTAACATTTTTATGGTTGAATAGTTCGAACCAGTTCAAAATTTTAATTATTGATATTTACTTCATCTTTTCAAATAAACATAACGTTCATGACAAAAAATTAAAAATAGTGTTCATTTAGGATCTCACGTAAACAATTGCCACAAAAAATTAAGGTATAATATTGTGAACTTGATGTAAAGGGCATCATTATCATAGAGAGATCAAGAAATTTCGACTTATTTTTAGTTAAAATTGATTTCTCTCTCTTGAATTTTTATTGTCATAGAAAAATTTGATGGAAAACTTTTTACAGCCCTAATTAGTAGAACAATGACCAATTTATATATCTATAACTTTTAATATGGTATGTTCATCACGAAACTACAATAAATGTTTGAGATATTAAGAATGTTATTAATATATATAGAACATGACCACTAATCATGTCATATTCTAAAATTCTCCACTTGGCCTAATACTTCGAACTTTATTTTAGTAGAGCAACCATTAAATGCGCATAAAGAAATCTCTTAATATCTTTATAATTTACCTCTATATAATAAACTGCATAATGCGGCTTATGATGATCATATATCAAGATGACATACTTCCTTTCATATACCACAATGCTAGTAATCTATATATAAGGTAACATTAATCTAAAAGGTTAAAATTAATGTCTTATAGGAATTTTTATTTCTTATTTAATAATGGTTTCACGTACACAATCATAATAAATAAGAAAATTACTAATAAGAAACTTTTATTAGGAAGAATGTTAAAACGTCATTAAAAACAATCATTTTATGAAAATGTTCCTTAAATATCTTTAGTTGTAAGTGTAGTACCCTACTCTCGCAAGACACGTACCCGGCATCTTGAGTAATATTTGAGTGCATACCTTACGAGGGTGGCATGCTAGAACAATCAATTAGTCAAACACTCAAAATTCAGTACAAATTTTTCAAAAAATTAACTCACTCGCATGTACTGAAATCAATAATCAAATTCAGGCCCATACTTTTGAAAAATTAGAAGTCAAGAATGCATTTTTTAATAGTGATCTCATTGAATAAGTGTATGTGCAACTTCTACCTAGATATGACCATCCACCTAGTAAAGTATGTCAACTTTGTAAAGCCTTATATGGATTGAAAAAAGCTCTTAGAGCCTGGTTTGCTAAATTAATTAAATAATACTTTAAAAATATTAATATGAAGTGTTAATTTTTTAAATATAAACTTGTTTACTTTATATGGTAATAAATATGGATCAGATAATAGCTTCAAGTAATAAAATAAGTGTTTAGAATATATGTTGTGTATAACTTTTATACATTATATACATCAGTGTGTAATTTTAGATATTGCACGAAGAAAATAAATGTTTCTTAAAAGTCCTATTGTATGTTAGAGAGTGTTCTTTTCTAAAATATAAAGGTGAATATAAGGGTTAGAAAATGAAGGTGTTAATATGGTGAATAATATTTTAAAGGAAACAGCATGTAATACGAGTATGTTAGAGTGTATGTTCATGTGCAATAAAAGGTAGCAGGTTATAGAATTTGAGATATGGGTGTGTCAAAGCCAGTAGTTGTGTTCCAAACTATTCTTGTATTAAGTTGTCTCATTTAGAAATATATTTTTGGTGAACTTCAAACTTTAAAAGAGTTTTAAGACTTATTATAGTGAATTTTAAGTTAAGTTGGGTTTGGGAAGGTGTAGGTTATATAGAATTATACCAGCTAAAATTTATATATATTACTTATCATAAACGTAGTTTTATAAAAGAGAAAAAAATCTATAATCTTTAAAATATGATTAATTTGTATAGTAAAATCAACTAATTTTAGTTTTTGAGGACATGGAGTCACCAAATTGTTCAAACATTAATAAAATCTTGTTGTTTTCTTGTTTGCTTATTTCATTCTTCTCCATTCTTGTTGCGTATTACCTCTCAACAAGTAGTATTAGACTAGTGTCGAGGCAATAATGACTTTAATCATAAGGTTTTAAGTGGTAAAATTTAGTAATAGAATTATAAATTTTGGACCGTGATAACAAAGAGTGAAGGATTTACTACATATAAGGTATAATGAAGAGTTTATGTGAGAATAAGCTAGAAGATATTGATGGGCTCGACTGGGGAGGGTTATAAGCACAACCAACTAAAGTTACTTAGCTATTGTCTAGACAATAAGGTCATATACCATGTCATGAAAATCACATCCTTTATAAAATGAAAGAAGTTATAGATTCTGTACATATCTAAGTCTTTCATAAAACATTTGTATCTGAAATAGAGACTATATATATTGAAGTTTAAGAAGGGAACATATATGGAACAACATAGTTTTACATTTAAACAAATGATCAATGACCTACTAAAGCTTGAGGTAACTATTGGGGACGAGAATAAGGCAATGATTATGCTTTATTCTTTACCTCTTTCTTATAAACATTTGGTGGCTATGCTCACACTGGGTAAAGAGACAGTCACAATTATGCTATTAACTAATAACCAATAGAGACTAAGCACTGGTAAAAGATCTCAAGAAGAAGTGTTGTATATAAGGTGAAATAAAGATCAAGGGAGTAATAAGGGGAAAGATGAATTGTCTAAATAGAGTTCTAGGTCGAAATCTAAAGGTAAAATGATAATTTGGTATTACAAATACAAACAAAATAAACATGTTAGGATGGACTGTCTAAACAAGAAGAACCAGAGTGGCAAACAAAAAACTAATGATTCATCAAAGTTTTATAATGTAGTGTAGAGAAGAGAATTAACTTGTAACGAAAAACACACGCTCTACATTTCAACCAATCAACTTCAGGACTCAAAGGTGATGCTCACATTTTATAATACCAAATAAGGATTGATTTGTGCTATTCACACAACATTGACACTATCCAATTAGGAAATAATGAAACTTAAAAAATTATCAAAGGAAAACAAGTTAGGATTAAAATGTTTGATAATTTTTCAAGGATGTTGAACAATGATTGATATGTACTAGAAGTTAAAGAAGAACCGGATTTTTTAAGTAATTTATATGTAGATGATTATTTTTAAATAAGATCTATAAACACAATATTAATGAAGTACGTAGTAAATAATTGTAACAAAAGGGCCATGACTAGCATAAAGTATCTATAAATTGTAACTGAAAAATAGTATAATTGATAAATTGTAACTATATTATTCAATGTTTTAAAAACTAGACTGGAAGTTAAATTGGTAAGACAAGAGCTTTAAGGTTTAAAAAGTTTAACCAGAATTAGACCGTCATAAAACTAGTTAAAGATTAAATAACATTAAAGAATTTGAAATATGCTTGAAAAAGATTGTCTTTACCTATAGAAGAATTTGAAGTTTAATTAAAAACTTATTAAATGAAAATTAATTGATTTATTTTGGTTTAAAAGAACTTATTAATTTATGAAAATTGATCGATTAATTAACAAATTGATCAGTTTTCAACAATAAAAGTTATTTAAGTAAACCAAACCAAAAAATAAAAAATAGAATCGAAAAATTAGACAATTCAAGATTTTTAAAGTTAAATTGGCCAAATCGGTCGAATTTTTTAATCATTGAAATTATTCCAAAATTTCTCATTACTTCTCTTGTAACACTTTTATGAAAACTTCTCATCAATTTCTCCTGTAATACCTAGTAGAAAAGTTATAATAAATTAAAATTAATTAACTTTTAAATAATATATAATTAATAAAAATTAAATTATCAATAATTATCTAATAATAAATATGATATAAATAAAAATATTATAACACTAATCTAAAATTTTCATTCTTTTATATGGAAACATAAAAAAATATTTCCATATTTTTTCAGCATAAAGCTGCAAATAGTATTTATAGATGGAAGCAAAAAAATTTAAAAATGACACAAAATTACACATATACTTACTAATTGCATTGTATACTTTATACAAAAATAAGTCTTATCTAAATTTAAGATACGTGCTTAAAAAATTGCAGTGTAGTGAATCTTTAGAAGAAATGTATAAAAAATTTGAAATTAATTGCACTTCTTTAAGAACGTGTAATATTTTGCACTTATAATAAAAGTTCACTATTTTGCAACGTTAAAATTGAATTCACATTTTTACTAGTCAGTACATATTCTTCAATAAATATGATACTTTTTATAAATATATATTTAAAATATTTTTATATCATAATTTAATCTTTATAACATTTATTGACTTGTAATTAATAATATTTTGATATATGTGAACTAAATATATAATTTTAATATGATAGATAATTAATATGCATATAGTTCAAAATAATTTAATAATAAGTAACTACTTTATATGTATGATTTGATATTGATTTTATAGTTAGATATTTATTATTTAAAATTTTAAATAAAATTATATTTATTATCACAAAATTTTGTAACATTTTTGGCTGGTATAACTGTCATTGCTGAATCATAAAGTTGGCAAAGATACCATCTATAATTAACGTCCTGTCAACGAATGACATTAGCTGTTAGTTGATTCTATCAGTAGTTAGTTAATAGTTGATTCTATCAACTAATTTGATCAGCAGATAACATCAATTATTTACTAAAGATGTTTGGTAAAATTAGCTGTTTAGTGTTAGTTATTGATGTGTAAAATGACTTATGAGGGTATGATTAAAAAAAATTATAAGGGCATGAATATTATATTTATTAATATTTCGTTAAATATTTTTATAAGGATTTAGATTTTAGATATTTAATTTTACAGAAATTAAGTTTATAACTTTAATAATAATAATAATAATAATAATAATAATAATAATAATAATAAATAAAATAATAATAATAATAATAATAATAATAATAATATAATAATAATAATAATAATAATAATAAATAAAAATAATAGTCCAACGTTAAATTCTCTATTAATATGAATAATACAACGAGCTACATCATATTAATTTTTATATAATATGTATAAATTTTATTATTTAATAAATTAAAATATTTATAACTATAGTGTGACACGGATACGATATGTAGTAATTATATACTAAAAATATTAATTTGATGTGACTCTGTATGATTAAAAACTTAATATTATGAAAATTTTAAATGTAAACTAATATTATGAAATCCTTTATTTTATTTTTCCAAATTTAGTACGATAAAAAAAGTCAAATTTGAAAACACACATTGTAAAAATAGAAAATAAAATAAAGGGTAATACTGTTATTAAGCAAATAGCTAACTCCAAAAGCTCCTCTTATGGGGCTTTTAAAAATCAACTTGTTAGAGTTAAATAAGCTAATTAATAAGTTATTTATTAAATAAATCAAAAAATTTTTAAGATGTTAAAAAAGTTAACTTTTAGTTAATAAGCTAAAAAAATAGTTGAAAAGCTGTTTCTCAAACCCCTCCTAAAAGTTATACAAATAACATTTCTAGCAACTCCACCCCTTCAGTATGTGAATCTGATTTACATTAAAAGTGATCTGAAATTAGCTAAATTCGAGAATCAAATTCTACAGTTCAGAAGGTAATAAAATTACGATAATGGAATAACCGTATGTTCTAAGTTTGGAATATTGAGGTTTAATTCTATTTATGGCCGCTTTCCTCGTGTACTCTCGGCACCTGAACATGACAAATGAAGCAGTTCCCAAGAGTCCACACTTGTTCCGTGAGGAACCTTCCTTTGGCTGGATTATCACGTCTTTAAAGCTCAACTGTGCTAAATAAGCAATAGACTTCATTCTCAACTGAAAGTGTCGGTGCATTACAGAAATGGAGAACACCTCGTACATCCACAGAATGGTCATCATCGATTAACTTTTCTGACCGATCCCTGTCGTACCTTTTGACTTCTGTACGTCGGGGTATCATCTCTGCCTTGTCTAATTTTGAGTTAGTGGTCGCATACAAAAGATTTGCTTCTAGTGGGGTTCACTCTGAATCTGTTTTTGTTTATTAGAATGTCAAGTTCGTGTCTGAAAATGCTGCATCTGATTAGTCTAGCCTTGCTGTGTTCGTTGTCCTCAATACTAGGAACTAATGTTTCTTATGATTCAAGTGCCATTATTATTGATGGGCAACGACGAATTCTCATCTCTGGTTCAGTTCATTATCCTCGTAGCACACCACAGGTAACACAGAATTCTTATAGAAACTATTTTTAGTACAGCACAACTTGTTTTTACAATAACAGTGTGCTCACAGATGTGGCCGGATTTGATCAACAAGGCGAAAGAAGGTTCTGTTGACGTTATTGAAACGTACATTTTTTGGGATCGACACGAACCTCGTCGCAGACAGGTTGGTGCTGAATTTTCATTCATGTGAGGTGAAATGAAGAAATTCAAATCTTCTGTTTTCGTTATGGCTCAGTATGATTTCTCTGGGAATCTGGACATTGTAAAGTTCTTCCAGCTAGTTCAACAAGGTGGACTGTACGGCTTTCTTCGAATTGGACCTTATGCATGCGCTGAGTGGACCTACGGGTAAATTTTAATGAATTCTGTGAAATGGCTTTGTATATGTCCCTGTTGAAAGAATCTTGAGAACTCTCTCCTCAATATCAGAGGTTTTCCTGTCTGGCTACACAACACCAATGGGATTGAGCTGAGAACAAACAATGACATCTTTAAGGTCTCAATCTATGTCTCTTTTCATTGTTTTTTTTTTCTTGACTTCTTGTTCTATTTTTTTTCCTGAAAATTATTGATTTTGCAGTATGAGATGCAAACCTTTGTTGCAAAAGTCATTGATGTATGTAATCAAGCAAAACTCTTTGCTTCACAGGGTGGTCCGATCATTTTAGCTCAGGTATATTATTTATATTTCTTATACCTAGATTGAAGGAATGAACTGAAAATTTTGGTATGCATCACTAACCAACAGATTGAGAATGAGTACGGAAATATCATGGGACCTTATGGAGATGCAGGACAACAGTACCTTAAATGGTGCGCTCAAATGGCCCAATCCTTTAATATTGGCATTCCTTGGGTTATGTGTCAGCAAGACAATGCCCCCCCACCTATGGTAATTGTCTCTCTTAGAGACAAACGCATTAGGACGGGAGTAAGCGCAAGTTCTCTTAATTTGTGACAATTGTCTGTCTCCTCTTGTAGATAAACACATGCAATGGATATTATTGTGATCAATTCACACCAAACAGTGCAAGTAGTCCCAAGATTTGGACAGAGAATTGGATTGGTTGGTAAGTATACGGTCTTTTAATTCTTGTATGGGAAAATTCTATTTCAGAATTTTAGAAGATTCTAAGACAGACTTGTGTTGCAGGTTCAAGAATTGGGGCGGTCAAGACCCACATAGAACTTCTGAAGATTGCGCATTTGCTGTTGCAAGGTTTTTCCAAATCAGTGGGGTCATGCAAAATTATTACATGGTTAGCGACACTTAAACCAATTTGAGATTAACCGGTAACAGTAGCACTACAATACTAAAATGGGAAATTTTCTGATAACATGGGACTGCTCTTTTGATTATCATCAGTACCATGGTGGCACCAACTTTGGACGCACATCAGGAGGACCATATATAACAACGTCTTATGACTATGATGCGCCACTTGATGAATATGGTAATGAATAAGATAATTCCTCCACATTATGCTTTATTGCAAGTTCGAAAAGTCATTCCTGTAGTTCAGTCATTGCTTCAAGGGCCAATGTAATCTTGCAATTTCTCACATTTCTAAGGGAATCTGAATCAACCCAAGTGGGGACATCTTAAGCAACTTCATGATGCTATCAAGTCGGGGGAAAAAATGCTCACCATGGGCAACCCTAAAACCACAAATCTTGGTAATGGCAATGTAAGCATCAGCATCAAAACTTTGATAGGTCATATGCTAATTGAAGTGTTTGACCTACTATCTGACATTGCACTTTGTTTCCAGCTGACGATGTACACCAATAATATCACCGGAGAAAAGTTCTGTTTCTTGTCCAACGAAAGTCCATCAGTAGATAACACGGTCGACTTGAAACAGGATGGTCAGTTCTTTGTGCCTGCTTGGTCTGTTAGTATCCTTCAAAACTGCAGCAAGGAAATTTTCAACACAGCAAAGGTGAGAAGCACAAAGTGATTCCGATCTTCATATTAAACGATTCCTTTGCTCCTAATTACTACTGGCTAAGATGGATAATTTCATAGGTTAATACACAAACCTCTGTGATGGTAAAGAAACCAAGCATTTCTGCTACTCAGCTTTCTTGGACATGGGCAGCAGAACCCATGGATGACACCCTTGGAGGAAAGGGTACTTTTACTAAAGCACAGCTTTTAGAACAAAAGGCAGCTGCGGTTGATGCGAGTGACTATTTGTGGTACATGACAAAGTAAGTGCATACACTTCCCTGTTGTGCCGTACATGACATGATTTTATTTCTCCACTACTTGTTCATTGTCATCTATTGAACCAACCATGCAGTGTTACTATAAATGGCTCGGACTCGTGCAACGCAAATCTGAGTGTAACAACATCAGGACAAGTTCTTCATGTTTTTGTTAACGGGAAATTTGTAGGTATGTTCAGCTTGTATTCCATCAAAAAACTATTTAGGTTTTAAGAAGAATATATTCTTAACTGGATGGGACAACAGGAAGTCAATGGGGTGCTAAAGGCGATGACAGTTTCACGTTTGTAAAGCCAGTCACACTCAACCCTGGGAATAACGTTTTATCTTTACTGAGCGCCACTGTTGGATTTAAGGTTTGTTCCTCTTAGTTCGATAACATGGAGCCACCGGTTTGAAAGGAAATCAGAACCCATTACATTTTTAATGAAAATTCTGTCAAAGTTTTGGTAGTTCTTAATCTTATATTTATACTCGGCAGAATTACGGGTCGTTTTTTGATAAGCAACCTGCTGGCATTAACGGAGGCCCTGTTAAGGTCAATGGAAGTGGAAATGCTGAAATTGATGTATCGACATACAGTTGGGCTTATAAGGTATCCAATTCTAATTAGTTTGATGTTACAGGATAAGTTGATATGACTAAACTTTTGACGTTTTGTCGGAGAAGATTGGATTGAATGGCATCGACAAACAATTCTTCAATGATCAGTCAAGCAATGGAGTCAAATGGTCATCGAGTGATCTTCAAACGAGGAAGGCCTTTACCTGGTATAAGGTACAATTGCATTCTATTGCGTTATATAACATTAAAGTCTCCAATTATTGAATGCTTTGTTTTTCTATGTTCCAGAAACCAATGAAAAATGGATTAAACTAACTAATATTCTTGTTGGCCTTAGACCACTTTCCAAACTCCTGCAGGAACAGACCCTGTGGTGTTGGACTTGCAAGGAATGGGCAAAGGCATGGCTTGGGTCAACGGCCAAAGCATTGGACGTTTCTGGCCTTCTTTCATGGCTGGCAGCGACGGATGCAGCAACTCGTGTGACTATCGCGGTGCATACGGTGCAAGTAAATGCGTAACCAATTGTGGAACTCCAACCCAAAGATGGTAATAATCACTAATCGAGTCACTTTTGAAAACGACGCATACAAAATTGTCCTTCCATATTCTGTTATTGTGACAGGTACCATGTTCCAAGGTCATTCTTGAGCAACTCCAATAAGAACTCATTGGTTTTATTGGAAGAACTGGGCGGAAATCCTTCAAATGTGAGTGTTCAGACAGTAACAGTAGGTACTGCATGTGTTAACACATACGAGGGAAGTAAATTGGAAATTTCATGCCAAGGAGGTAATAAGATCTCAGGTGTCAAGTTCGCTAGCTTTGGAAATCCCAGTGGGCAATGCAATTCATTTCAGAAAGGATCTTGTGATTCTGACATTGCCTTGTCCGTAGTCCAACAGGTATGGAGCGTACAAAACCTACCACCTTCTGAAAATGAGCTGTGTTGAGATTGTTTTTGTTTTACTAATTCGCAGGCTTGTGCTGGGGAGGAGATGTGTTCGTTTACAGTGACAAAAGAAACTTTTGGATCAACCAGCTGTCGGAACACAAACAGGCTTGCTGTTCAGGCCACTTGCTGACAGAATCACCTCTGGCTCTGTTTGGATAGCAATAATAAAAGATCGTGTTTTTGAGGAGCAACGTCTTTCCATTGACTGGTGATAGGTTGTCGAGAGTAGTTAGCTTCTTGAAAAATCAGAGAATATGTTGTAATTGCACGCAAATGCTAACAGGCTACCAGTAAGTTCATGTAAGATGAATGAATGGAGTTTCCTTTTTTTTTTTTTTTCCTTAGTTCTATCTTTCTTACTGATAAATAGTGCATTGAATGTTAGATATGTACTAGGAATTATATATCACTCAAATTAGAAAATAATTCACTAATTGGGTTGTACTGGTCATTTTTTAGGTGATCCAAAGTTTTATTGACAGAAACATGACTATAACAACTTCATTTGTAAAATGAAAATCCCATTAGCTAGTTTCTTTCTGTACTAAAGTTGGACAGCTAAACGTTGTTGTATTTGCCAATCTTTGTTGTGGAAAACCCAGTCAAAGATGGTATTTTAACTAATTAAAAGAACAGCCTGCTAAATAATATAATATTTATATTAAGGAAATTTTGGTACAGATTTTTGGAAATGCATTCCTGCTGTGTTAGGTTGATATAATAACAGAAACATGCAAGTAAAAATTAGATTGAATTCTTTTCTTATTTATAAATCATGCTTATTGAAGAATTTCTACACGAGTGACTGAATACTGAAATCCTCCCTACAAAACTAGACATAAAAACACTAAAATCTAGAAACTGCAAGTGGCGTCCACAGCCAGCTTCTTTACAATGTTGGTGCCGCATTGAGGGTGTCCCAGTTTCTCCTCAGAAATTTCAATAGTGCACCTCTCTTTCCCAACACATGCCTGAAAATATTTAAACATGTGTGATTTAACACTGTAGCAAAAATTTAATTAACATTCTTTTAGAAAACTAGAAACTAATTACCTTGGCAATGATGTCTGAGACGTCAATAGACCCAGTACCCGCTTCGAAAGAACCACAGGTGCCAAGTGGATTGCCGAAGATGGCTGTTGTGATGTTGGAAATGGTTTTGCCTTGGCAGGATAACTCAACAGTGTTGCCGATATAAGCATCAAGACATGCTTCTTCAATTTCAACTGTTCGGAAGTTGACTAACGATGGGTGTCCTCCAAACTCTTCAAACAATACCAAGGAATTGCCGTCGTCCTTGAGCCATGAACGTGGCACATGGTACCTGCGGTCACCCATTTTAGTACTCTTTTTTTTTTTTTTTGTGATCTAATCTAACCTAGTGCTCACACATTAGGACTTACCATCTCTGGCTAGGCTCACCGCAACCAGTAACACACTTGTTGTTGTTATAGGGTCCACGATAGTCGCATGCATGTAGGTCACAACCATGTTCTTTGGCGAGATAGCTTGGCCAGTAGCGACCAATCAAGTTGCCATTAACCCAAGCAAGCCCTTTGCCTAATCCTTCCAAATCTACCACAACTGGCGCTGACCCTAATGGAGCTTTGAAGGTGGTCTACACATAAACCATGTCAATTAATGATTAAGAATGCTGTCAATTATTATGAGAAAGTAGTTATTTATTTTACCTTAAACCAGGTCATCATCCTCTTATTGGGAAGGTTATCTTCATTCCATTTGGATGAATTTGAACTGTACAGGCGTTGTTCATCCAAGCCTTGCAATCCAACAATGTAATTCCACTTGTGTCCCGATAAATCCTTAATTATTGTCTCATCACCCTTGCGTCCAATTATCTGAACTGGACCTTTAATTCCGCTGTCGTACAGATCAAACATTGGACCATAGTTCTGCAATTCAAAACGAGATTAATTAGAGATCTGATTTAAATTTATTAGTTAAACTCATTACATGTGATCAATATTACCTGGAACCCAACAGTCACACTGAGCAAGGCGAGCAAATTTTTTCCTGGATTCAGCTTAATCTTCTTCTCCCAGACATAATTGAAAACACCGTATGTAGCCCATTTAGAATCTAAAAATCGAATAAATTAAGGTTATCATATTTTATTATCCTAGTAACTGCATAAAAGGTCAAATTATTGAACTCTTTTGTCACATACCAATATATTCTCCGTTGAGGTATACATGAAGAACATGACCCGTCGCGTTAATTCGGAGGGTCATATCATCACACCAGACAGGATCGTCCTTTTCCAAGTTTATACTGTTGGCATCGGTTAAGAAAACCAGATATCGTAACAATTTATCTAACAATCAAACCAATAATTAAAGAAAAACAGACATAACTTAAAGAACTTACTTTGTAATGTACCACATGTAGTCACTGGCATCATTAGCAGCGTTCTTTTGATCAATGAGTCGATTTGCAGAGAACTGTCCCTTACCCAATTGTATGGCATTATTCAAGTTCTCAGGTCTCCATGACCATTTGAGAGAATCAGGTTGACACTCGGCCTCATTTGGTAGTCTACCCATCACTGAAGTTTGAGTGTTCACCTGTAATCACATAGTTGAGCCAATTAGCATTAATATTCCATCTGTAGATTAACCAAAATCTGAAAGCAATATATATATTTTATTACCTTGGCGGTATTGTAAACTTCGGTCTGGCAATCAGGAAGGATGGAGACAGACCATGCAGGAACTGTGTGTTCGATGCCATTCAAGGTCACTGTGGCATCTGAAGTAGCATTTGCATTCCCCAAGAAGCAGCATGAGCCACACTCAGTTGTATAAATAGTCGCCTATATAGTCATTAGGTACAAGAAATCATTAGCAAATATCTTAATTTGGTAAGTTGCTAGTGTTGAACTGAAACTTCATATACCGTAACAGAGTTGCCATAGTCTATGGTAGTAACGTTGCCTTCGGTGAGTTTGTCCTCAATGCTATGTAAAGCATCATGCAGCTGCTTCAAATGACCGTACTTTGGTTGATGAATATTTCCTGTTTTCATAAGAAAAAAGTTTGATTAGATAGTAATTTAAATAAGAAAACTAAGTAGTATTCAAATAAATGCAAAACATAGTATTGATTACTACCATATTCATCAAGCGGAGCATCATAGTCATAAGTAGTTGTAAGGTAAGGACCTCCGGAAGTCCTTCCAAAGTTGGTGCCTCCGTGATACTGAAATCACACCAAACAATTTAATGCAAATATAAGTAATTAAATGATAAACACAGAATAATTTGTAAAACTATAATAAATATTCCAAAAAGTAAGAGAAAAAAAAAACTCACCATATAATAGTTTTGGAAAGTGCCTCCCCTTTGGAAAAATCTTGCAACCGAGAAAGCAACATCCTCAGCAGTCCTATGTGGATCAGGACCGCCCCAACTCTTGAACCTATATTAATTAGGCGAAGCCAATTTGATCACACTTTTAAATTAAATTGTGTTTCTAAGTGAGAAATAAATTAAATTATCCACTTACCAGCCGGTCCAATTCTCGGTCCACATTTTAGGGCTATTGGGTCTATTGGGTGAGAAAGAATCACAATACCAACCATTGCATGTGTTGAGCTGCAGAAAATAGTTTCTTGTGTTCAATTAAATAAGAACGGTAAAATTAAAAATTGGATGTTCATCGACCATTTGAATTTATAGGTTACCATAGGCTCAGGAGCATCGTTCTGTTGGCACATAATCCATGGAACTCCAATGTTCTGAGAGTCAGCCATACTTGCGCACCATTCTACGTATGCGTTTCCAGGAGCTCCATAGGCTGACTGGACATTGCCATATTCGTTCTCGATCTATATAAATGTTCAGAAAAGTTGGATAGTTCATTGCACATTTTAGTCATTTATAACGAACACTAATGTTTAACAGAAGAAGTGTCACCTGCGCAATAATGATGGGACCTCCTTGGCTGGCAAGAAGCTTCTCTTTCTTTACCATGTCCACTATCAACGTTGTAAAGTTTTGCATCTCATTCTGAAAAACTCATATTAGTGTACAAAAACATTAACCACAAGTTGCAAGAAAAGTTCAATTTTTGCATCTCATTCTGAAAAACTCATATTAGTGTACAAAAACATTAACCACACATTGCAAGAAAAGTTCAATTTACGTACCATGTAAACACTGTTTGTAGTGCGGAGCTCAACACCGGGAAGATTGTGGAGCCACACAGGGAATCCTCTATTATTTCATTAAAAGAAAAAAGACTAATTAGATTCATCAGATAATAGCATGCTTAATTAAGACAATCCGATAGATAGATACCCGTAGTTCCATTCAGCACAGACATAAGGTCCAATGCGAAGAATAGCGTAAAGACCCTCTTTCTGAATGGTTTTCAGGAATCTGATAAGATCAAGATTTCCTTCAAAATTATATTGGCGACGAGCAGGTTCATGTGCATTCCAAAACACATATGTCTCTATTGCGTCCAACCCTCCTTCCTTGGACTTCTTAATCAGGTCTGGCCACATCTGTCACATTCAAAGTATATTCATTAGTAAAACCGTAGCTACTAAGGAGATAAGAAAAGAGGATGTTTGTACTCCATGATCCATATACCTCAGCTGTACTTCTGGGGTAGTGAATCGCTCCAGAGAGTAAAACCCTACGCTTCCCATTAAGGGTGAGGGCTCTTCCATCGTGTAAAACTTCCAGCGCATTGACGCAAGTAGCAACAGCTACTACCAATGCCAAGCATAAGTAAACAATAACCTTAGAAGAAGTCATGACAATTGACTAGAAGAAAAGGTGAAGAGTAATGAGCTGATGTTTCTGGTTGAAGAGCCTACGTATTTATATATACTTCTGGAGCAAATATCGTGAGTTGATATCTCTTAGTCCAACCGAATCTCCATCAATATCTATCGTTATAGTTATTGATTCATTATCGAAATCAAAGAAGATTTTACAAGTAAGATAACACGAAAGGTTGTTACTAAATTATAATCCTTTGAATTTTTGCAGTTGCGCTCTGAACGTTTACAAACTGTGCTATTTACTCATACATTATGCCACACACTACCTAATTAGCATACATAAATCATAACATAGTATATCTAATTAAACTAATCGTAAATTAAATATCTAATTCTCAATTTTAATAGCATTTGTGATTTCGGATGCCTCTTCAATAGATGGATTAACATAAATGACTTAGGGATTTGTCACAAATATTATGGTTTTAGATGGATTAATGCTAAGTTGAGTTCTTCCATATATACATTATTTGCTCTATGTCATATTTGTTATCATTTCGTCAAAATCTGGAAAGTGTTTGTGTAATGTAGTAGCTTATGGTTATACCTATGCCACACTTATTATCATTTCTTAGACGTAACGTCATCGTGAGAAACAATAAAGGAAATGTTGGTGCGAAAGATATTGCATAAGATTATATTTATTAATTTAAACTCACTTCTCATCCTTATGAAAGAAAAAAAGAAAAAACAAAAGAAAGAGAGAACCTGTTAATCGAAAGCAACATGAAGTCCATATATTACAAATTCAAGCAAACTTATTAATGGTTTTAATTCACTCAGTTAATCACACGCTAAGTATCATGGACTGTGCTCTTTTATTTTAACTGAATAATTAAAAAGTAACCGTCCTCATCTTAAGAATCATATGAAAAGTAAAAGACAAGACACCCCTATCGAAATCAAGATGAATTGTTACAGGATTCTGAAACCAAGGAAGAACTCGATTAATAGACTGCTTAAAGAGAGGCAGTTACCATCAAACTGTATCAATTTTAAATTGTGTGTTTATCATAAGAACTGTCTTTGACTAAACCATACTTGTCCATTCGATCACACTATACTTTTATCCCTTTAGGTTAAAGTGTTCTCACTAAAAAATGATGAAAAATTCATTTTCTTATTTAAGCTTAAATAAGAATAAATTAAAAGGATTTGTTATAAAGAAGTACGTTAGGACAAGCTATAAATATGATTAATAATAAAGTATATTCCAGTGGAATTACAAGTAAGACTTTATTGAGAACAAATCAATTAATGTATAGGATTGGGTTAGAATAATGGAGTAGGTAAGATGACCGAAAACAATTGTACTGATGCTGACAAATGTGCTTAACATTAAGAGTGTGTTTGGTTCAGCTTTTGGCAGGTAGAAAAGTACTTTTTTTTACCGCAAAAACTATTTTAAAGAAAAAATAAGTGTTTGACTGTAAACTTCAAAAGTACTTTTGGAGTAGAAATAGCTTTTTTAAAAACTAAAATACAGCTTTTTCAAAAGCTCAAATTTGGAGCTTTTCAAAAAAGCACT
>JANZXR010000171.1:13961175-13979803 GCA_027575705.1 Erythroxylum echinodendron | reverse complement strand
TTCTCAGAAAAGCTCTACTGACAAAAGCTCTATTGACAAAAGCTCTACTGATATAAGCTCAACCAAACAGGCACTAAATATAATATTCCATTTCTTATTATACATATCATAATCTGTCTATTCAATTTGCAAAATCTTATATTCTACACGATGATTAAAGAAAGTTGAAGAGTTCATAAGAATCCATCTCTTTTTTTTTTCAAAAAAAGAACTTTCCCAGGTTGTTATTTTAATTTTTCTTACGCAAAGATAGAAGATACAACGCGTGGTGCACGATTGTAGAACAACTCAAATAATATTAGATATGGTACGGGATACAGATTAACCGATTGCATCTGAATCAATTTGAGTCCTAATGACACATTAGATCATGATCAAATAATATTAGATATGTTTACAGAATTTATTGATTGTGTCTAAATCAATTTACTTTAGTGACTGGATGAGTCCTAATTAACGTTAGCTTATAACAAAAAGGATAAGTTTGCTTTTTGACGATACGCCACAATGACTATTGATAACTCGAGTCCTAATGAAACATTAGGTTGTCAGCAATAAGTATATATATATATAAATTCAAACCAAATTTTACTTAAAATCTCTTTTTCGATCCTTTTAGGTGGAATATTAGAAATAAAATAATTTATAAAGTTGAGGACTTAAAATTAAGTGAAATAAAGGATTCCATTGTTCACCTTCTTATGCTTATTTGTCTTTTACTCGTTTATTTTCCAAGTATAAATATAAAGTGTTTCTTGTCACTATATAAGAGTCAAGCTTCGTTCATCTTAATTAAGTTGATCACACACCTTTCAATTAAAACAAAATCTTAAAACTAGTAATAACAATGATAAATAATGACAATGGGATCTATATTCTATATTTTGGTTAGTTTTATTATTTATTAATATCAAATAAAATTTCAATTTAACATATTCGTATTGAATGAATGGTTACATGTAAGAGTCCAGAATATTAACTCGTCCGAAATGTATTTCTCAAAAAAATCAAAAGATTACGGTCAATTATTGAAGGACAAAAGGAAAAGACTAAAAAGGACAAAACACCTTGACATTTGGTGTTCCCATTGACAGGAGAAAAGGACCCAGTGGAGGGGTCACTGTCGTATTGAAGCCCGAAAGTGAAATGTTGGGAAAACTGATGTGAAGTGTAAATATGGCATATACTGCAAGGAAGAGAAGGCATTTTGCAGCCCGAAGTGTCGATTGAGGCAAATAATGATAGACAAACGCAAAGAACAATGTAGAACAACAGTAGATATTTCAAGCTCTTCTTCTACTACTAGTCCCATCTTCTCACCGGGAATTCTAGCCATTTAGCATAGTCAATAAAAAGGTGGCAAAGAAAAAATGGAGAATTTTATGTATATTATGTTAAGTGATCATTTCATCACAAAAGTTTAAGTTATTGTGTGAGGCCAACTTAATTGGTTTTATATATTCATTAACACACCCCTCAAGTGAAAGCTCTTTGGGCTTAAAACTTGCATAAGTTCACTCTACATTGTGTTGAATAATAGGTGGGTGGTAGGATTTGAACTCATGATCACTTGATCACAGAGACTTTGATACCAAATTAATGACCGTTTCACCACAAAAGCTTAAGCTATTGTGTGATACCAACTTAATTGGTTTTATATGTTCACTAAAATATTATAGAGGAAACCAAAAAAAGGAATTTTTGCTCGGATTTTATTTATAGAGTTTAGTGTTTTTAATTTGCAACATGAAATCATGGATGTGACTTTGAATTCCTTCTCTTTTTATAACTCACAATTTCATAGTGGGTTCTGGGACATAGTTTGGTGGTAGAAAGGTCCTCAGCAAATTAGATCGTTCCTTTGGCTTCTCTCGCGGCTGTCTCCTTACAACCCAGCAACATATTCTTTGTCATATTGCTCTAGATATAAGCTGTTTCTTATATGGAGAAACAGAAACTTGTACACATGTGGTACGAGATTGGGCCTGGGCTAAAGTCATTTGGCTTTCTTTGCTGTCGTCTGGTTTCCCGGATGCATTCTATTCCTTGGCATTACTGAATGAATGAAACTTAATCTTCAAAGTAAATGTTAGTTACATGATCTTGATTGGCATACCATTTTTAGGGTAACATATTGATTCATTTGGTATTGGAGAAACCAAAACATTTTTAATTCAAGTTTTCGATGGCCTGTGAACCCGTGCCAGCTTACTCTTGAATATGTGTTTTGGATAAATCAATCTTTTGAGTTGCGCATTCGAGTTGTGGTGGATTCTGGCATTCAGTTTGAGAAGTTAATGGGATGGTCCCCTCCGTCAAGTGATTGGATTCGGTTGAACACTGATGGAGCGTTTAAACAATCTACTGGTGTAGCCTCAGTAGAGGGTATTATCCGAGATAGTACTAGGAAGTGGCTAGGTGGGTTTGTTCAGAAAATTGGGTGTTGCACTTCTATAGGAGCTGAGTTTTGGGGAGTTTACTCTTGATTAATGCTTGCTTGGGATCTTGGCTTTCGAAGAGTTGAATTGGAAACTAACTCACTAGTTGTTATTAATACGCTGTTTTCCTCTTTGAAGTTGAAGGCTGCAACTAGCTTTATTGTCCAAGGCATTTTGAGCCTCTTGTTTAAAGATTGGTCAGTTTGTCCTTGACATACTTACAGGAAGGTAACTGGTGTGCGGATTGACTAACTAATTATGGCATCTCTTTTGGTGTTGGGGTCACTTATTTTTTCTTTTTCGAATAGGAAACTATTAGCGTAGTGGATTGAGAAAAACACTTCTTTTTGTCTCTAACCCATCCTTTGTTCAAAGATATACGTATGTAGATCGGTTTGTACTGTAGATTATTCAAGCCTACACCCGCAGTCTCACATAAATGACAAGTCTATTAAGGTAAATTTTCTAGGACCAGAACCAACTAGTTAAAAAGTGGGACATAATATACTGGGACATCCGTATCCTTGTCAACGTCAAATTTACCACCCAAGTCTAAAAGTACTCACAAGAAGCTCTCATTTTAGGAACAAATCTCTTTATTCCTACTCCACACCTCACTGGCCATTTCTAAGCATGACATCCGATCTCGCTTCAGCTTCTTCATGATCATCCTGTCCCATTATACTCCCTAAACTTCTACTATTTTTACCAATGTGATGGTCCTAATCAGAAGCAATAACTTAAGGAGCTTTAGACTTTGGGCTTCCACCCATTGACAACTTGTACTTGGACATGTGAAAAATTGCAATTGATGGCGAGAGGAAGGCTACTAATTTTCAGAGCATCTCTGAGAAATTTCTTGATAACAGTGCCGGTGACCTTGATCTGACCATATACCTTGAGGCATTATAATCTAACCACACAGTGACGGTGGCATTGTTCAAACCACACAATAAAAGAATTGAAAATTTCGAATGATGTAGTCTTGCAAAAATTCTGATTTAGTTGTAGTTATTTTTAACACAAATAAAAATATAAAAATTAAATACAAACAAATTAATACCTGAAATTTGGTAATGCAGTTCGGCACACTTTGCCTATATTTAGGGACCCTTACTCAGCTTAATTACTTTCACCCGTAATATAACAATAGTTTTACTCAAGGCATTACAGAACTGACTCATCCAACCCTTGATACTATCTCTCTTTCTCACTACCCGTAAAAGTAAATCACACCCAATAGTATGACCGTCTCGTACTATCCTCAATAAAGGATTTTGTCAACAATAGTTGATAATAAAGGATGAAAATAAAATAACTGAAGTGATTGAAATAACAATGAACATAAACAAAGACACTTGAGAAAGGAAACAACTTCCCTAACAATGTAACTTTGTCAACTATAGAATGAGAAGTTGTCCATTAAAAGAATCTACTATGAAACTTTAACATCGTCACTAGAACATCCCACATATAGTAGCTGAAAAGTCATTAACGAAGCAAACATCTTTCCATCGAAAACATTGTAAACTATAAAGCTGCAAAAACACAAAGACTGTTGGAAGTTTTTCACACAAAAGCCATTATCGATGATAGCCTAAAAATTCCCTCACAGTAGATAGAAAACACAACTCCTTAATATAGAAAAATCACTAAAAAAATAAACTTTTCTTCACCTAAACATTTCAAAAAATGGAGCTACAAAATCCACGATGCCTGCTGGAATTTTATGCACACCACCACCACTATCGACAGTCACCAAAAACATACACGATCAACTCTCAATCAGTCCAACAAAAATCAACCAACCTATAAAAAATAGCAGCTACTAAAATCACGAAAACATTTGGAGTTTTCATATACCACAAATCACAAAAGACAGCCACACAATTAACACTCTATTGACAATCAACAGCTAAAAACTAGAAAAGAAAATAGCTCCCAAGTTACACAAGATAGGCATTAATTATCGGTGAAAAATTAATAAAAAATCACGCAATACATAAAAACACAGTCTCCAAAATCACGTAATCCTTGATAGAAAATTCAGCAACACCCAAAATAATATAAATTTCCCAATTAGCTATCAAAAATCATCAAAATAACCCTAAAATTCTAACTGTCAAAAGTCACACGTAATCTATATTTTCATGCTAAAAAATGACAACACTTCAGCCCATATCTCACCCAAATCGCAGCCACAATCCAGTTGCCATAATCAAGTCAAATTTCCATAAATTTGCTTTCTTAGATAACCATTATCCCAAAATGGGATATCTATTAAATCTCATCTTGATTAAGATTTTAAACTTATCAAACTTATTTTGAAAGAGTCCTACATTAACCCAACTAAGTCCAATTATCAAATAATGTCTAAAATTAATAATAAGATATCATGACCTATATCTTAACAATCTCTCCCTTTTTGGTATTATTTGTCACAAATTAAAACTCTTCCTAAAGAAGATAATTAGATGCATAGTATTAAGTTAACAAAACACCTAGGAAGTCGCTCGTAATCAAACATCAAGTTCTAAAGAACATCCGTCAAGTTCTTCAAGTTCAAGAAACATCCAAAGAAACAATAATCTCACAATTATCCAATCATCCAAACTTTTCCCCCTTGGGACAAAAAGACGCTAAAAATTAAGACTAATAGTCATAGAGATACCTTAAAATCTCCCCCTGAAATGAACAATCATATCAGATGAAAATAAACAATCCCATACCTCCCCCTTGGGACAAATCAATGCCAAAATGAAGAATGCCTTTAATAAGATTAATCTCAGTGAATAAAGAGGCAGACAAATCATCAGTAGGTATAGTGAAAGAATCATAAGCACGCCTAGATGATAATTTACCATTAGTCAAAACACTAGCCAATATATCATTACTTACATTAAAGTCATCCGCATACGACTGATTAAATTCATAAACCCTAAAAGTGCATTCAATGAATCATAATCAAACTTAATCAATGTCTTCCTCACATAAAACAGAAAAAATCATAAAGTTGTATCATCCAAAACTCCTTTATTCAAATCACAATAAAATTTTCATACCAACTCAGCATTGACAAGACAATCAAATCGTTTCCGCAATTTTATACTAGTACCATGCAATTGAACAAAGATTTTCACACATAAAGCACACTTTGCAAATCTTATTTCATGAGAAAATTTCCAGTGAAAGCATATTGCCCAAACTCATACAGCTTACGATATAGAGAGAAACTATAATAAAACTTGAAAGACATAAACCATAGAAAACTTGAATCTTCCTATAGGTCTCTAACTAATTATGAACATCATCTTGACATAACTTCGTAAATCAAAATCCAAAAGTAGATTTCTCAAATCATCAAGCAGAGCCTCATTTTTCACAATAAATTTACTATTCAATAAGCAAGAAAAGTCAAACACACACCAATCACCTGAACCTTATAAAACCTATAAATTAAAAACTCAGAAAGTCTAGACGTTAACTCCTTCGAGCCCCTTTTTTGTTTTTTCAATAAACAACATCAATACGCTTCAAAAATTTAAAGAACACAGCCCCTGTGCCCCTTGAAGAAATTCAAACCTGGCCTTATTCCTTGTCACACTAACTTTGTCATCAGATGTTTAGTTGATTGCTCCCTCATAAGCTATTGTTGTGAATGATGCAGCTAGAAAGAACTTGAGATTGCAAAAGACTATTCTCTTAGCCATTTATTGAATGTAAAACATCCATCTTATAGACAAATACAAACGACTCTTTTTACATGATAAACTCAAGATTAACTTTCTAATCTCCTAACCAACCTTAACTTCCTAGGATCACGCTCGAAACTTAACTAGCTAAAACTTAAGCGTTAAACATCAACTAAATCCTAACAAATCAGACTAGGTTAGCACCTGTATGTAGCTTCCATGCACCATGTCTTCTTTCACTTTGGATCATATTTCCAACACTCCCCCTTGATCCAAAGTCCACTATCGACAATCTTGTTCGAAGACTCTCAAACTTATCTTATGGAAGAGCCTTAGTCATGATATCTACTAGATGGTTTTTTGACTTGCAAGTTACCATGTTGATCTCTCCATTTGCTACTAGCTCCCTTATATGATGATATTTGATTTCAATGTGCTTTGCTCTCCTATGTAGTACCAGGTTCTTTGTGAGTGCCACTGCAGATACATTGTCACAATGCATTGATGACGATTCAACTTGCTTCTGATTCATATCCCCGAACAATCTTCACAGCCATATAGCTTGACATGCAGTTGTAGAAGCAACAATATACTCTGCTTCTATGGAGGAAAGGGCAACTGTTGCTTGTTTCTTTAAAGTCCAAGATACTAGTCTGGCTCCCAGCAAGAAACAGTTATCGGTTGTGCTTTTTCTGTCCTCTACCAAACCTCCCCAATCACTTTCACTATATCCCTTTAGCTCGAGTTCACCTCCCCCTTCATACCAAATTTTGAAAGTTATAGTTCCTGCAACATACCTAAGAACTCTTTTAGCAGCGCCTAGATGATGCTTTGAGGGACTATGCATGAACCTTGATATAAAACCTACTGCATAGGATAGATCAGGGCATATATGAGTGAGATAGATCGGTCTTCCCACCAGGCTTGTATACTTTCCAGCATCCACCATTCTTGTACCATCCTCTAGTAGTTGTCTTTCATTAGTGTTCATTGGAGTAACCACCCGGATTTGAAACTGATGAAGTAAATCTGTTGCATAATTCTGTTGTCCCACAAAGATGCCTTCATGCATTTGAACAACCTCAAGTCCTAGAAAATAACTAAGTTTACTAAGTCAGATATTTCTAACATCTCCATCATTAAAACTTTGAATTCATTAAGAAGGGAGGAAGATGAACCTGTGTTGATCATATCATCTACATAGAGACTAACCAACATAATTTCATCAATACCTTGATTTCTGAGGTACAACGTTGGCTCGTTTGGACTACGAATGAAGCCACTTTGATTGAAAAACTCATCCACCTTATTGTAATAGGCTTTTGGAGCCTGTTTCAACCCATAAAGTGCCTTTCTCAATTTATATACTTTGCTTTCCATACCTAAGACTTCGAAACCTTCGGAATGTTGGACATAGACCTCTTCCTTAGGCTCACCATTAAGTAAGGCATATTTCATGTCGAACTGATGAATTGGCCATCCAAAATGAGATGCTAATGCAAGTATCAATCTTGTTTCAAACCTGGCCACTGGTGAGAAAGTTTCTCCATAGTCTATTCCTTGTTCTTGTGCATAACCTTTCGCCACCAGCCTCGCCTTATGCTTCAAAATGCTCCATCCGATTTGTACTTTGTTTTAAAGATCCATTTGAGGCCTATGGCATGCTTTCCTTCTATAAGGTCTACTAGTTTACAGGTATTGTTTCTTTCAATGGACTGAATTTCCTCCTACATGGTTTTCTTCCACACTCCATCTTATATGGCTGATGCTGCACATGTAGGTTCGCCAGCAAATAAGGCCAAAGTTAAAGAATATAAATCCTTGAGACTCCTTCCTCTTTTCTTTGGTGAGTGAGTAGTGTCTTGAAAAGGCGTATCTGGAGTACTCCCAACTCCTGTTAGAGACATCTGCCTTTGAGAAACTGGTGTTTGTGGCTACACTTCTTCTTCTACTTCCTCCATATCTGAGGCTTCGACCATTTGGGGATTCTGATCCTCTTCTCCATCTTTATGGCTTCCTCTTTCATTGAATTGGATATTCCTACTTATGATAACCTTTTTTGCTTGAGGGTCGTATAAATTGTAGGCCTTTAGGTTTATGCAGTAGCCTACAAATATACACTTCTTGGATCTTTAGTCCTATTTATTTTTATCTGTGGGCGTCAGCACATAACAGATAGAGCCAAAATTGTGCAAGTGACTTACAGAAGGTTTCATACCATGCCATGCCTCACATGGAGCCATGCTTTACACTGCTATTGTTGGAGATGGATTTAAAATATAGACAGCTATAGCAGCTCCCTCAGCCTAGTATATATCAGACAACTCTTTTCCTTTGATCATCGATCTAGCCATCTCTACTATCGTTCTATTCTTCCGTTCAGCAATTCCATTCTGCTCAGGAGTGTAAGGGGCTATGAGCTCACACTTGATGCCTTACTCTTCACAAAAGCGTTGGAACTCTTGTGAACAGAACTCCCCTCCTCTATCTGTCCTTAAGGTTTTAATGAAACATCCACCTTGCTTTTTGGTCAATGCCTTAAACTTCTTGAAATTGTCAAACACCTCTGATTTATATCACATAAAATAAATTAGCTTATTCAGGAGACATTGTCAATAAAAAGTAGGAAGTACTTACTACCAGCCAATGACTTAGTTTTCATTGGACTACACACATCTGCATGTACTAGCTCTAATCTTTCAGTCGCTCTTCTGTCCTGTCCTATTAGGAAGGCTCTTCGGGTTTGTTTTCCAAGTGCAAATCCAGTTCACACATGATTTGTATTCTTGATAGGAGGCAGTGCCTGTACAAACCTCTTGTTGGACAGCAATCGCAGACCTTTAATATATAAGTGTCCATATCGTTCATGCCATAAACTTTTCTCGTCAGACACCATCTTGCTCATCATGGCATGCAATCCACTATCACTCATATCCATACATTTTACTTTCAGTCATCCTTGCTTGAATGATAACCTCGCTTGTTTTCTTGCGAACCATGCATGCTCCTTGATCAAACTTAACACTCATTCCAGACTCCATCAATTGCCCAATACTCAACAAGTTATGCGCTAGGTTAGGAGCACAGTTTACATTTCGGATCATCCTTTCTTATCCATCAACAGTAATTGTCACGGTACCTTTGCCTTCAATTTGCACTTGCTTGTCATCTCTAAGGTGAACCTGGGCTTTGTGTGTTTCATCCAACTCTTTAAACTTCCCATGCTTTCCATCATGTAATTCAAATAGGCGTTGTCTGTGTACCATAGATCATTAGGAGAATCATTGGCACCTATTTGAGTCATGAACAGGTAATCTTCTTCTTCTTCTTCTACAAACTGGGCTTGATCATCCTTACTCCAGCAATTGTTTTCAAGATGGCCGAACTTTTTACAGTACGTGCATTGAATAGAGCTCCTTCCTCTACCTCTTCCTTAAAGAATCCTCTCCCCTTTCCTTTGAAATTTCTTCCACATTCACTTTAAACTTGGAAGGCTTGTTCATCTTCCCTTGCTGCACTTCTGTTTATCCGAGCCTTATGAGCTTGAAGGGAACCCATTAGCTCATCAGGTGATAAAAAAGAGAGGTCTTTAGATTCTTCTATAGCAGTAACTTTATAATCGAACCTTAGATGTAGGCTTCTTAGCACCTTTGCCACCATCATCTCATCTGTCATTTTGTCTCCATATGCACGAATCTGTGCCACAATTGTGCTGACTCTCACCAGGAATTCCTAGACCTTCTCATTGCTTTTCATATTGATGGTTTCAAACTCTCTTTGTAGAGCTTGAAGCTTCATTGTCATCACCTTCACTGATCTTTGATATTTAGTTTTAAGGATCATCCATGCTTCATTTAAGGACGCGACTGCAGCAATCCTTGAGAATATGACTTCATCCATTGCTTGCTAGATGAAGAACAGAGCTTTTGCATCCTTCTCTTGATTTTCCTTGCTTCTTACATCATCATAACTTCCCTTAAGTATGCCCTTTTCTACGAACTCCCATAAGTCTTACAACTTAAAGAGGGTCTTCCTCTTGATACTCCAATATTCATAGGAGTCTCTTTTAAATACGGGTATTTAGGGTTAAGAAACATTCATGGAGTTGATGTTGCTCGACATATTGCAGTGTTTTGAGTTCTTTGCAAGCTAGATAGCCAAGGTTAAAACCTGGCTTTGATACAACAATGTTGTTGTGAATGATGCAGCTAGAAAGAACTTAAGATTGCAAAGAATTTTTATCTTACCCATTTATTGAATGTAAAACGTCCATCTTATAGACAAATACAAATGATTTTTTAATGAGATAAACTCAAGCTTAACTTTCTAATCTCCTAACCAACCTTAACTTCCTAGGATCAAGCTTGAATCTTAACTAGCTAAAACTTAAACGTTAAACAACTAAATCAACATATCAGACTAGGTCAACGCCTACTTGCAGCTCCTATACACCACGTCTTCCTTCACTTTGGATCATATTTAACCAATTAGTCTTTTGTTTGAACAATTTCTTTACTAACATCAACTAACTGTGAATCTGGGCAGTTTTTTATTTTTGCTTCTTTGCGTCTTTATATTGGTTCAAAAGTTTGGTCTTGAAGGTTTTCTTCTACCAACAAGTTGGTTTTAAACCATCCACATGAAGCACATCTTTGAAGAGTGGCAGTTCATCCACACAAAGTGTCCTTCTTATAATAACTGTGACCTTCTTTCCATATCCAAAAGTAATGTGTTTATCCATACAACTTTGATCATGCATCAAGTAGCTTCTTTCACTCTTTCTAACCTAAGTATGTTTTGGTAACATGGGATGTTGCTAGAATTTTAATGAAGAGTGTCTAGATTTTCAGTTTTGAGCTCTTTGAAATATCATTTGTAACATTTTGGCTTTATATACCTGATAACCCCACAAAAATGACATATATGTATAAACTTTCAATTCGCCCTTGAGATTTCTCCTTTGAAAAATCTAGCATCATCATTTTTCCCATCATTCAAGTTGAAACATTCACCTTTTTAACTAATACCTTGAGTGTCTTCTTTACTCTTACCAATATCTAACAATTTTTTTAACTTTTCGGTACCTCCATTTAACATTCTTATTTCCTTTTTCCATACTAACTAACTTCGACTTTGTTTCATCAAGCTCATCTATTGTAGATAACAACTACTTCTCTAAATCTTAAATGATGTTCTTCGTAGAAGAGTTTTCCTTCTTTAGCTTTTCATTCTTCTTACATGTTTGCACCCACTTTGCATACATTAACTCATAGGCTTTGTAAATATCCTCACCTTTATCCTCTAAATCACTGTCATAATCTGAAGTTAAACTTTAGACTAATTCATCTGTGTTTTTTCTAAAATTCTGGATTGGTTTAACCACGATTTCATCACAAGCTTCTTCCTTCTTGATTGTTGTTAAGCAAGCAACTGAACTTTTGCTATATAAAGCAACCAATATTGTATTACTCACATATTCCTCTTCACTGCTGTACTCACTTTCAAATTCATTCTCACTTTAAGTGCTCGTATAAGACTTTCCTTTTCTTTTCTTCAAAGTGTTAACACATTTTGCTTACACATGTCCAAAGCCTTGACATTCATGACATTGAATTTTCTTCACTTTTCTTTCACCCTTTTGAGTTTTAACTTATTGTATGAAGTTATTATTTAATGAGCTCCCGCCATTTTTCCTAAACTCAGATCTATCCTTCTTTATTTTCTTTAACCACTTGTTGAAATTTCTTGCTATAACTCATTCTCATCAGATTCATCTCCTATTTAATTAACGACTTTACCAATCTTAGCTTGCAATGCCAATTTTTTGTTCTTCTATCGTTTATCCTTCAACAAATTCATCTCAATGTTGGTGAGAATCCTAATTACCTTATCCAAAGACAATTCATTGATATCATGAGCTTCTTCGATCACTGCAATTGACGATATGAATCTTGAAGAAAATGATCTCATTGTCTTCTCAACAAGTTTTATATTCGAATACTTCTTCCCAAGTTAATGTGCTTAATTGGTATGTCGCGCAGTCTCTCATGGAAGTCTCTAATAGTTTCACTCTTATCCATGTTTAACTCTTGAAATCTTATAGCCAACATTTGAAGTTTCAAAGCTATCATATATTTCGCTCCCTCATGTATAGTTTGCAAAGTGTCCCATGTTTCTTTCACTGATTCATAGGCTGATATCATAGTAAAACGACTTTTATCAACTGCAATGAAGATGGCGTGCATGGTTTAAGAATTTCCAAGCTCTCTCTTATTCAACCCTTGTCCACTTAGATGCATCTTTAAGCACTATTTCTCCCTTTCCATCATCGTCATTGGATGTGTCTAGTCATTTAAAAATGTTCCATGCTTTTGTTCCTTGTGCCTGAATAAATGCTTTAATCCATGATTTCCACGCAGGATAATTGGAGCCATCTAGCAACGGTAGCTTAGTGATTGATGTCCCTTCTCTTGTAGCCATAATTGCGAAATATGGATCTACACCAACTTGACATACCAAGTTCTGATTTGGTGATCCTCTTTAATATCAATTGAAAATTCACGAAGGATATAGTTTTGCAAAAATTTTGGTTCAGCTGCAGTTTTTTCTAGCATAAAAAAAAATAAAAAAGTAAAATGTAAAATAAACAAATAACACCTGAGATTTGGTAACGTAGTTCGGCATAACTTGCTTACATCTGCGAGACCCTCACCTAGTTTAATTACTTTCACTTGTGATACAACAATAGTTTTATTCAATTGATTACAAAACTGACTCACCCAACCCTTAACATTATATCTCTTCCTCACTACTCTTGAATGTAAATCAAACCCAATGATACGACTATCTCATACCAACCTCAATAGTATTTGATAGTAAATGATGAAAATAAAATAACTCAAGTGATTGAAATAACAACGAACATAAATAAAGACACTTGAGAAAGAAAACAACTTCCTTAACAATGTAGCTTTGTTAACGAAAGAATTAAAAGTTGTCCATCAAAAGAATATGCTGTGAAGCTTCAATATTGTCACTGGAATATCCCACGCACAGCAGCTAAAAAGTCACCAATGAAACAAACGTCTTTCCACCAACAACGTTACAAACTATAAAGATGTAAAAACATCAAGATTGTCGGAAGTTTTTCACATGAAAACCACTAACCTTGATAGTCCAAAAATTCCCTCACAGTAGATAGAAAACATAGTTCCCCAATCTAGAAAAATCACCAATAAAATAAATAAAATAAACTTTTCTTCATCGAAACGTTGCAAAAGATAGAGCTAAAAAATTCATAAAACTTGCTGGAATTTTATGCGCATACCACCACTATCGACAACCACTAGAAAAACACACGATCAACTCCCAATTAGCCCAACAAAAATCACCCAAACGATCAAGAATGGTAGCTAATAAAATCATGAGAACATTTGGAGTTTTCATACACCACAAATCACAAAAAATAGCTACATAATTAACACTCCATTGACAATCGATAGGCAAAAACTAGAAAAGAAATCAGCTCCCAAGTTACACAAGACAGCCCTTAATTATCAATGAAAAATTAAAGAATACCAATTGTTAAAAATCACGCAATCCACAAAAACACAGCCTTTAAAATCACGTGATCCCTTGACAGAAAATTCAGCAACACCCAAAATAATATATATTCCAATTAGCTGCCGAAAATCATGAAAATAATAAAATCCCAGCTGTCAAAGTTCACACAAAACCTATATTTTTCGTGCTAAAAAATGACAACATTTCAACCCATATCTCACCCAATTCACAACCACAATCCAGCTGCCATAATCAAGTCAAATTTTCATAAATTTACTTCCTTAGATAACCATTATCCCAAAATAAGATATCTATTAAATCCCATCTTCACGACAGTTTTAACCTTATCAAATTTATCTTGAAAGAGTCCTACATAAACCCAACAAAGTGTGATTATCAAATAATGTCCAAAATTAAATAATAAGATATCATGACCTATATCTTAACAAGAAATGGTGGGAGAATATTATGTTCCATTCAAGCAGATAAATGAGCACATTAATGGTGTAACAATGATCCAACCACATAGCTTGAGGATGGTCATGCTCATGTCTGACACGAAAGTTACTGCACTAAATTCAGAGTTTGATTCTACTTTATTGCTTTTGGGGAATCTATAATTTGTTGCTTGTCAATGTAATAGCCATTGTTAGGTAGAAATTGAGAATAAATTGTTATAGGGTACGGGTAGAAGGGGAAGGTATAGTTACAATGCACAATGTGAATGCTCTCTCTTATGGTTCAAGAGTCATCCAAAACCTGCTGAAGTTCTTTTACTTTTCAATCTTTGCATGTTTTTCACCTTAGATTATGAGTTCTTAAAGCTAGTGGTATGTGAGTATCGTAGTTGGCTCTATCTATGCATTTGTTATCTTAAATTATTGATACTGTAATCTCTTATGAAAAAACTAATGAATAGGTATCTCTGCACTACAACAGAAGGGGCTTTTGGCAATGAAAATTTTTGTTGTTAAAAGTCTTCCATTCGTCACTGATAATATTTTGCAACGATACCAAATTGTCACTTAAATGGTTGCAAAATCCTGGTAGTAAAATATTATAAGCGATATTTTTACCAAATCGTCGCGAATTATATTTCACTACGAGCTAAGTGTAGTTAAAAGAGATAGACGATAAACCAAATCATCGCCAATTCTATTTTGGTATGCTTAGGTCTCGTGATTAAATGTTATTAGCTACATTAGCATAAACATAGGTGATAATATTGAGTGACTAATCTTGAATCAAAGCCCAAAAGTATTGGTGACCATTAAATATTCATAGTAAATACTTTTTAGCAATGTTTTTTAAAACGTAGCTAAAAGTTATTGATGATATTTTTAGTAACTTAGCTAAAAAGTTTTGATGACGATTTTGGAAACGTAGCCAAATCTTTTTAGCTACTTTTTTAATTTTTTAATAAAAATTATTATTAAAAATTTTATCATGTTAATTATAAGTGTTGGTAACATTTTAATCCATATTATTGTTTGTAATATTTAGATTTTTTGTTTTATAATTTATTAAATGAAAATATAATTAAAAATAATTAGAAATTAGAAGCATTTTATATAAAAATAAAATAGAAATAATTTTTATTACAAACATTAACAAAAATACTTATGTATAAACTAAGATTTGTTTTCATCACCACTACTAGTTACATAATTTGGGCCAAGTATTTGTTTGACCATATTTTAAGCATGGCCAACTTTCATCAATAATTTTTATTACAAACATTAAAAAATATACTTATGTACAAATTAAGAATTGTTTTCATCATCACTAATAGTTACATAATTTGAGCCAAGTATTTGTTTGACCATTTTTCAAGCATGGCCAAGTTTTGTTCAGTACGGTCTAACTTTTGGTCATTAAGTTCTAACTTTTCTTCATTACATCGTAATTTATCCTTAAGCAACTGGTTCTCCTCTTGAAAACGGGCAACATAAGCTAGTTTTGATGAGGATGGAGAAGTTGGATTAGGGCCAAACCCAAAACCTTTGATATGGCCAGATTTTGTACCAAGCACGTTGCTGCAAATGTCATGTAAATTTGGCTCATTTCTGTCAGATAATGATCTTTGCATAAACTCCTGCATCTTATTTCTTATTCTAAAATTTAAAAAACAAAATCAGTATTTAATTCAAATATTATTAATTAGTACTACATAAATAAATAAACTTAAAATTTAAAGAAATTTTTATACTTGCATAATTATTGTGCACTTATTTAGACATCTAGCTTTCACCTTCCTTAAAGAGTGTCAGTTTGTAGAGTGTGATCTTATCACACTCATCTCCATGTAGTTCATTCTAATTTTTTTTTATGAAAAAAGAATTGAAAACACAATAAATAATATTTCATTTATTGATATAATTATAACTTTTAAACAAAGAACTTACAAATTCATTTCGTACAACAAGAAATGATTTGGAGCCTTGATTGTGAGGAATTTTCATTTTTTTCCTTTGTTAACGTTGGTTTTCTCACACTTTTCCTAGATTAAAAAAAGAAATAATCATTAAATTGTGTAACAAGATTAATGGAAGCAAATGTGAAGAGAAAGAAGACAAACCTTAACCTTGGCAGAGGCCTAACAATCATACATTTAGCTTCAATTTTTTGGAGTCACCCATTCGAAAATATAATTCCTTACCTCCTCATCCGAAGGAAAAGATTTGTAGTATTTATACAGTCGATAACGATGATCATTGGCCTTTTTTTCAACAATGAAGTCACACAGCTTGAAACTTCAAGATTCTCGATATCGACAATATTGAGCTTCATCTATGAAAAACAAGTAAAAGTGAAATTAATTTGTAAATAAGTAAAACAAAATTGCATACAATTAAATAAATTGAAAATTTACCGAAACTTTTGTCTAAAACATTCTGTAGTAAGTCGCTAGCTTCAACTGCCAGGTAAGGCAATTCAGGTCTAGTAATGACCCCTAATTTACTAGACAATTTTGCCAATTGAATGTTGTTAATAGGACAACCTTGCGAGGTATCAATATGTACAGACAACTTGCTGTTTATTACAACATTCATGCATTATAACTCAGAACCTTTAGTGATACCTCTACCTCTTTTTTTGATGTTGGTATTGGAACCTAACAATACAAGAATAATAATAAGAAAAAACACATCACATATGTAAATATATATTTGAGCATAAGTCTAATTATAGGTGGTAAAGATTAACAAACCTAAGGATCCCTCAGTACTAGTTGAGGTAGATGAAGGTTATTGCTTACTGGCTTCATTGGTAGATGAGGTCGGGTTTTGTTGTTGGATAGGGTTGGATTGATCTGGTTGTGATAGGGAAGGGACACTTTTGATAGTTGCCACCTTCTTTCCTTTATTTCTATTATGTGCTATTATATTGAATATCTGTATCTCAAATATCAACAGTAAACATAAACATAAGTCAAACATCATCAATAAAAATAAACATAACTCAAACATCAACAATCCGCATAAATACTCATCAAATATTCAAACAAAACCCAAACATAAATACTTAGACGATTAAAGCAAAACATAAAAACTCATCAATGATTATAAGAATATTGCAAAGAACAACAAAAAATCAATACCTCCTTTGCATTCACACAAACCTAAACATATAGTAGACATTAGATAGACAACTTAACTGGATAGACAGACAACCACAGATTGAAAAGAAAAAGGAAGAGGTTGGACTATTATCAAAGCTCTTCAATACAAAACACGACCTGCAAAAAAGACAATTTCGTATTTAATATAATATACTTATTCATGGAGTTGGGACTTAGGACTTAAAACATCATTTTCATTTTTTAAACGTTCCAACATTTGACAACGCTTTTAAAAAACATCACCAAATGTATGAACACAACAAACTGTTCAAAAAAGGAAGGAAATGACGCCGTTCCTTAGACAAAAACCAACGTTGTTTTACTTTTATATTTGAAATGTTTCAACATTTGATGACGATTACTAAAAATGTGGTAAAATGTATATACAATGTCAACCTTTTAGCAATGCTATACAGAATTCATCACTAAATATCATATTTAGCAACGAATTTCTAATATAGTCACCAAATGTATATACAGCGTCAACCTTTTAGTGACCTATGCAAAATTCGAAATTGTCACCAAATGGTTTTGATTTTTATATTTTCTAAATTTTTTGGTAATATGTAAATTATATAAAATAGTATATAATATATATAAAGTAAATAGAATTTTGTGACACCAATTATATATTGTCAAATCATATATTTCAAAAGTCATTAATAAGAACAATTAATTTATTTTGATTTTGATTTTGATATTTATATAATTTTCCTTTTGTAATATAAATTTTCTATAAAATGTCACCTAAACATCATTCTCATGTTTTAAACGTTCCAACATTTGACGATGCTTTTAAAAAACATCACCAAATGTATGAACAAAACAAACTGTTCAAAAAGGAAGAAAATGACGCCATTCATTAGACAAAAAACAACGTTGTTTTACTTTTATATTTGAAATGTTTCAACATTTGGCGACGATTACTAAAAATATAGTAAAATGTATATACAACGTCAACTTTTTAGCAATGCTATATAGATTTCATCACTAAATATCATATTTGGCAACGAATTTCTAATATAGTCACCAAATGTATATACACCGTCAACCTTTTAGTGACCTATGCAAAATTTGAAATTGTCACCAAATGGTTTTGATTTTTATATTTTCTAAATTTTTTGGTAATATGTAAATTATATAAAATAGTATATAATATATATAAAGTAAATAGAATTTTGTGACACCAATTATATATTGTCAAATCATATATTTCAAAAGTCATTAATAAGAACAATTAATTTATTTTGATTTTGATTTTGATATTTATATAATTTTCCTTTTGTAATATAAATTTTCTATAAAATGTCACC
>JANZXR010000171.1:13900201-13912039 GCA_027575705.1 Erythroxylum echinodendron | reverse complement strand
GTGCTGACAAGGCTGCACCTCTTAGGTGCAGGCCCTCGTCCCACCAACCTGGCCACATGGTTTATCCACGTGTTGCCATCCTACCATCCTGGATGGCGGGATGGACACCGCGCCAATCAATATGGTGGGGTAGACTCTATGGTGTCCACCCCGCCAACTGTTATGGCGAGGTGATACCAACCCCGCCAACCCGACAGGCGAGGTGTCCCATTTCCATACCCCTTTTTTTTTCCATAAATCACGGCTTAAAATTTTAATTTATACCAAACTGAGAATTTAGCCCATTAATTCTCAAGATTAAATAATTAGCCCATTATGGAATAAATAAAGTTCATCATCTTTATGTACTTCAATCCTATAGTTAACAGTAACAGAGAATTATTAAAGCAATAAACAGAGTAAATAAACTAAATTGGACTATCAAAGCAACAGAGGAAATAGGTCCAGTGAAACAACCTGAATAATGCAGCAGAAGATAAAATAAGAATGAGTAAACAAATGGATTGTTAGATGGAGCTGGTGGTGGATCTCTTGCCAAGCTCAACCTCTTTAGCATCAGCTCTTGTATTCAGCCTTTGCTTCAAGCTCCAACTCTCTGTTGTTTTCATACAACATTTAACTTCATGTAATATTTATAAAATACAATCACGCCATCTTTCATTCTTTTATGCATAAGTTTTTTATCTTTCAGGCAAAATTCACAAAATCCTCCATTCAACATTCATGCAACATTCATGTCATTTTCACTCAATCCATTCAAATTTGGATTAAAACATAAAAATTTGTAACCAAAATCAAAATATAAAAGTTTGCAAAGTCTATAAAAATTAGTCACAACATAAATGCACCAACGAGTTTCAAACAATGTACAATGTTGATAGATGAGATTTTTTATGGTGCAGGTGATGAGGGCGTTGACATAGATTGGTATGTGAAACGTACTGTACTTGGTGGAATATAATTAACAACAGAGTTTTAAATGCTAACTGATAGTTCTCCAGGTTTATTTCTTTTACTTTTGATATCTGTAAAATACAAGTATGATTAGTCTACCTGATCTATTTCTTCTGAGTTATATACTGTTTTGATCCATTGTATAAAAATCATCTTTTCTTTTGATGGAGAGGAATGGCAACTGATGTCTTATGATTTTAGTTCTACCAAAGGCAAATGAAGAATGAACTTTCTGTATTTCCTTTCTCATCCATTTTAGATGCCTTTATTGCAAAAAATATATACTAATTAAATTACTAAAGATTGATTGATGAATTTTATAGGTCATGTTTCTTCTAATAACCTATTTTATTGATAGACTTTCGTGAGACATTGGTGTTCTTGGATAATCAGGTGAAGATGCTTTTAAACTGAAGAAAGCTATTCAAGAGGTAAAGCAATCAATATTCAATCTTATTTTATATTAGAATTTAGGTAAGATATAAAAGTTGTAGCCTATAAGTTTAATCTTGTTGCAGGCAACATATTTGGCAGAAGCAATTGGTGATAGGATGGGGACCTCTTTGCAAGGATTTATGAAAAGAGTTTTCCAAGGGTGAACTATATATTTTTGGCATTTGTTTTTTGCTGTAGGAATTCTCTACCACTTCCGTGATTGCCTCTGTAGAAGGGAACAAAGTTAGGAGATGTTGTGATATCGAATGACACAATACTCTCACAGACACAAGAGAGAGGGAGAAAAGAGGAGAGGAGAATAAATTCAATCCCAAAATACAATACAACATGTAAGGATTTGGTTACACTCCTTTTATAGGAAACAAAAATAATAAAATACTAGAGTTTTAATTATATAAGCAAACTTCCTATTGGATTAAAATTTTGATCAAATCAAATAGAATGCTTAAGGAAGAAGGAAGTTGCCTTCTCTCTCCACTTGCTTCATCATGAATTCAGCTAGAATTTAATGAAGATGCAAGTTATTGTCTTTTTTCTATACACACCCATCCAATGCTTGATTTATTTATTTTCCTAACATTGCCTCCCTTAAATCAAATTGGTAGGAAATTTATCATTCCCAACAATTTCTTCAATTTGTTAAACAACTTAAACTTTAGTGGTTTAGTATAAATATCTACAACTTGTTCTTTAGTATGACAATAATTAATCACTACTTCCTTTTCAGTTACTAACTCAAGAATTTTGTGAAACCGAATGTCTATGTGCTTGTATTGCCCATGAAAATTTTGATTTTTTCATAGCGCTATTGTGAACTTATTATCAAGGAATAATTCTGTTAGAGTGTCTTGTTTTTGATGTAGTAATTCAAGCATTATTTTTAGCTATACTGCCTATGTAGCATAACTAGTTATTGTAATGTATTTTGCTTCAGCTATTGATAATGCAACTATAGGTTCTTTCCTTGAAGACCATGATATTGTGCCAGTACCAAGATGAAAGACGTACCCTGATGTGCTTTTCCTTGTTTCTATATCTCTACCTCAATCACAGTCTATGTAACCTACAAGATTCGCATAATTAATATCTACATAAAAAATTCCTTCATTCAAAGTATCTTTGATATATAAAAAAATTCTCTTTGCTCTTTGTAAATGACAGGTACAAGGCTCCTCCATAAACTTACTAAGTAATCTAACTCCAAAAACTATATCTGGCCTAGTTGTAGTTAAATACCTCAGGCTTCCAATTAAACTCTTATAGTAAGTTAAATTTATAAGTCTCCCTTTATCTTCTTTTATTTGTTTCAATTTCTCTTTAATTGTAGTAGGAGTTGGTTTTGAATTCTCCATCTTAAATTTCTTCAAAATATCATTCACATACTTCCTTTGGGAAATAAAGATTCCATCATCCCGTTGAATTACCTCTATCCTAAGAAAATAAGACATTAGACCTAAGTTTTTCATGTTAAATGAATTTACCATAGCCTCCTAAATTCTTCAATTATCTTTGACTAGTTTCCAGTAAAGATTAAATCATCAACATAAAGACACACAATTAGAATATCACTAGGTTCAACAAATTCGATGTATAAGGTATGCTCAAAAGGACATCTTTCAAAATCATGCTTCATGAAGTATGAATCAATTCTTTTGTACCATGCTCTTGATGCTTGCATCAATTTATACAGTACTTTCTTCAACTTGTAAACTTTATCTTCTTTTCCTCTAATTTCATACCCTACAGGTTGCTTAACATTCACTTCCTCTCCGAAGTTCCATTCAAAAAAGCAAATTTTATAGCCATTTGATAAACTTTTTAATTATTTTGAGCTGAAAGGGAGATAATGATACGAATAGTATCTAATCTTGTAACAAGAGAAAATACTTCAAAGTAATCAATATTTGTTTTTTGCTTATATCCTTTTTCCACCAATCTAGCTTTAAAATTGCCAATCTCACTATTAGGCTTGTACTTTGTCTTGTACACCTACTTTACTCCTATAGGCTCTTTATCAACGGGGCAAATCTGTTAATTCCCATGTGTCATTCTTTTCTGCTGCATATATTTCTTCATCTATGGCTTTTCTCCATTTCTAGTCGTTTGATGCCTCCTTATAATTAACTAGTTTACAAGTTACAAATAAAGCAAAATAGATAATCTCTTCATTAGATAAATCATTAATAGTACCTATGCAGGCACAAACAATACACCCAAAAACTTTGAGATGTCGAGTGAAAGGTTTCTTCCCACTCCAAGCTTCTTTAGGTGTTTGTCATTAAGACTTTTTATTGGAAACTTGTTTAAAATATAAATTGCATAAGCAATAGCTTCTGTTCAAAATTCTTTAGGTAATTATTTAAATCTTAACATATATTTTACCATGTCCGTAATAGTTCTGTTCTTCCTTTTTGCTACTCCATTCTGTTAAAAAGTATATCTGGTAGTCAACTAATATTAGATTCCATACTACTCAAAGACATCTGTGCATACAAGATACTTTTGACCTCTATCTATTCCAAATGCTTTAATTCTACAACCACTTTGCTTTTCCATAAAGGCTTTAAATGATTTGAGCACATCATAAGCTTATGATTTCTGTTTTAGAAAATATACCCAGGCCTTTCTACTAAAATCATCAATAAAAGTAATAAAATACCTATTTCCTCCATTAGACAGAACTTCAATAGTACACATATCTTAATGAATAATTTCCAATAGTTTCTTTGCTCTAGAGGACTTTCCAATTAGAAATACATCCCTATGTTTTTTTCCTATTTCACATGTCTCACATACATGGTTAGGAATATTCACAACAAGTTAAACACAAGCTCTTTTCTTGATAGATAATTTAATCCAAAAAATGAAAATGTCCAAATCGCATATGCCACAGCCAATTTGCATCAAGTATCATAGAATTCAAGCAAATTTTTCATGATGAATTATTAGTGGGAATAGACAGTTAGATGACATCTTTACCTTTGCAATAAATCTTTCACTCCTGTTTATCAAGGTGTTAAAATCATGACAAATCAGCATTTTATAACCTTTTTGTGATAATTAAACCATGCTCAGTAAATTATGATGAAGACCAGGAACATAGAAAACGTTAAAGATAAAACTTTTAGAATCATCCTTTAGTCTAATGGATACTCGATCTTTTCCCAAAATAGGAATATTTGAATCATTCCCAAATTTAACTATTGACTGAATATTTTCATTTAAAGAAGAAAATAACTCATTATTCTAACATATATGATTACTACAACCATAATTTAAATACTAGATATTTTCATCTTCCACAAAAGAGTTGCTTCCTAGAAATACTTTTCTACATTATTAGAATTTTTACTAAAATATTAGTACTGATTTTCTGCAACATTAGCCTGATAATTGTTATAAGATTTGTATGGTACTAATTTTCTGGAATATTAGCCTGATGGTTATTATAAGATATGGATCTACAATCAACATGTTTGTGTCCATACCTTCCATAATTAAAGCAATTAAAATTACACCTCTCTTAATATTGATTACATCGTCCTCGTCTTCTACTAGTAGGCCCAAAATTAGTTCCTCCTCTTCCTTGATTGAATGTTCTGGAATTGTTGTCTCTTCCCTAATTAAAATTATTGCTATGACCTCTTTCTCTTAAACTTCCTTTACCTCTGCCTCTAAAATCTCCTCTTCCTCCATTATTAAAATCACGACCTCTACCATCTGCATTTTGATTAGATTCTACAACATTATTGAAATTCACTTGGCCTTTATGTCTTCTCCACTATTCTGATAACATGACTTTTAATGCTTCCCTGCAACTTCGCTACAGTCATACTCTCCGTATCATATGACTCTAATATTGTAATCACAACATAGTCAAAGTTAATAGGCATGGTGTGTAGAATTTTTTCAACCACCTTACTATCTAAAGTATCTTCTCCATACAACGTCATCTTGTTAACATAGTATCACAAGAAAAATATGTTCAATAGTTTCTGAATTAGACTTTTCATACCTCTTATATTCTCTACACAGGGATTGTAAATTGGATTTTTTAGCCATATCTATACCTTTGTAAGCTAACTTCTCTGTACGCTTCTTTGGAAGTTTTAGCACTAGCAATTTTGCCAAAATTTGAATAATTTACTTCTTGGTGAATTTGGGATAATGCCTACTGGTTCTTCCTTTGAGCATTATATCAGCTCCTTATAAACTTGAATCAACAAGACTCCAAATATTACGAGCCTTGAGGTGGGTAGACATTAAAATCTTCCAATAATTATAGTCAAGTTTACTATCTAATTTGAGACGTGATCACACAATATTATAACTATTTGACACATCTCACTTTTAAATGAACTAATCTCTCACAAGTATAAGAAACTCTCTCTCTCTCTCTTTTCCTCACAAATCACTTTAAAAACTATAGCTAGATTTAACTAGCTCTGATACCAATTTGATATCAAATGACACAAAACACTCACACACATGAGAGAGAGGGAGAGAAGAGAAGAGGAGAATAAATTCAATCCCAAAATACAATACAACATGTAAGGCTTCGGTTGCACTCCTTTTATAGGAAACAAAACAATAAAATAATAGAGTTTTAATTATACAAGCAAACTTCCTATTGGACCAGAAATTTGGTCAAAGTCAAGTGGAATGCTTAATGAAGAAGAAAGTTGCCTTCTCTCTCCACTTACTTCATCGTGAATTCGACTACAATTTAATAAAGATGCAAGTTGTTGTCTCCTTTCCATTCACACTCTTTCAATGCTTGATTTATTTATTTTCCTAACATATTGTAGCAATGAAATTGATCCTAGAAGATCTTTAAGAAGCTTGAGGTTGCAATTTCGAAAGTTTTGATATTTTCATATTGAACGTATGAACTTGTGGCATAAAGTCCATTTGAATTTTCATGATTTTGTACTTGGTAATAAGTAGGTGGAAATCACAATTTGAGTTTATATGAAATAAAGTGCCATAGCCATTTTCTTCCAAAACTTTACAATAGTTGTAGGATGAGTAGCTATGGGGAAAAGTTGATACCTGAGCTTATTAATTTAAGTATGTGAAATCTTAATTTATGACAAATTTAACTAGGTTTATGATACCTACTATGATCAAGTTTTTCTGTAATCTTTCTAATATTTTTGTGATGTTCTCCACAAAACCTATATATCTAATATGTGGCTCATTAAATAATTATGGTGTTAATGATATTAAGTGCAAAATTCTGATTGGTCAATTTGATTAAGTAAAATCGTGTTGATTAAGATAGATAAGGTTTTATTTTAAACTTATCGTTTGATGAGAATGGTTTAGAGATATCTTTACTTTATTTGAAACTAGTCTTCTCTCTCACCAACACACCTCTTTTTATTTTTCACCATCAAAAAGTAGGATTATTGAGGGAAAGGAGAAGAGAAATCAAATTTCTCCATATTCATTCACTTTGAATGGTTTGTCTCAATCAAGATTAAATTCATAGATCAAGTTATGTAATTCCTATTTTATATATTTTTTGGTGAAAAGCATAGAATTTTAAGATTTGGGTTAAAGGATTATTGTGTTTATGTTTATACATGTGGTATCAGAGCCTAGTTCTAAATTCTGTGTTTTCCATTAAAGATATTGCATAATTGCTTGTTGAATTTTTCTTCGTATCTTAGTTTACAGTTCACTTTTGGTTTCTTCTTTGTTAATAACCGATTTGACATATGTGTTCGGTTTTGTTTCAATCATAAGTGTGATTCAAGAAAGTTTATCGAATGACCAGATTCTAGTTTCTAATGTCTAAAGTTTTAAAAGTAAATCAATGTTATTTATCTTGGATAGAGTTACAAAAGTTTGACCATAATAGAAGCGGGGCCACGGTGCTTTTGTTTTTCCTGATTTTCATGTATGCATATATATATAGATAAGCATGAGATGGGTTGGTGAAAGAAGATGGAGTTGTTAATGATGTATATATATTTTGTTCTTCTCAATTTCCGTGTACGCCTTGAATAATAAATAAAATATGTATATATATTTTGTTCCTTTCAATTTTTGTATATGTCTTGAATAATAAATGGATTACTGTGAAAAGTATGAAAATAAACTTACCGCCGCATGACAACTTGTAGATTAAGGTAATTCATGCATTCTATTTATAAGATTTATATTACGGTGTTTCTTTCTTAATTTACAAAACAATAAAATTCATGCATTTTTTACTGTTATTCTTAAATATTATGATCGTTTCTTGCTGTTTTTGAAAAGTGAATTGATGATTACAGTATGATTTATTTATGCATATACATAATGTTAAAATTCATATTTATAATAGTTTGTTAGTCACCAAAGTAACCAAACTTTAATGCTTAGTGGATATCAATTTATGAAATATTTTAATTTAATTACTCATGATTTATGAATGCTTATTAAGAAAATTGACATAATGAATTCATGAGTATTTGAAGTTCACTAATTATAAAATATTTCAGGATTACCCAAAGGTTAATTAATTAATTTTATAATTTGCAGACATGAAGTTTTAATTTAAATGCTTAGAATGAATATGTTTAGTATATCCAAAGATAACTAGCATGTTTGTTTGAGGTATATTTAATTAACAATTAAGTCGTATAAAATTAGCATCATTATTGTAATAATGGTATGTCTTAGAATCGCCTAAAGGAGATCTTAGATATACAATAAATGTTTTATGTGAACCTTTCAATATTACATCTTTTAGTTGAGAAAAGTATTTCATCACATTTATTGATGAATTTTCTCACTATGGATATGTCTATTTATTGCATGAGAATACTCAAGTAACAAATGTGTTAGAGGTGTTTGCTTATGAGGCAGAAAGGCAATTAGATATAAAGGTGAAAAGTATCAGATCTGACCAGAGATGGTGAATTTTACGGCAATTATAATAAGTCAGGAAATGTCCCAAGTCCATTTGCCAATTTTCTTGAAAAGCATGGTATATATGCTTAATACACAATGCTAGGTATACCACAAAAAAATAGTGTGGCAGAAAAGCGTAATCGTACATTAATGGATATGGTTAGGAGTATATTAAGTAATTCGTCCTTAATACATGCATTGAGGTTACTTGTTAAATAGGGTTCCTAGTAAGGCAATTCCAAAGACTCCTTTTGAATTATAAACAGGAAGGAAACCTAGTCTGAGGCACCTACATGTTTAGGATTGCCCGACGGAAGTAAGAATTTATAATCCACATGTAAAGAAATTGGATGCAATAACAATTAGTGGATTTTTTATTGGTTATCTAGAAAAGTATAAAAGGTATAGATTTTATTGTCCTAATCATGCAACAAGAATTATTAAAACTGGAAATGTTAGGTTTATTGAGAATGGTGAAACTAGTGGGAGTGTTGAAAGACCACGTAATGTAGTTATTGAAGAAATAAAAGTTCAAGTTCCCTTACTGACTTCTTCAATACATGATATTCTTACAGTTATAAAACAGTTTGACAATTACGGGAGCGAAAAACAAATAATTAAACACTTCATGAAGTGCCTATGGTTAATGAACCTATTGAACCTGTAATTAATGTTCCAATAGAACAACCACAATAAATAGCATTAAAAGGTCTCAAAGACCTAGAAAACTAAAGAAATAACATTAAGAAGGTCTCAAGGACCTAGAAAACCAACTGATTGTAATGATTATATGGTATGTCCACAGAGTCAGAATTTTACTTAAGATATAAAGATGATCTAGTTTCGTTTTCACACGTCATTGAAAATGTTAATTCTACTAAATGGATTGATGCTATGAAAGAAGAGTTAAATTATATCGAGCATAATGAAGTTTAGGATTTAGTCTAATTGCTTAAAGGTTGTAAGAGAGTCGGATGTAAGTGGGATTTTAAGACCAAACGTGACTCTTATAGCAATATTGAAAGGTATAAAGCTAGAGTTGTTGCCAAAGGTTATACTTAGAAAGATGGGATTGATTATAAGGAGACTTTTCACCTGTCTCAAATAAAGACTTTTAGAGTTATTATAGTACTAGTGGCTCATTATGATTTAGAGTTACATCAAATGGATGTGAAGACAACCTTTCTTAATGGTAATTTAGAAGAAGACATGTATATAGATCAACCTGAAGGCTTTTCAATTAAAGGAAAGGAAGACATGGTGTGTAAACTTGAGAAATCGATATAAGGACTTAAACAAGCATTCCGACATTGGTATCTTAAGTTTAATGATACTATTACCTCCTTTATATTTAAAGAAAACATCATTGATCGGTGTATATATCTAAAAATCAGTGGGAGTAGTTGATGATACTTGTTAGCTACCAATGATCTTGGCTTAATGCACAACACCAAGAAATTTCTCTCTGAGAATTCTGAAATGAAAGATATGAGAGAAGCCAATTATATGATAGGAATTGAAATATTATGTGACAGGTCACAAGGAATATTAGGCTTACCTCGGAAAGCTTATATTAATAAGGTCTTAGATAGATTTGGCATAAGAATTTATTTTGTAAGTGTAGTTCCAATTCAGAAAGGAGACAAGTTTAGTTACAATTAATGTCTAAAGAATGAATTGGAACATAAGAAAATGGCAAATATTCCTTATGCATCAACTGTTGGAAGCCTAATGTATGCTCAAACTTACTCCAGATCAGATATTAGCTTTACTGTCAATATGCTAGGTAGGTATCAAAGTAATCCTGGATTGGATCATTAGAAAGTTGCAAAAATCATATGCTCACTTATAGGAGATTTAATCATCTGGAAGTGATTGGATATTCAGATTCAGATTTTGCCGTTTGCATCGATACCAGAAAGTGGCTATCTTTTCTTATTAGCTGGAGGGATTATTTCTTGGAAAAGTGCAAAATAGTCTATCATTGCTGTGTCCACTATAGAAGCTGAAATTGTAGAATGTTTTGAAGCCATAATTTAAGGTTTATGGTTATGACACTTTATTTTAAGACTTGAAGTTGTTGGCAATATTTCCAGGTCGTTAAGAATTTATTATGATAATTTTGTAGCAATTTTCTTTTCAAAGAACGACAAATATTCTAAATGTACTAAACATATGGAATTAAAATACTTGTCTGTTAAAGAAGAAGTTCATAAACAAATAGGGTCAATTTAGCATATTAGCACTAATTATATGATTGCAGATCCTTTGATGAAAGGATTCGCACCGAAAGTCTTTAAAGAATGTGTTGAAAGAACGGACATTATGAGATATCATTATTGAGATTTATGATGTTTGTATTTTGACACTGTGAGCTTATTTATGTTTATGATTCTTTTAATCCTATTTTTTAGTGATTCTTTTAATCCTATTTTGTAGTGTACATTTACGAATAAATTACGATGATAGGATTTGTCTTTAACTAAGACATTATCGTTGGACCATTATGGATCATATTGAATAAAGCGCTAATATTGTAGTACGTGGAATGAATTATGTCGTTTGTCAAGATGTGAAGTCGCTATGACCCTTATTAGTATCTTTGTTTGATTATGATTTATGATATAATTAACATTAAAAAATTTAGCAAAGTTTATGCGCAAAATGTTTATATATTATTAAACCATGATATAAGTTTTTTCAATTAATGAGCCAAGTGGGGGAATATAAAACCTATATATTTAATATGTGACTCATTAAATAACTATGGTTTTAATAATATTAAATGTTAAATTCTGATTGGTCAATTTGTTAAGTAAGATAAGATTTTATTTTAAACTTACCATTTGATGGGAACAATTTAAAGATATCCTTATTTTATTTGAAACTGGTCATCTCTCCCTTTACACACCTTTGTTTATTTTTCACCATCTGAAAGTAGGATTATTGAGGGAAAAGATAAGAGAAATCAAGTTTCTCTATATTCATTCACTTTGAAGGGTTTATCTCAATCAAGATTAAATTCATAGATCAAGATATGTAATTCTTTGTTTTGTATATTTTTTAGTGAAAACCATAGAAGTTTAAGATCTAGGTTAAAAGATTATTGTGTTTGTGTTTATGTTTATGCATGCTTACATTCTTTCCAGCTCAGAGGCAATGCCAACTATTATTTACCATCCATTCCTTATTGATAACTTGGAATTACGTGCATGAGTGATAAAATTTTATGTCCTTGATGTCGAACTTCTTGTTTTTCTTTTCGTTTTAGGTACAATTTTCCATTGATTTACTTCGAGAAGGAACATACTACTTTGGAAAACAAAACAATAAAAGAATGCCACTTTTTTAAAATTAGAAATGGTATAAATAACTAAAAGCAGATCACATGTGACATCTTTACTTCACTCTTAGAATAGAACTAGCAGAGTATTACTGCGCGATGTGTAGTAATAATGCCCAGTTAATTTAGTGAGTTATAATGTAAGGAAAGAATAGTTATGGAATAATAGAAATTTTGAATAT
>JANZXR010000171.1:13868680-13881371 GCA_027575705.1 Erythroxylum echinodendron | reverse complement strand
GATGTTTTGCTACTTTCTTCTTTTTGGTTGTTACAAGGAATCTTTCGAACTGATAGTTCAATTCACCTTCGATATTTTGTTGGGGATTATTAACGGAATTGAACAAAATAAAATATTATTCCAAGGAGTTTTATATTACATCCTAATTTGGAGATTTATAAAGAGATGTAAAATGAGATATTACATTATAGACCCTTCTTTTATTTTATTGAATCTTTTCATTTTTTTCGAAAAATAATTTTTTATTTTTATTTTTATTTATATTCTATTCTATTATAAATGTATGTTTAGTTGAACTTTGAAGAGTAAATAAACATTTTTTTTATTTGAAAAGTTTTTTTTAATGAGTATTTGGCTATAAAATAAAAAAGCATTTTTTTAATAGATATGACTTTTTTTTTTGCTAAAATTTAACTTTTTAAGAAGTTCAAATTTAGAACTTTTAAAAAAATACTTTTTAGGTAAATTTTTCAGATCAATTAATGAGTTTATTTTTTCGTCCTTTTTATCTTTCTGTTTTATACATAATTCTCACAATATTTACAAACACATCTTCACGTTTATTTTGAAATTTATATAATATTATTTGACTTTTTATATATTTTAATATTTATTTTTGATATTAATTTTACTTATATTATAATCCATACAAAATATTTGATTGGATATATTTTCATTTATGTTTTATATGGTTTAAAATTATATAATAATTAATATATTTTGTTTTGCATAGTGCTCAATATATTTTAAATAATATTTATATGCATAAATAATTTTATTACAAAATAAAATATATTTAAAATTAAAAGTTTTTTTATGTTATCAAACAGTTTATTGTATGAAATTCTTTTTAAAAAGTTATTTTTTAAATGACAGTCAAACAGTCAATTAACTTCTTAGAATAACTCTTCTCAAAAAAATTCTACTGACAAACATTTTATTGATGTAAGTTCATCCAAATAGGTACTAAATCATTTCATTCTATTCTATTCTATTGTATTAAAAAACTTACATCTAATTAAACATAGCGTAATATAAAGCAACCTTCTCAGGATGTGGTTGGGTACTTTTTTGCCCTTTCTTTTTGGCTTATGCTTATGGAATTGAAATTCGTGTAGAATTCCATTCGATTTTCAATGGAATCAAACCACACGAAATCGGACAATTTCCGACGGATGGTTTTCTCCAGCCATTGAGGCAGTTTCTACTTAATCTAGGAACTAGGATCACCATCGGAGCTGAAGTAAACTTATCTCCTTAAATTTGATATTTTTTAAGATAGATGTATCATAAAAGACTCGGTGGTGTAAGACCAACTTGAATGTAGAGCTGTTTGTTTGGGTGAACTTGAGTGCCATTTTCACTTAAATTGAAAGGAGTGTTGACAGTGTTTTGTGACTTTTTCTTGATATTTATATCGCACTTTTTCGTTACACCAACCTGTTGTTAATTCTAATATACTCCCTTAACAGATAAGGTTGATCGTCCAGTCAGCACAAACATCTACTTCTTGCTGCCTTCTGGGAATGTGTCTCTTCTTCATCGTATCCCATGCGCAGAAACCTGGCATTTCTATTTAGGGGAACCATTAACGGTATGAATGATCCCAGTTTAACACTATTGTACATCCCAAGGTCAAATTATTTGTATCATTGGCTCTTTTTGGTCTAGAACTGTGCGTAATTATCTATGGGTAAGCATCAAACTTTGCTAGACATTTCCTGGTTGTTTGACTCATCCTGTGCCTTGCAGACTTCTTCTTCATATAAGCTTGATACTCGAAACAAAATAATGTGTAAATAAATGGCGAACCCAAGTTTTCCTTACCTGTTAGGATCTCTCGGAAATACCAAGGATTCTAGATTCACTTTTTTTTACCATATTTTTCTAGCTACCTTTTAACATATTTTTTTTGGAATTAGAAGCTTGATATCGCTGTTAAACATGTCTTTCTGTCTAATTGGGATTCCCTAGTTTCTAGCACCATACCTTTGTTTATGCCTGTGGAATCTGTCACTTCCTATCTTCTTTTTTGTTTAATCTCTCCTTTTGTTGTTCTGCATACTTCTAAGTTAATGAAAGATATGTGCTGGTTTCCTTACTGTGTTTCGGACTTTCTTGTACTTGGTAATTCCCTCACATGAAACACCAGTATTAATTGGTATTCTTAGAGATTCATTAGCTGGATGAGAAAGGAATTGATTCCATGTCCATGAGGGTGAGCTTTTTCAGGGACTATAACTTGAATCAATTCAAGTTTTCAAGGACTATAACTTGGAAAATCAACCTGAAATCAATTCAAGTTTTCAAGGACTATAACTTGGAAAATCCCTGAATTCTTCTATGAACTGAAAACAATGCAACTTTTCCGAGGTCTATAATGAGGAAAATCTCCACATTCTTCGTGAATTCTCTCGTATAAGTAAACCATTTCTTTCTCGTCTTATCCAAAGTGGGGCAACTCGACTTACAAAATTCCAAACCTGGCGTTTCTCATACCTCTAGTCAGTAACAAAGTTATCATAGGTTGACCTTTTATGAGCTGAATTGAACTTTATTGCAGTAGGTTTTGGGTTTAGAGTTGTCTTTTTTTAAAAGTTACAGAATCACTTATAAATATGGAATAACATTCTTAACTATCTCTGATGACACGTCTCCTAATATAGCTATTATCTCTGTTTTTCCTTTTATTTCTGATGAGACATGTATGTTCTTTCAGATTATAGAATTGAACGAGGCAGATGGGCAAGTAAAACTTACCCGTGTCGGACCTGATCTGATTGGAGACAACCAACAACCACAGTACACTGTCCCTCCAAATATTTGGTTCGGAGCATTTCCAACTAAGGATTACATCATCTCACCTGATGGTGCTGTTGTCAAAGCTGAACCCAGGGACAGCGAGAGCCACTATTCCTTGGTAGGTTGCTCTTGTGCACCTGCCTTCCAGTTTGAGGACTTTGAGCTGGGAAAGCGATCTGAGCTCGTCTCACAGTTTCCCGAACATGAGTCCCTCATTTCGTTACTAACATTACCGGATTGAAGTGGAGTTCTTATCTTTCTATGTATCTAAAAAACAATCAGCCTGTACTATAATAATCAGGGGAGATCAACCTTGTGATGCTGTATTTCTCTATCGTGCAGATTTTTGTGTTGTTGAACTATGATCCTGTACTTAGAATAAACGTTGAATGGTGGAACTCTAAATACGCATTTTGAGACGATTGATTGGTTGTGTGAAAACCAGTTAGCAGAAAATATGCTTAAGACTCGTGGATGAACTACGATTAGATCTCCCAATCCTTCCATCCATTTTATGCATAACACACGATCTTTAAAGTTCCAAAAAGGACAACGTTTACTAGTTGCTTGGAATAAGCCGCAAACTGTTAAGAAAACGCTAATGAAAAAGCATCAACTTTAATTGCCAACATCATCGGTTCAAGTTCCTTTGCAAGGAGCTACCTCGGAAGAACATGGCAACTCGGAATAAATCTTGGCTATCCAAGATTGACTTAACAAAAACACGAAGATATGAATCATTTGAGAAAGGAATCGCAATAGTTCTAAGAAGAAACTTCACCATGGTGAGCAGGTAGCCAGATACAAAAACACGGGGAAAAAGAAAATACATTGCTGGAAAGAATAATTGGCAGTGAATATCATGTGAATTGGCATAAAAACCAAATAACAATTGAAGCGATAGTGCTGCGTTAGTACAAAATGCGGCACCATGGCAGCAAACAACATGGATGTAAACTAATATTTTACTAAGTGAAAACCAGTAAAATGTTATATTCTGGTGGATAATGACTCAAAACCTGAACCAACACTGTAGAATCTCACCATAAGCCATGCACATTCAACTCCCATAACACAACCTTATCTCCCAACTTGAGTGAATCTGGCCTTCAGTGATGGTACCAACTTTTTCAGTAGTCAACCTCTAGCAATAATATGTACAACATGAGAAGCCGGTCATCCAAACTCTGCTATGTCTGAATTACTACTGGTCCAAAATCTGTGGTTGTGTCATGGACTACAAACTTGTGGAGGAAACTTTTAATCAAAATCAAGGAACTCCATTCTTTGCCTCATTGTTCCTTTTAGATCTGTAGCATCCCTTTCTGCCTTTTGAGCCTGGAGTAAAAGGAATTGAATTTGAGTTAGCCCAGAACTAATAAAGACAATAGAAGAATTTGCATTCTTTACTTGATGTACATAAACTGAACTCAAAGATCAAATTCTTGCCACATGCTGGTGCATTTTATTTTCAGAGAGAAAAATAAGGTGGTCAACTGGATCTTATTAAGCTATGGTGGGTGCCTCAAGCAGTTCTATTTTCAGCCTATTCTCGTCCATTGAATAACATAATAAGTCAAATAAACTAACGTCAGCCAACTGCTACGTGCATTGTTACTGTTCAACTTCTGTAAAATATTTTGAGACTCATAAAAGTTGAATAGCCTTTGATTGCTAAGCATAAGTTCTTTCTCGCATAAAAAATGCCACGTAAGTAAAGAGATGGGTATATTGGAAGGAATTGAACTTGTACATACAAATTAGAGCAGACAAACAACCAGAAAACAAATCCTAGATGTGCGAAAAGGTCTGTCCATTACAAATATGAAGCTCAGGTGAAAATGAGATTGACGGAGATAGTGTATAACGGTCAATGGAAATAACTGATTCCAATAAATGATCTCAACATAAACACAAAACTTCAGTCGTTCATGCTTGTGATGTGGATTTTAAGATAATTCAAAGTAAAAGTTCAACTTATTTAATCTTTATTGACTGGGAGAGACATTTTGTTATGGGCAGAAACGTGGGAGGATCTTGTAAAGACAAATTCGCCAAGGGGCTGATTTATTAGAGGCGAGGTGGCTTGAAGATAAAGAGTTGAAGAAGTCAAATATTTCAGCTGTTGCAGATTTTTTTATTTCAATTTTTTAAACACTTGTTCCTTTTTTCTGGTCATTTTCTCAGTCATGTAGATAGTGGCTCCTTATTAGGAGGAGGAAATTGTCATTTGATTGTTTTAAATTTCAAGGTGAAATGAGAACGAAGAAGGAAAAATTTTACCTTCAATCTTGCATACAAGATCGAAGGGTTCTCTCTAACGAGCCCTTGTACATTTACGTCATAGCTTCAAAAGGAAGAAAATCAAAGAAATGCAATATCCTTCCTAATTTGAAGGTTGATTTTGTGGTTAATCGCCCTGTAACTCGATCTCAAGTCTGGGACTATAACAAATTGGTATCAGATCCACGAGTTATGGGCGAGTCATCTAACAATCTACAAAGACAGTTTGAGTTGTTTATGAAAACAGACCAGGAAGATAGGCAGCGCGATCGTGCTGAACGAGAGCAACCCCCAGCCCGCCTTCAAGAACTTTCTTGAGATTTGGCTGCTACACGGATTGAAGGTCAACAGGGAGATACTGGGAGTGCAAACATGGAACCATCAAACCATGTAAGGTTTACCGGGATGGAATTTCCCATGTATGATGGTCAAAATGACCCGCTGGTGTGGTTAAGCCGTTGCGACCATTACTTCTGCCACCAACGGATACCAGAGGAAGAAAAGGTGGAAATAGCATCCTACTACCTGGATTCCGATGCGCAAGTCTGGTTCTTTAAATTGGATCGTGATCGACCAAGAATTTCATGGGAAGAATTCAAACAACAATGTCATCTTCAATTTGGACCAACAATACAAGGAAATAGGATAGGGGAACTCTCCAAACTCAAGCAAGGCGGAACGGTGGAAGAATATCAGCGTCCGTTTGAACAACTGGCAGCACACGCAGGCCCTCTCACGATAGAATAGGAAGTGGAGATTTTTATCAATGGGTTGCGCAAGTATATTGTAGTCGAAGTAGAATTACACAGGCCCAGAGATTTGGTTGGTGCCATGAGCTTAGCTCGTTTATATGAACGATGTGGAGGACCAAGAAAATTTTTTAATTCCTCTTCCAAGCCAGTGACGAGCAACACTACCACAACACTTCCTCGAAGAACCTTTAGAAGGCTCATTCGTGTCGAAATGGACGACCGCCGATCAAAGGGTCTTTGCTTCAACTGTGATGAGATTTACACTAGAGGGCACCAATGTAAACGGCTATTTTGGATGGATGGCGTGGAGGAATCTATACAAGGGGATAAAGAAGAATTAGAAACAGAGGAAGAAGAAGAGCCACAAATATCGTTACATGCGATCATTAGAGAATTAAAAGGGGAACAAACCATGCAAATCCAAGGAAATATTAGAGGGCATCCATTGGTCATTTTAATTGACTCAGGGAACACCCATAGCTTCCTTGATTCTCGATGGGTTTCCAAACCTGGGATGGAGTATGAGCAAATTGCGGCGCTACATGTGGTTGTAGCCGATGGCAATGAACTTCAACGCCCAGGTCAGTAACGGGAAGTCTCAATTCAAATGGGACAACACCTAATTTATATTGATTTGTTTGTCCTTACCGTGACGGGTATAGATGCCGTTTTGGGGGTAAATTGGCCGAAATCCTTGGGCCCCATTTTATGGGATTTCAACACAAGAACTATGACCTTTAGAAAAAATGGACAAACTGTGGAGTTGTGGGGAATTGAAAAATCTGACAGCAATGGGCAATTCCACACCAGCGAGATGACCAATTTCCAATTAGATGGGAAAATCCAACAACTCTAGGATGACTATGCTTCCTTATTTCAAGAACTGCGAGGTCTTCCCCCTGTCAGGACTCATGACCACCGCATCAGCCTTGAACCAGGAGTGGGATCAGTGGTTGTTCGACCACATCGATATCCTCACGCACAGAAAGATGAAATAGAGAGACAATGCAAGGAGATGCTGGAACAGGGTATAATAAGAAATAGCCAGTCTCCATATTCCTCACCAGTTTTACTGGTTCCTAAAGCTGACAGTACATGGAGATTTTGTGTTGACTATAGGGCTCTGAACTCTAAAACAATTAAAGACAAGTTCCCCATCCCTGAAATCAAAGAGTTGTTGGAAGAATTACATGGTGCGAGCTATTTTACTAAATTGGATCTCCGATCGGGATACCATCAAATCAGAATGTGCCCGGCTGATATTGAAAAAACTGCTTTTCGAACTCACCATGGACACTTCGAGTTCCTGTTCATGCCGTTCAGCCTCACAAATGCACCAAGCACTTTTCAAGCATTAGTGACTGAGGTATTCCAGCCTTATTTGCGCAAATTTATTCTGGTATTTTTTGATGATATCTTGATTTATAACAGCTCTTGGGATGACCATCTTTCACATTTGAGAATAGTTTTCGAGTTGCTCAAGACTCACCAACTATTTTTGAAGAGATCCAAATGCCTCACTGCTCAACAACAGGTGGCTTATCTCGGCCACATCGTCCCTAAAGGAGTAGCTGTGGATCATAACAAAATTGCAGCAATGGTGGACTAGCCCAAGTCGACTACAATCAAAGGCCTACGAGGCTTCTTAGGGCTTACAGGGTACTAACGGAAATTTGTTCAGAATTATGGTACTATTACAACTCCATTAACTGCCATGCTACGCAAAAATGCCTTCCTATGGACGGCTAAAGCTCTTTGGTATTTGCGCAATGGAAAAAGGCTATGACAAACACTCCAGTATCAGCACTTCCTAACTTTCATAACTTATTTGTCTTAGAGTGTGATGCTTCAGATAAAGGCATAAGAGCAGTCCTATAACAAGAGGGCCGACCAATAGCCTATTACAGTCGATCCCGTGCTGCCGGTTACAAAGGACTACCAACTTATGAGAAAGAGCTCATTGGTTTAGTAAAGGCAGTGCACCATTGGCGAGCTTATTTGTCGGGGCAACAATTTCGAATATGCACAGACCATTATAGCCTAAAATTTTTGCTAGAGCAACGCATCATTACTTCTCCGCAGCAACACTAGTTAAGCAAATTAATGGGTTTTGATTTTACGGTTGAATATCGAGCTGGCAAGAGCAACAAGGTGGCAGATACATTGTCACGTCAATGGGAAGATCAACTTGCTGTCACCACTATAACGATGCCGCAGTCTCCTCTCTTCGACTCAACTCGGGAAGAAGTCAAGCAATCTGACTCCTTGCAACAACTTATCAAACAGAGTCAACAAGAGGAAGCCGTGGGACCATGGACTTACAAGGATGGCTTGGTCTTTTTCAAAAATAGAGTTCATTTGCTGCCAACATCTCCTCTTGTCACCTCTATCCCAATCGAACTCCATAATAATCACCATGAAGGCTACCAGAAGACTCTTCACCGCATTGCAAAAGATTTTCACTGGTCGGGAATGAACACGGCCATACGAGCTTTTGTGCAACAATGCCCAACCTATCAGCAACATAAATCCGAGCATTTACATCCTACCGGACTCTTACAACCGCTACCTATTCCTCTTTAGATTTGGTCTGATATTTCTATGGATTTGATTGAAGGACTTCCACCCTTCCAAGGGGAAAATGTACTATTGGTTGTTGTTGATCGATTTTCCAAATATGCTCATCTGCTTCCCCTCTCCCATCCTTATGCTGCTGTGAGTGTGGCAAGGTTGTTTTTTGACAATATTTTTAAGCTGTATGGGTTACCCGAATCAATTGTCGGTGATCGTGAAGTTACCTTTACCAGCTCCTTTTGGACTGAATTATTCAAGTTAAGTGGCACCAAATTAGTGTTCAGTTCAGCCTATCACCCCAAAGTGATGGCCAAACTGAAATGGTTAACAGGACCATTGAAATGTACCTCCGTTGTTTCACTAGTGATAAATCTCGATGTTGGTTTCACTGGCTACCATGGGTTGAATACTGTTATAACATAGGATACCAATCCTCCTTAAAGGCCACTCTCTTTGAAGTTGTTTACGGGTGCTCCCCACCCACAATGTTGTCTTACTATGCTGGGTTATCTAAAATAGAAGCAGTGGACCAAGAATTAAGGACCCATGATATGATTCTGCAAGATATTTGCAATCGTCTTCTTCAAGCTCAAAACACAAAAGCGGTTTTATGATTCTAAACACCGTTCAGTTCAATACCAATTGGGAGACTTGGTTCTGCTCAAACTGTAGCCCCATCGCCAGCTTAGTCTTGCTACCACCACGTACAATAAACTATCTCCTCGTTATTACGGGCCATTTCACATTATTGATAAAATCAAGTCAGTTGCTTATAGATTGGACCTTCTTACTACATCCAAATTGCACCCTGTTTTCCATGCCTCATGTCTTAAACCTTTCTATGGTTCCATTGTTAATATTGAGCCTTCTTTATCGACCATGTCAAAGGGTGAAATTCACCCTCTCCCGCAAGCCATTCTTGATTCCCATGTCTCTAAAAACCAACGAAAAGTGTTGGTTCATTGGGAGGGTCTGTTGCCAGCAGAAGCTTCGTGGGAGGATCTTTCTTCTCTACAGCGATCTTAAGGGCAGCAGGATCTTGCAAAGACAAATTCTCCGAGGGACTAATTTATCAGAGGCGAGGTGGCTTGAAGATAAAGAGTTGAAGAAGTCAAATATTCCAATTGTTGCAGATTTTTTTATTTCAGTTTTTAAACACTTGTTCCTTTTTTTCTGGTCATTTTCTCAGTCATGTAGATAGTGGCTCCTTATTAGAAGGAGGAAGTTATCATTTGATTGTTTTAAATTTCAAGCTGGAATGAGAATGGAGGAGGAAAAATTTTATCTTCAATCTTGAGCACGAGATCGAAGGATTCCCTCTAACGAGCCCTTGTACATTTACATCATAGGTTCAAAAGGAAGAAAATCAAAGAAACGCAATCTCCTTCCTAATTTGCAGATTGATTTTGTGGTTAATCGCCCTATAACTCGCTCTCAAGTATGGGACCATAACACATTTTCTAAAAGCAAATAACATTTGTAATGAATAAACAATACTAAATTAAAGGCATCTGAAATAACGAAGGATGCCACTAGAATTCCAGGAGTGGAATTTTGTAGTACGAACTCCTTCAACATCTCTAATAGGATATTCTTCTACTTAGATATCGGTTCTATCTTTTCACTGCCTTTAAGCATTATGTTACGTCATCGAGATTCCATTTGCAAAAAGTTGAAGAATTGAAATGTTGAGTGCTAGATTTGGCTAATATAAAAGATGTCACTTACTCTTCGTATCTCTGCTGTTGACACACAAGTCATATGGGATGGAAGCTCCTCTTTCTCTAAATCCTATACACGGGATCAACAGAAACATAAATGTCTGATAAAAACAATTAAAACCAGTCAAAACCACAGCATACAGAAAAGTTACAGTTATACCAGCTCTCCAATTAAGACCACATTCTCTCCACGAATTACATAAAGACCTAACGGGATGTCAGAATATAGATCACCAACAATCACTCTTTCACAAGCACCTTCAAGAACCACATTAGCTGCATATTGGAAGAGAGTTTTTGTCAATGATAATGTCCAGTTGGAACATTACAGAAAAAAAAATAACAATCACATGCACCGAAACACTTTCAAGAACAAAATTTCATACCAAAGGTCAAAAGATCGCAATATGCCCATGAGTTTTCGACCATCTCATAGCAAGACAAGAAGTTATTCTGCAAATGACATGTTGATAAGCATGGTAATCCTATCAACTAGTATCAAAATTACAAGAATCAAAACTTTATGTTTGAAAGAGATTGACAGATAGTGTAGCAGAAGCAAAGCACAGGAAATTGGGTTCTTTATGATAGGTTGCAGCTTTAGAACTACTTTACAGCTTTAGAAAACTTTTCTCGCCCTATCAGTAAGCTTTTTGCATCAAATTCAAAACGATTGATTCTAATGTCACCCCCACTGTCGACATTTGAAGATTTTGACAGTTGGAAGTTTCAATTAAGTGAAATAAATACGAATTTGCTCGTAAAGTGGGGAAACATGTAGTTGGATAAGGAATTTAAAGTATGAAGACTTCTATAGCAGATGAGAGACAGTAGTCATCAATCTGTTCGACATTTTGCAATAGACAGTTTCAGCAGAATTGCCAAAGAGTAAAAAAACCGGAGCAAACAGATTAAGCAGCAACAATCCCAACTTGAAGGCTCTTCATACAGAACAATCAAGTAGACGAATTGTATCTCAATACAAAAATAAATAAATAAATACATCTAAAACTTTGATTGCATGAGGGGGGCGAAAGATTACTATCAAGATAGCTAGAAAGAGAAATGGAGAGGAAAACATCATCTGGTCCAGCCCAAGAAATTGAGCTCATCATTTTCACTTCTTACTTCTACTGCTACTTCACCATATTAACGCACCCTGTGCCATTGGCTTCTCTACAAATCCCTCCCAACCAAAAAACAACCTAGACCCTCCTCCCTCTCTCGGATTGAATCCACCAAAACCCTAACAATCTTCTTCGGCAACCAAGATCCGGGCTTTGCAAAGGGATTTATTTAACATTTTATTGAGTGACAGAGAGATGTAGGTATACTACTTTTTATAAACAGAGGCTTATATGATACACATATACAACTTTTGAATTCTATGAAAAAGATTTACAATTGGGATTATAGACCGTTGGATTGAGATTCAATCAAAGGCGTCCCATCTATATTTGACGACGCGAGGCTGATTTGATGCTTTACTTGAAGCTCATATGTCAGAGCGTTAAATTTGGTCGGCGCAGATTTCGGTAGATAAGCTTTCTACCAAAAAGAATTATACAAACTTCCTATATAAGAATTATACCAAAAAGAGTTGAAGATAATAAGAATTCTATTCCCTTTTATTTTTATTTATTAACTATTCTTTTGTTTGGTTCGTAAAAGGCTCACAAAATAATTATTCTTAGATGTTAACTATTTTGCACAAAGTAAAATAATTAAAGATCTCTCCCTTCATTTTCACCTATTTCACATAGATTCGGAATAGATAAATATGACTTCTCTTTTTTTCGGACAGGTTTTACTCCTCGTCTATTTTTTTAACAAATAATAATAATAATAATAATAATAATAATAATAATAATAATAATAATAGTAATAGTAATTAATAATATTATTATTAAGAAGAAGAAGAAGAAAATTAATAATAATAAAGAATTTAATAATATTATTATTAATTAATTAATTAAAATAATAAAATTAATAATAATAAGAATAATAGTAAGTAGAAAAGTAATAATAATAGTAATTAATAAGAATAATAAATTTAATAAGAAGAAGAAGAAGAAGAAGAAAATTAATAATAATAAGGAATTTAATAATTAATAACACTAAATATAATTAATATTAATAAAAATAATACTAAATAGACAATTAATAATAATAATAAATAATAATAACAATAATAAAATTAATAATAATAAGAAGCAAATTAATAATAAAAATTAATAAAAGTAAGGAATTAATAATAATAATAATAATAATAATAGTAAGTAGACAATTAATAAATAATAATAATAATAATAATAATAATAATAATAATAATAACAATAAAAAATTAATAAAAATAAAAAATTAATAATAAGAAGAATTTAATAACAATAAAAATATAGTAATAATAACGAATTTAATAATAATAATAAATATAATTAATAAACATAATAATAAATAATAATAAAAATAATAATAAGTAGAATGTTAATAATAATAATAATAATAATAATAATAATAATAATAATAATAATAAAATTAATAAGAACAATAAATTTATTA
>JANZXR010000171.1:13855592-13868580 GCA_027575705.1 Erythroxylum echinodendron | reverse complement strand
ATAATAATAATAATAATAATAATAATAATAATAATAATAATAATAAATAAATAAATAAATAAATAAATAAATAATAATAAGGTTATTTTGATCTTTTTGTTAGTTTCAAAACAAACACTGGCATAGAAAATCTTTATCTTTTCTATTCCTTGAACCAAACAAAGTAATACTCATTTTATTATATTCCTCATCTTTTCTATTCCTAAGAATAATTATTCTATTTCTTATCTATTCCATTTCTTGAGCTAATCAGCTCATTAGTTGAGTATAAAATCAAATACCACAACGATAAGATAACCACTTGTCATTTTCTTCAATTCTCATCATCTTAGTTGAATTTAGCGAAGTTGAGATGTTAATTTTGGATCAGTCTATTCGGTGCCATTTGATTTGGACCTAAATTGATCAAGTCATAGGTCAAAGGTGATCGATTCGATTGAGTTCGGTGTATGGTCTATGGTCTAAGCGAAATTTTAAAAACAACATCATTTTGTCATAAACGTTTTTTAACATTATTTTCTTAAAAAATTTATATAATGAGCTGAATTAGTCTAACTCACCTGTGATTCGTCTAGCTATGAGTCAGTTAGCTCGTGATCGGGATAGTCCATGAGTCAACCAACTCCGGCCTATCGAGCCACGAGCCTGACTCGAGTCTAAGCTCGACCTGACCCATTAACTTCCTTAACTAAGTATAAATTAACACATACTCATAGCACAAAATGCACAAATTAAACCTATTTGGCCCGGCCCGGCCCGGCCAGTTGCCATTTACATCCCTAGCTAAGCGTAAAGTAGTACACATACTCATAGCACAAAACGCACATTCGAAACTTATTGGCTTGAATCTTTCAATACATCTAAACATTGAACAAAAGTTGAATGACTCCATGTTCACTAGGAACTTTGCATGCATCAGAGTCCCCGGTTCTGAAATTGACCTGGATTCTGTATTCCTCTTCCTTGAAAACAAAAATCCTCGGAAATACATCATGCTCAATATACTAAACTCAGTTTGAGAAAACTGTTTTAACAAGGAATAGTTTGCTTCCTCCAATGCTAATCTTGCAAGTACGAACACCAGTATAATGAACCACTGGTGAAAAATACTTCCTCCAAGGCCAATATAGCATGACAAAAGCTTATTCAGATCTGCTTCAGATGTGGGGACCTGTGCTAAATTTGGTTCCTTGCTGCTACTAACTCCAGTAGAATCAAACGACTGGTAAAAACCCATTTCTATAGGTAATAACATAGCAAAACCATATTCATATGTCGGAACTCCATTATTTTTTGTGATTACATCATTGAGATATTACAGAATTCGACGACAATTTCCTGTCAAGAATTGCCTTCTGGCTTCAGCCTTCCAACTCGGTGAACTGCAAAGCATAACAATCGAACTATGAAGTTATATCTGCAACAACAGTATTAGCGTTAAATTAAATAATTGTTGCTAGGAGCTTGAGACTAACTATTCATATTAAGTATCAATAAAGTATATAAGTTATTACCAAGAAGTCCTCTCACTGCTGATCAACGGCAGTTTTTTATATCTCTAAAACTATATCTGCAAAAGCAAACAACTGGTAAAGCACCCAGATTAAGGTAGCAATAGATATTTTACACAGACATGTCACGCCTGATGCAGACTTACATTCAGAATCTGTCTTCACCCATTTGCTTCCATCGTCAACCTTTTCGTCTGTAACAATCTCACTAAAAGAAACAGGCTTTTGTTTATTTTTCAGGTACTTTTTTAGAGTCGTTGTTGGAGTTGGATTTTGAGGATATATTTTCTTGTGAATAATTGTCCTCAATATCTGTCATTAAGTCACGAAGCTAAGGAAGTCGATGGTATGAATAATCTATGAAATTTGATATATTCAATGAAAGCTTACCTTTTCCACTCTCGATTCAGGAACTTGATCTCTTATACTGGGAGTGGGTGTCAACCCACTTCCGCAAATAAACAGCTTCTTAATAAGAAATGAAAGAGATTTCTTGTTAATTGCATTACTAGTTTTATCCACACGTATATCTTTCCCTCTCCTGACAACTACAGTGGCCTTCTGCTGAAGATGGAAATCTTTGTTTTCCGACTCATGAGAAGATACATCACCAGCTCTTCTGTCGTCATCCATGCTTGGTTGTCTCATGAGAAGCCTGTCCCACGCCCGATCTGTTGTGTCTGATTCTGTGTCATAAGCTGATCCATCCTGCTTATTCATTATTGAGTCCAGTTCCTTTTTAAATTCTCTAACTTCTTCGGGTGTGGGTTCTTGAAGTTGATCTTGGGATGACAAAGGATTTTCTTGAAGATGGTTCCGCTCGGAATTTTCTTTTACATCCTTGTTCCCAAATGTCCCTATTGCCAGGAAACATTGAGGCCAGTCACTGAATTCTTCCTTGCAAATTTCTTGCTGGGTATGATCTAGGGCAAGGAATAGAAATTGGCACGAATAGGCAGGTTATGGCAGAGTTAAAAAAGTAGAGATCGATACATGCAGATAGATAAATGTCCAAGACAACCAGCAGACAGTGCGAAAAACAAAGGCCTGCATTCACATTTAAGGTTGCAATTGATTGATCTATGTTTTTGCTACCAACTAATCAGATGAAACTAAGAACCGAAGCAACTAATCTGCTAAATTACAATCCTAAGCAACTTGTAATCAATTCACAGATAAATGCTAAAAAGCTAAATCAAAGAACGAACAATCATCCTCCCTCCAGGGGCCACCAAATTATAATTAGAAAAAGCAAACAAAATAAAGACCTTTTCAGTTAATACATCATTGCGGTTCCTGCTTGTCAGGAAGCTGTCTAAATCCATGCTTGTAATCAAGGAATACCCATCGAACAAAATAACAACTTCAGTGAGATGCGTATGCTTCACTGGAACACAGAAAAGAATAGAAAGAAAATGCAGGGTCCTTAAGAGCTTACGATGAACAGAAACGCAATTAGGACTTCCCCCATTGAATATGGTTTGCATCCAATTGAAAAGCTGCAATGACCAGACGCATGATTACTCCAAATAAACATCTCCTCCAATGAAAACTTACTGATAAGAAGAGAAATCTTTTCTTTCCTTGGACTTGCTTACCTTCATTAGAAGAACTTCTGTATTAGCAACTCTCCTATAACGTAGACCAATATAAAGATGGTGGGCTTATGGAAACGACCTTGCCTGCTCATGTGCAGAACCTACAAGAAAGTAGAAGCTTAGCTGCGGTATGTTATATAAGAGTTGGGGCCAGTGATAAATTCCGGGGACAAGCTGGTAAGTGCCAATTCCGCTGGTTCAAGTTCCCATAAAGACTTCATCTTTGCCGCCGTCCTTCAGTCTCTCTCTTCAATTTTCCACCTTCCTCCAACTACTATATGTTTTCTTCTCCTTAATTTCTACTAATATTTCTCTTGATGAAGAAAAGTGTAAGACATGAAGTTGTTATATGGGAATATTGTTGAAATAATCATTTTAAAATTTCTATTTGAACAGTTGAAGTGTATGTAAGAAAAATGCTTTTGTTTGAATCAAATTGCCTTCAAATGGACTTTTTAATGGAAAAATATCTTCATTAATTCTGTAATGCATTTATGTCATTGAACTAGTAAAATCCAATGCAAGTTCACCTCAACTCATAAGCTCCTAGTGCATTTGTCCTGTGTGTTAATTCATCTTAACCGCATATTTCTCCTTTACAGTTGTTGAAACTGTTTCAATTGTCAGGATGGTTGGCATCACTGTTTAACGGGACAAATGAAAGAAACATTTTTCCTACATTCACGAGTGACCACATTCACTTGCTGAGATGCATATAAAAGCTGATTCCAACTTGATCATCGTAAACTCAATAGAACTAGGCTGATCTGAATTTAATCATAATATGAAATATTGGTTTATTAGTACTATATCATTATTTTTCTGTTCATGACATGTAACGGAGGGAGAAAGAAAAGCTATCTCTTAGGGGCTTAATAAGGTAAAGATAACCTATAGGCTAAAGGCAAGGGATGGGTCTAATATGAAGAGTGGAGAGGTAGTAGTTTGGTCTCTCGTGGGCTTGTCCCTCCCTTTCCCAACCACAGGCCACCTGCTGATTTGTATCACCGTCACCACCGCTAAGCACTATCTTTTCTACAAAGTCTTCAAAATCCCAATGCCATCCGAACTCTGATTCTTCGCACAGCTAATTAATGTCGACCAAATATGAGCCAATCCACAAGCATCCAACCTTTTGTCTGTTGTTTGCTGATTTTTCAATTGTTAGCCTTTAGACCGTCATGTGTAGATGAAACTCCTAACCTTATATTTACTCATGGGTACTGATGAGATTTTGGTTAAACAATCCATGGACCTAAGCTACCGTTTTGAATGAGAAAAATCTCCTAACCAAACCCAAGTGACCCCTTTTGATTCCATTACCACGACTCTAGACAGGGACCTTAGCTATGTAGAAAGCAATCAATAGGAGACCGGCTCCCATGCTGTCGCGTGCAAATTCAGTTGCCTCTGGGATTGGAACTCATTTCCAGGCAAGAATTTGTCTGAGTTTTAGCAACACGTTGTCAGGCCACAGACATATTTCTCCTGAAGATTAAGGCAGAAAAGAATCAAAGTAACAACTTTTTATGGCTTTAAAGGCGATGAAGTGCTAACGTCTATTTTTCGGTTTGAACTTTGAAGTATGCTAGATCAGATCTTTGAGAATCCATGTATATATGATGTGGCAACTCTCAATGTAATTTTAGTGGAGTGTTTAGGAGGTAGAGACTAGTATTCCTAGCTAAGCAGTTTGTTTTTTTTACATATTATCAACTTCATGATAGATACTGGAGTTTCTGAAACGATTCTATAATCATCCATCCTGGGATTTGTATGGCCAGCATTTTCTGAATGAAAGATCCTGTCCCATTCCAATGTTGTGGAGTTGCTGAAATGTTATTTACATGTAACTTAAAAAATATTGCATGCTTATTAATTATTACATATTTTACTCCATCGATGCAATGATTGGATATTGGTACTTGACGAAGAAAAGAAGAGATTGTGGAGTTACTTGAGAAGCAAGTGGGTTGTGTTCCATAAACGGAATGGAAGCAGAGCACGTGAAGTTGTCCAAGGTCCAAAGCCATGACAAGTCAGGATTTGGATTCACTTGGATGTTGGACTCGTACTTTTAGGGGGTGCATCCGACCAACACGTGTCTCTAAGGTTTGGTTGCCTGACGTTTTACCCTTATTCTGTAGCCTAAACAGCAGTTTCACTTTCATTGCTACTTGCAACATTTTTTAAAGATAAAAAAGAGTAATTCATTGGGAAGGAAGAAGGAAGGTTTCGATCATTATTTTGAAGAGTTTGCTTGATTTTTTTAATTATGTATTGTATTTATAAGGGATTTTTATTAAATTATCTTTGAATGACACAGTATAAATAACTTTTCATTTGCATTCCAATTTAATAAAGAGTTCCAATCAGGAGTTCTTTTAATTTGATCAATTGTCCCGTCTGTATTCTTCAGTTCCCATCCACCATCTTTTTGTCCACTCCAAGCAATCACCAGCTGGTTGCTGACTTTATCTCCAATTTCCGAGGGACACTCTTCTTTCAGGATCGTTTTTAAAACAGCAAGATGTTCAATATTATTCAATCCCAGCCGCCCATTATTTAGCAGTACTCTACTGCTTGAACTATAATTATCAAGTTACTCAAAACCTATGCACTAGTCACTACTCAATAGTCATCCAATACAACAAACAGCATTTTTAGCGGCGATTTTAATCGTCGGTAAAGAAGGTAAAATTTTTGCAATTATCAATATGCGATGATTTCATTTTGTCGCTTCAATTATCGCTTCGGTAGCAAAATAATATTGGCGACGTTTCACATAAGTCGTCGCGAAAACATATTTGCGACAAAAATAATTTGTCAGAAAAACTTATTACCTATGATAGAGAGAAACATCAGTAATAGTTTTGCGCGACATTTTCTTTTGATAGATAAAAGTCTTTTCCTACGAAACCTTATGCATTAGTATTTATTTTTAATGACGATTTGGTTTTGGTAGTAAAAAACTTTTAGCTACCAATTCTTCCTGTAGAGAAAGGTTTTTAGAGACGTTTCTTAAGCATATGTAAAAAGCTTTTGTGAAGAAGTAGCTTTGGTCGTTAATATGATTTTGTGACGATTTTTTTGTAGCAAAAAAGATTTAGCTACGAAATGTTGTTTGTATCAAAAACTTTTTACTAACGTTGTTTATACGTAGTGAATTAGTTTTTGTGACGAATTTCATGTGGTAGCTAATAGTATTTAGTGACGAAATGTAATTTTTAATTTAATAATTTTTATAAACAAATTTATTTTAATTTATTACAATTTTTAAGACTTTTTTGACAAATTATTTTTGATAGCTTGTATCATTTAGTAACAAATTTTAATTTTGAAATTTATAATTATTATAATTGTTAAAAACGAATTTATTTTAATTTATTACAAATTTGAAGACATTTTTAATATTTTGTAAATAATCATAAATTGAAATTAAATAAACATATAAAATGAAATGCATTATATATAAAACAATATTTACTTTATTTACATTTACAAACTAAGAGTTTGAATCTGAGTCACTAGCACTAAAATATGAAGAACTTAGCATTTGTGTAACCAATTTTTAAGGTTGTTAATTTCTTTTAGTCCCAGATTTAACTTGTCTTCTATACATTGTAATTTGTCTTCTGTACATTGTAATTTTGTCTTCAGTGCTTGGTTCTCCTTTTGAAGCTGTGTCAATAATACTGGTCATCAGGAAGAGGCTCCAACAGGCTTAGGGCTATACTCAAAGCCTTTGATATAATCCGATCGTGTACCAAAGACATTGTTGCAAATGTCATCGATATTGGGCTAATTTCCCTCAGCCAATGACGTCTGTAACAACTCCTGCATCTTGTTCTACAATGTAAAGTAGAAAATGGAGTTAACTTAAAAATTATTAGTTAATATTATTTAGAAAATAAATTGTAATATTAATTTATTCATACTTACATAATTATTTTGTGCTCGTCAGACGTCCAGCCTTGCCCTTTCTTGTAGTGTGTTTGCTTGTACAGTATGATCCGATCACACTGTTGCCTTTGGAGTTGTGTTTGACCCTACAATAATTAAATAAAATTTAACCAATTAGAATTTATTGTAATAAAAAATAGAATAATAAATTGAACACGTTACACTTACTAATTCTTGTCGGACAACGACAAATGATCTGGAGCCAGTGTTATGCGGAGTCGTCATTTTTGCTCTATTGGCCTTGGCTTTTTGACACGTTTCCTAAATTAAGAGTATTAGTCATAAAATGTATAAATACAATTAATGGAAGGAAAATATGAAGAGAAGAAAACAAACCTTAAACTGCGGTGAAGCTCAGTAATCACACAATTTATTCCAAATTTCTTCAGTCTCCCTTTTCGACATATGTCCCCTGGCCTTTTCATCGGAAAGGAAAGACTGATAATATTTATGTAGTCGATAGCAGTAATCCTTCACCCTTTGTTTCAGCAGTGAACCAACACTGTTTGAAACCTCAAGCTGCTCGATATCTACAATATTGAGCTTTATCTTTGAAAACACATATTAGATAGGTTATTAATTTAGTTAAGTAAAATTGCAATACTTATAATGAAATGAATTGAAATAATACTGAAACTTTATCCAAAGCATTTTGCAGCAAGTTGTCTTCCTTCAACTGCCTGACATGCTGAAGGCAAGACAACTCATTCCAAACAACAACGCCCAACTCACTAGCCAATTTTGCTACTTGGATCTTATCAACTAGGGCCCCTTGTGTCGAGTTAATAGTCACGGACAATTTGGAATTCATTACAACATTCATCCGTTACAACTCAATGCCTTTTGTCTTTTCTCTATCTCGTTTTCTGAGTTCAATATTGGAAGTTGAAAAATCAACATAATGATTAAAACACACTAAACATGTAATGAGAGCATAAATATATATATGCTTGGTTATCAATAACAAACCCGAAGATCCCTCAAGACTACCAGACGATGTTGGTAAAGGTTTTTGTTGTTGACTTTCCTCATGCGATGATGCAATTGCTGGTTGTTCTATTACAGAAACTTCATTGCCCGTAACCACCCTCTTTCTTTTGTTACGACCAAGTGCCATTATAATCAACCTATGTAAAAATGAACAACATCAACAATATCATAAAATAGACAATAAATACCGAAAATCATCAACTACTTCAAAAACATAACTAAAACATTAAAAATATGCTTATAGTCATCGTAAATAAACATAACTACAACATCAACAACATAAGACCTATAATTATGTTATTAACATTTGAAACAATACAAACAATAAAACTTACATTCAATCATCATCATCAAAATGAAGAAAATCATCATCATTAAGTAGATGTTCGTTTGATTCTTCATCACTAATATATTCTAGCAAAGTATTGTCATTGTCATTGAAGTCATACTGAGTATAGTTTTCATTTGTTTGCCATATAAGATGAGGTTGGATTTCATTCATTTGAACTATATTTAGCTCGACATCTCTCCTATGGAATGAAAATATATCTGCATCTGCTACTATAATGCTTTCGTTATTGATCTCCAATCCACTATCTTGATAGACTTCATCATCATCTTCATCTAATTCACCAATATCCCTTCCACAAAAATCAAAGACATTTCTTTGTTGAAACTTTTGAAAAACCTTCCAATTGTGACCCAATACAGTATCGTTGACGTAGAAAACTTGTTTGGCTTGAATTGCAAGGTCAAAAAGATCATTATCATACCATGTCTTACTAACATTTATGCTAGTAATATGCCCGTTCACTCTCATGTCAGTTAGATCAAGCCATTTCCATTTAATTAGAATAACCTTCTTATTGTTGATGTAGTGCAACTCTATAATTTTATATATGACTCCGTAGAAGTCAATTATTTCGTCATCATAACATCCTTCAAAGACAACCCAACTATTTTGACTTCTAACTCGACTATCTCGATCTTGTATATGATATCGCACCCCATTAACAATGCAACTTATGTATTTCTTCACATAAATATGAGGCCTATATGCCAAACTACATAATGCTGTTATCGCTTCTTGCACGTTACGGTTATATAACTGTATCATCTGTGTGACAAATTTAAATAAATATAAGGATGAGACATATTCTCATATATACATAATATGTAATTAATATGAAACTTACTCGATTTCTAAACCATGATTTAAACTTCTGCCTATGTCTTTCTTCAACATTAACGATCCCTTTGCTTCAAATTGGGTCCTTGTGCTCTTTATTGGGAAAAAACACAATAACATCAATGAGTTAATGAAGAAAATTGTAATATGATTGTTTGAATGAAAAGAAATATACGTACTTAATGTATGTATCGACGTTCTCGCAATTATTCAAAATATACTAATAGGCAATTTCAAATTTGTCCTTACTTAACTCAACATATATACCAGCACCGAGTGGCCTCACCTTTTGGGAGAAAATAGACAAACCACCATTGTCATTGAAGTCAAAGTTACGTTCCGGTCTATTAAATCTCGTCTCCACATCAGTTAAGTACATTGAGCAAAAAGTCAAGCATTCATTGGCTATATAAGCCTCTGCAATAGACCCCTCTGGTTGAGCTCTGTTACGTACATAATGCTTAAGAGAGCATAAAAACCTAAAAATAAACAGTTAAACACTTAGGAATTGTTACTAACAAATAACATAGCAAACACTTGTAGAATTTAATATAAATTACCTTTCAATCAGAAACATCCATCAAAATTGAACCGGTCCACCAAGTTTTGCTTCATATGGTAAGTGAATTGCCAAATGGACATAACATCAAAAAACAATAGGGGGAATAATAGTTCAAGCTTGCATATAATCAATGCTATGTCTTTCTCCAATTTATCAAGCTCTTCAACTTAAAGTATCTTGCAACATAATTGCTTAAAAAACTCTCACTTGACCCAAAGTAATGGACACATCTTTCGGCAAATACCCACGTATTCCAATAGGAAGTAGCCATTGCAAAAGTATATGAAAATCATGACTTTTCAACCCTGACACTTTTCCCTCTTTAACATTCACACAACGACCTATATTAGATACATACTCATCAGAAAATTTGACTGATTAAAGGAGCATTAAGCAAGTTGAATAAAGTATGATCCATCATCTCTTCTTCTCAAATGCAAATCTTTTCTAATATTCATGTCTTCCAAGTCTAGTCTAGCCTTAATAGTGTCTTTGGATTTCCCATCAATTCCCATAATAGTCCCTAAAATGGCCTCACAAACATTTTTCTTAATATGCATGACATTAAGATTGTGCCTCAATAGTAATTCCTTCTAATATAGCAAGCTAAAAAATATGCTTCTTTTAGTCCAATTCAGTTCGATATCATTTATCTTACAATTTCTATTACTTGGGTGTTTGTCAGGTGTAATGTCAACCAAATGTGACAGCTGGTAAATAATGTCATTACCCGACAACTGCATCGGAGCTTTACCTAACTCTACTGTGCCATTAAACTGTTTAATTATGCGCCATCTATGCCCATGTTTCAAATAATGACGATGACCAGTATAATATATTTTACTTCGTACCTTTGTTGAATATGTTTGATAACTACAGATAGGATAAGTCAAATACCCTTTAGTGCTCTACCTGATAAATTCTCATAAGCTGGGAAATTATTTATAGTCCACAATACAGCAGCACGCATTATAAATGTGTTGCCTTCAACAACATCAAAAGTTTCTATTCCATATTCTCATAGATGGTTTAAGTCATCAATTAATGGTTGCAAGTAAATATCGATGTCCTTACTAGGAGCAGTAGGTCCTGGAATAAACAAAGATAACAACATAAAAGGCTTCTTCATATATTTCCATGGAGGTAAATTATATAGGACTAGAATCACCGACCACATGCTCTATGAATTACTCATATTACCGAAAGGATTAAATTCATCTAAGGCTAATCCAAGTCGAACATTACGACAATCTTGTCCAAACCATGGGAACTTTCTATCAAGCTCTTTCCATGTCATTAAGTCAGCTGAATGACGCATAATGTTATCATCAATGCGTTTCTCTTTATGCCACCTCATATCTATAGCTATTTTTGTTGACATAAACAATCTTTGTAATCGTGGCTTAATAGGAAAGTATCGAAGGACTTTCATCGGTATCTTTTTCCCTCTCCCATCATCCATTCACCACCTTGATGGACTAGAAATATGACACTCCTGAAGTTCTTTACTTTCCTTCCAATAAAGAACACAGTCATACTTATAAGCATGAATTGAAATATATCCCAATCCAAGGTCCCTTAATAGTTTCTTCGCATCATAGTACAATTTCAGTAAGTTATGTCCCCTAGGTAATGCATCATTTAGTAAGTCAATTAACATGTCAAATGACTTGTTACTCCATTTATTATAAACCTTCAAATGCGACAACTTCACAACAAATGAGAGTTGAGAAAAATTAGAGTATCCCGGATATAATTTTTCTTGAGCAACTTTCAATAACTTCCTAAAATTATCTTCGGTCATATTACCAATTATGTTAGGCATTCCTGATTCATTCATATTGTCCATAAAATTCTGACAATCGTTTAACATCTCATCAATCCCATCATCACCATCATCATTTACATCACAATCATCAACGTCATTACTATTATCAACATCATAAGATATACAGGCACTTCTACTACAACTTGCTTTCTTGCGTTCACCATGATAAAGCCATGGACTATAGAATTTGTCTATACCTCGGATAAGCAAGTGATTATATACCACATCTTGACTTTGGAAGTCCATGTTTAAGTAATTAATGCATGGACAACAAATGCTACAATCTTCACCCATTTGATCCTTAACAAATTGCATGAAACTTTTATCTCCTTTTACGTATTTAATTGACCATTTTCGATAAGGCATCCAACTCTTATCCATTTAGCTAGACAATACAAGAAGATAACAAAGTTATAACATGCATTTTCAGTTTTATGTTAGGTTTAAAAAACTTATGTTTAATATTACATGTAGTAAACAACGTTGTTCTAGTTCATTCGCAGCAATTAAGTAAAAAATATAAAACAAAATGAAACGACAACCGATATATAAAATAATGAAGGCTATGACAACGAGGAGTGGCATAATGACTTCAGCTCCTCACTTAAGGATCTCCTTTACAGGAGATCTTAGTTCGAGTCACGTCAAAGGAGGAGAAATGAGAAATTTGTCCTATTGATGATCCTCTAGCCCCCTGGGTACAGCTCCTTGATCGGATCAATTATGGACGTCTCGCTTCCAGCGGCAGTGTGGGAGTTGAAGCTACTAGGGAACCCGAGGGCTGCTGGGAACCTGATACTAAGTAGGGGGCCAGCGATCAATCAGCAGTCGACCAATCAAGTATGTGACGACTCCTGTGCGCAGAAGTGTACAGGCTACGTAAGAACCTGAGAGATCTTGGGGTTCCAGATTTATATCCTCTAGGGTTCTTGGAGTGGGGTCTTAGAGACTTAGAATTAGTCCAGCTAAGCTGGGATACCTAATGTAATTAAAAAAAATAATGAAGCCTATTAATAATTTGCATACCTGAAGATGTATAATACTTGTATGCGATTGTTGACTCTAAGCAGAAAGACAAAGACCAAATCTACAACATAGTATGGGCTTAGAATTGGTTAACAACAATTACAATAAAAATAATAACCAAAATAATGATAATAAAATAAAAATAAAATAAAATAATAATAACAATAATAATAATGATAATAATAATAATAATTAAATTTAAATTTAAAATTATAACAATAATTATAATTATAATTATAATTATAACAACAACAACAACAACAACAACAACAACAACAACAACAACAACAACAAGAATAATAATAATAATAATAATAATAA
>JANZXR010000171.1:13841596-13851906 GCA_027575705.1 Erythroxylum echinodendron | reverse complement strand
TCCAATAAAAACATAAAAATTAAAACGAGGAGATAATTTATTAGAAGAGTAAGTATACGATGATGGACAGCTAAACACATAAAATGTAAGATCTGATTTGTCATTATTTAATGTGGGAGGAGGCATTATATTGATTAGATAAACTATTGCATCAAATGCATAATTCCAATATTTATATAACATAGATGAATAATGTAATAATCACAAAACAGTCTCTATAAATATTTCTATATTTCCTTTCAACGCACCCATTTCGTTTAGCATTTTAGGACATGAAGATCTTTAGGTAATACCATTCTTAAGTAAATAGGAAACCAAGGCTTGATATTTACCAGGTTTCAGAGGAGTTAAGAATATTGTCGATTATTTAGAGTGGAAGAGTTTTTATGACATTTATGCGATTGGTCAAGTTATAACCATTTAGTTAAGAAAGGAGCTATGCTTGCCACAACAAATAATTGTTAGAAATAAATTTAATGAAGAGTTGATGAGTCAAGTTGAGAAAAAATGTGATTGCCGGTCAGATCGAAATAGTTGTGATAGAGGCAGGAGATAAAGCTCTTTCGTTCGTTAGCCATATTTGATGTCTAGAGATGATTAAAGATGAACAAATATTGGGCATGACTGAAACAAATAAAGATACATTCAATCACAGCTTGACAAAATAAAGGAAGCCATTGTGGTTTGTGTACTGGCCCAGACTCGGGTCTAACACAACAAAAAATCATAGATAATTTTAGCTTAGCTTTTCTTTAATATTAACTACATAAATGTACACAACTTTTGTGTAGAGATAGGATTATAACAAAGTCTATTCAAATTTAGATTTTAAATAATAAGAATAAAAAATATAACCACCTAACAAACTTGAAGATAACTTCATCAGAGTTTGACAGAAACGACAGCAGAATAAAACTTTACCATTTTGTTACCCAAAGACAATGTAAAATAGTACATTGTAAACGACAGCAAAAGCTAGGTGGTTCACTCTTCAATTGAGAAGATATGAAGATATCAGATAACAGCATCCAAATGTTAAACACAATTTTAAATATAACTCTTAGAAAGTAATCGACTTTCCAGCGAATCAATCACGGCTCAATTCAACTAACATAATGTCCAACCAAACTCACCGAAAAGATGATGGCAGACCACATGTACATTAAATGTAGCGCCAGCAGTTTATTAGGCGTATTGTACAATTATTCACAGGAAAATATCCTCTCCGACTTCTACTCCTTTTCATGCTCCAACTCTACAACGCTGAACCAAGATATAAGAATAGCAGGAGCCCCGTAAATGTGTATCTAATTCTCCTAATCCGTAAAAGCTGGAAAAAGAAAAGTGTATATACTCCCCTCTTGACAGCTGACCTGAAAACTCATCAAAACTAAAGCAGCAAGTGTGAAACCTTAGTAATTTATGCCGTCCCCTCTAACGATAAGTTCTACTCTATCTACCATGGTAGTACGGCATTCTTGGCAAGTTCAGCATAGGATGTGAAACCTAGTAAATGAGGTAATCAGGACAACTCTATGAGGCTTCTAACCCAAGTTACTAGCGATACCATATTATATGCCATCAAGAGTTATTGATCCCCTATTTGTGACATATCACCAATCTGTGCAGCAAGAATCTGATTCCATGTATCAGGAACACCAGGCAGACACCAGTGCAAGCAATCTTGAACACCTGGAGCAGCCGTAATGCTGAACCTTGACATGTGACCCTCGTCCCTCAACTGCGACAGAGCTGTTACGTCCAAAAGCTTAACCCCTGTTCCCTTCACTGCATGGCCTGCACTATAATCACTAGAATCGTCTTGTAATACCTCCCTCCCTACAGACATTGGGGTTGTATTGTCACAGCTACCCCCTGTGTTCCAGTCGCCGTTGAAAAAATGCCTAGGTGAGATGCTACGATAGAAGGCTTTCAAATGTGGGTGCTTTGGAAGCTGCTCATGCACCCACTTGACAATGCTGTGGATTGTGAAATTTTTCGCATCTCCAATTGGCGCTAGCTTTCGGTTCGTGTTCGGCATACCCCCCACATACATCACCCATCGATTAGCCTTAAGCTTGCCTCTGTTCCAGTGATGCCCTGTATTGAGAACTAGAACATCAAACTTACTAAGATATTGGCGCAAAAATGCTGGAGGCTGATCAAGATGCATAGCATAATCCGTGGCTGGATTTGTTTTATTAATTGGTTCCAGGTCACAGAGGCAAGCTGACCAATAATAAAGGACAGTAGTATTGGTGCTTTGAAACCGGAACGCCCAGCCATCAGGACGAGCACTGCCCCGAGGTTTGAGAAGTCCATATTCATGCCCCACATCAATAACATCGTGCCTCTGCTTACCAGCTGTAATCATGCACATCATAGATTGGAATTGCTGTCGGCCTAATGAGTCTCCAACAAAAGCTAGGGTTTTATCTTGCAACCTGGTATTAATCAGTTCATTAGATAAAAATCAGATAAGATCACATAACAGCCCTTGAAATCAATCAAAACTGGACAACTATTCAACTCCACACTTATATGCTCATGCACGCAACAATTGGGGGGATTTTTAGACATCTGACTGCAGATGTGTCGGAATTCCTTATTAAGAGAAAGGGAGGGTAGTTTACAGAACAACAAGGAAGGCAGAGGTCAGAACATGTCCAAGGCTGTCCTAAGATGCATGCAACTCATAAACCCTGCAAAAAGCAATTAACACAGCTTGTTGTCCAACCACAAAAAGCACAATCAAGAGAGTTTTTAGGAACGATAATGTCTAAAGTCAATCAAACCCAACAACCAATGCAAATAGTTGAGGATTTGATTGAGAATATTAGTTTTGGATTATGCCTCTAGCAAACACCTAATTCAAAAAGGGGAATATTTTGTTTCAGATGAATATCTAAGTTTTCCCAGTTCAACTGCTTACAGGTAAAGTAAAAAATCCATACCCAAGCACTTAGAAAAGCAAAGCATCCCAAGAAAATTTCATAAAAGAAAAGAAGAAAGAGTTTCAGTGAGACGGTTGGATGAAATTGTTCCGTAGCGATAACCTTTAAAACAACATTGAGCCAAGGATTGAAGACACCCAACAACAAAGTGCCGTCTTACCTTCCTAGGAACTTAGACCCTTCAAATGACTCCATTTCACAGTTTTTAGGTTGCCAACGTAGCTTTTCAAAAGCAAAATCCTTGCGTTGTGTCAGGCGGCAGGACCACATACTTGACAGCCATTCTTTGCAGTCAAATCCAGAGTACAAGGGCAGGGTATCATCTACAATCCATTTTCCTTTCGCATAATTGCAGGCTGGAGCAAGGATCAGATAACACAAGGATCACTAATTGGTTAACATCAAAAATTTCACAGCGTAACCAACATGAACAATAGAACTGCATTGTACAACAAGTATATATGCATCTCTGAGATCTGACAAGAGTCAATTAGATGTAAGAGGTTGACATAATATGGGGAACATGACAAAGAAGCACAACTGATCAATTCACCTATACGATCAAACTTAAATCTTGAAATTTCATACTATGCAGTTAGTATTTCCAGTGCTTCTCAAGAGATTCTGCTATAACACAGCAATTGAATGATTTGATCATTTCACTGTACTGACGGCAATAACTTTTACAAAAGGATCAATTACATACAGAATTTAAGAGATCCAATATCGGCTTAGAGGGCCATTAATTATACATTGGTCAAAGACAGGAAACTGGGCATATATATAATATACAACTTTCATACCATAAACCCAATAGAGTGTTTTTGGGAATAAACAAACCATTCTTGTTGGAGATGTACTTCTTTAAATTTCCCCAAAATGAAGGGAGAAAAAAGCAACTGACGCATAAAGAAATGAAGTATAACAATAAATTCAATAAAGCAAGCATAACTTACCTTGCTTCTGTGCAATTCCCTTGAAATCCTCATCATCTTTTTCTCCAAATGAAGAGTTTGCACTTTTGGAATTTAGTTGCAACATCATATCCATGGTCTGTGTTTCTACTTTTGCATTATCTTCCCTATCGTTTGGGTTCAGCTTTCCTTCTGTGCCTGTCAAATTCCTATCCGTGGTTTGTGTTTTTCCTTTTGCATTATCTTCCCTCTCGTTTGGGTTCAGCTTTCCTTCTGTGCCTGTCAAATTCACACCCATGGTTTGTGTTTCTCCTTTTGCATTATCTTCCTTGTCGTTTAGGTTCAGCTTTCCTTCTCTTTCTGTCAGATTTGTGGACCTTTCTCCACTAGTATCATGATTTTCAACTTCCAACACTTGTTCATTTCTCACTTCTGTTTCTGACATTAAAAAGAGAAATTTCAACTAACTCCTGCATACTTGGTGATCTTAATGTAGGACAAGTAGAAGAGATATCAAACTAGCAGCTACAATCAACAAAAATTATAATGTGACTTTAGGTTTGGAATTTCAGGTGAGGTTGTTGGAATTTCAGGGTTAGAATAGCTGGAACTATAGAATAGTTGTTGAAATTTAGGCTAGAATTTTAGGGTTTTGGTTCCTGGAAATTCCAGATAGAAGTGTTGGAAGTTTACTGAGGTAAACAAATAATGAATAAGAAGGAAGGAAACTAGGAAGCACTATTAGAGTCTAAGAATCACTCTTAAAAGAAAGCATCACACTTTGTAGTTAAAAGTTCAAATTCATAGAAAAAATTCAGCTTATACAGAAAAGTTTTTGGAACCCTTATTCTAGCAGTAAAGGTGACTCCTAACTAAAATATCTAAAATAGATTTGAATCCTACTCTAATACAGAGTAACTCCTAGACAACTAGGACAATACTAAAGAAAATTTCAGCCCTTGTTTTCTTTGTTGTCATTTTAATTCTCACTTTTCATTCTACCGGATTAAACTTGTGGATAACTGATTCTCTCACATTTATTTCTTTTATAAACTGTTAAGTTCTTTTGCATCATTTAATTAAAGAAATGTAATCATAACAAAGAACCATCCTTAAACATACTAAAAATTTTCTCCCTACAATTGAAAAACAATGACTTAATAGGATTTCTAGTTAATATGACACACATTACATCTATACGAGAAATTGCCATAAGGATCTATCAGAAAAGAGCAAATCGAAAGTAACACCTCACCCTTCTTTTGGAATGGACCTTTTAACATATCTACAACTTCGCGCACAGGTAGATTAGACTCTGGTGATATTGAGCTCACAATAGAGTATTTATTTGTGTGTATGCATCAAATTGTAGAAGGACAAAGTATCAAAATATGAATTGAACAATTAAAATGAAATCATTGATTTCAAATAGATTGCAGCCAAAAGGAGCATTGCAATTAGCCCGAAGAGGCTATGGCGTCAAGAGATTTATCTCTAGAAACATCATTTTGGGGCACATTTCTTCAAGAAGGTTAATATTCCAATAATGGAAGGTCTCATGTACAGCAACAGTATGAAGCTCACTCATTAATACACTAAACATCAATATTTCACAAAGTTATTAGAACTGTGCATAAGGGCTCCAACCATAGGTCAAAGGTAACGTATACTAGAAATTTACCTTTAGACAACTGCAATACAACTTTTGGTGGAAGCAAGGCAGTAAGATGCGGTGCCCTTTCCCATGCCCATAAAAGAATGGTTGTGCACATAAGAACAGTGAGAAACAAGGAGAATTTTGTGACCCTGAATCTGTACAAGCCTCCTTTCATTTTTGCTGCTGTGAAATTAAAAAGGACAGTCGGTGATAAGTTTGCATGACAATATGAGAAGTTCACTAAGAAGAAAGACGATAAAAAATACTGCTTACAAAAGATCATGCATTACTTGGATTGGTTCAGTAAAACGCAATGCAGTATCGCAACAAATGAATCCACTCCCATATGCACAGAAACTTGGTGAAAAGTCAACTAATGATATTATCATACAGCCTGATGAAAATAATACAATAATGTTTCAACATTCAAAGCAAGCAAACAGGATGGATCCAGAAAACTTTGTCACTGGGGAAAAATCTAATAAAATAACTTATTTGATTGAAAAAACCATTATCATGGCGCTCATGTCTACTTACATAAGTTTCAAATTAGTAAAAATTGTGTCCAATTTAACCCAAAAAAGGGGCCCACTTTAGAAATAAGTTTTATATCTTATCATTATACGTAAAACTTGCTTCGTCCCCTTATAAGTTAGAATATTATGCTACGAAGTAATTCTTTTATTCTATTAAGTAAGAACCACATGAATTTTTTTAAGGTTAAATAAAAACAAACTAGTCGAACCAGTCATTGACTTGACCATTAACTTAATCGGCATGAGTTCCAGCATATAGCAAAATTAATTGATAACATTAATTTTAAGGATTATAAAAATGATGCACATCTCCATATAAATTACAGGCTCTTGGACTCTTTCCACAGGAAAAAATAGCCAACTTTAGCGAACTTACCAGGCAGGTTATTCCCGAATACTCTAACCATCGATCGCCAGCCAAAAGAACTGCAAGCACATTACCGATATGTAAAGATCAACGCCGTATTACCATACCAATGTTCACAAATTAGACAAACAGTAGCCAACTTACGGCTATTGACGAGACGTAGGTTACATGAAAACAGAGAAAATAACAGCCAATCAAATTCCCGCACAGAGATTATAAGCTTAACTTCAAGATAAACCCATCAGGAATACAAAATCAAACCAGAATCTATATCCGAAACCGAAGCAAGATCCTTTCATGCCCCCATTTCATTGCAAACAGATTTCTCATAAAAAAATTACAGAAACAAAAAAACGAAGCTCCTCCTAAGAGATCAATATTACCAGATTCTGAAAAGGAAAGCACCAAAGAATCAAGCAAGTCAAACGTGGCAGATCTAACACGATCAGGCAAAAAAGCAATGTCGCAGACAAAAGGAAGATGAGATTGGCAGCATAGCGCGTAGATTTACAGAGACAAAAAGAGGGAGAGAGAGAGAGAGAGAAGCAACCGATTACATCAATGTGTATATGAACAAGATGGGAAGGCGACAGAAGCAGGTATCAGAAGATGGAATTGAGGCTGAATCTTGGAGAATGTGATGGAGGTGATGACTAAGCGTCGCACTTCTGTACAAAGAGACGTTACCACACACCCATAGATCTGGGAAAGGAGAGAGAGAGAGAGTAATAGGCAAAAATGGAATTTTATAGCATTAATATAAGCTAAGTGAATTATTAAAAATAGATTAGAAAAAAGTTTGTGGGTCGGCGTTGACAAGTGTCTGAACATGCTCCGTACGTTTCAAGGTCGCGTAACTAATACTATAGATTCACGTGTTTTAACCATAAATTAACAAACTGGGCTTAAGGTTGCCGTCAGCAAGATGTGAAGACGGGAATATTTAATTGTTTTTTGTTGAACTCAGTTGTGACGAATCCAACATGGTTTGGTATTGAGTTACAATTAATTGTTGTTACTAGTCTTTGATTTCTGGAAACAGGACTAGTCTTTGATCACTTCCCGCATTGGTTATTTACATTTGGCATCCCTTCGATTTCAAGATTATACGAGTACATTGACGTTGGTTGGTTGTTAAGTCATAGGTTAGTTGACGGGTTCATGTTAAAATAAACCCGACAATACGCAAAGTTGAAGTGCATAGAAGAAGAGACGGTGAATAGACAAGCTCGGAATGCTTCAAAGTCATGATGGCTACTAAGCGTTGCAAATAGAATAAGAATCGTGGCAGTGAGACAGACGTTAACATAAACATCGACCTACAAGTTAGAATAAGAATCGTGGCAGTGAGACAGACGTTAACATAAACATCGACCTACAAGTTCTTAGTTGTGGCGTGAACGAGAATGCATGCAAAATACATTAGTAGTCATGGACGATTTCTTAATTCTTATGCGGTCCTCTTCAACTGGAATGCATGCACAATATAATAGTAGTCATGGATGATGTCTTAATTCTTTTGCGGTCCTCTTCAACTGGTGACTGCATGTATGCACCTGGCAATTCAGTAAAATTGAAAAACAATAATGTAGATAAGTACAACAATCAGTTCAGAATTTTATTATGAGAAGAATAGAAGTTACAAGTTTTTTCTATATTACAATAATTTTCGTAACTAAAAATTTGTGAGATTGCTAATAAGCTCTCCGACTCTCACAAAATATCAAATATAAACTTGAGTTTTTTTTTTCAACGGTTATAAAATTTATTATGGTATTTGAATCTTTTGTATATTCATTTTGTTTTTTACTTTCTCATTAACAAAATAAAACTAAACTCATGCTTTTGATTCTTGCATGAAAAGTTGAATTTTTTGTTAGATGTAAGAAACTTTGATTATCACAACATACATGAATTTGCTTTTATTGATGCCTAAGTTAATTCAATATCATTTTAATCATGTTATTATATATTCTACTTTTATAACATTATTAGTGAACATAAACATATAACTTATAATGGACAACATCACCTGTGTAATCTAAGTTAACATATCTACTTATAATATATTATGACCCTCCATAATATAAAGCCATACCAAAGACTCCTTTAATGTTTCTTAGGATTATCTTTACAATATTCCAATACTCTTTATTAGGATTTATCATTTATCAATCAATTGGTCTTATTGCATGTGCAATATCTAGTATTTTAGTCCTAAATCCTATAAACTAAGTTCTCTTTTCATTTTTCTTTAAAACCTTCTCATCGAAGCAAATAAATTTCTTCTTCAAGATCTTCATAAAGAAAAATAGTATTTACATCTAACTAGTCTAGATTTAAATCAAATAAAACACACATTGTTAGGAAGTCTGACTAAAGTAATTCCAACTACAAAGAGAAATATTATTTTAAGTTCAATCCTTCCTTTCTGAGCATATCCTTTCACCACCAATTTGACATATTACCACTCTACTTTATCTTCACCATTTTTCTTAATCTTAAAGATTGGTTTACTATTAACTAGCTTTATCTTTTAATAGCAATGATACAAGTTCCCAAGTTTTGTTCTTATAAAGAGTTTCAACTTTCTCTTACATTACTGCAATCCACTAAGATGCGTATGAATTACTCATTTATTCTTAAAAAGTTTATAACTCTCCCTCCTATGTTAAAAGGTATTATCCAATATTCTCCTCTATTGTATATTGAGTGTGTTTATTTGTGGCCTTTTTGTACTCTTTAATTAACGAATTTTTGAAGGTTTTTAAAAGGGTTCTTATGCCTACTTTAGTATTGCTTCAGAAGGATCCTACTATTGAAGCTTCCTTTTCACCTATATATTTAGATCATGGGCTTCTTTTTTAATTCCTATGTCTTATTTTTCCCTTTATAACTTATCTTCTACAAAATAACTTGTTGACAATAAACTTGTAGGCAATGAGATCTAATAAATGATACTCCTTCCCTATATTAGCATATTCTAAAATAAGTAATTTTTTGTATTTTGGATCTAATTTCATAGTTTTTTTTGGGAATTATGCATCAAGTACATATGACTTCCAAATATATGAAGGTTTAAATTATAATGGCTTTTCAATCTATATTTCCATCACTTTCTTCAACTTAATAGTTGTTGATCAAAACTTGATTCATCATATAATAACCATTATTAAATGCTTTTGCCTAAAAAGCCTTATCTAAGCCTATAATTGGCAACATTGCTCTCATTTTTTCTAATAGAGTTTTGTTCATCTATCTTGCTGCTCCATTTAGTTAAAGAGTGTTTGTCATAGTAAATTATATTTTGATACTTCCTGTTTAATGAATGAATCAAAATCAAGTATATTCTTATCCATTGTATGTTCTTAAGCCCTTGATATTTTTACTATATTTAAATTCAATTTGTACTTTGAAAACTAATAATACATCGCCTTTTCTTTTTATAGGATACTTCTAATATCTTCTAAAATAATCATCAATGAAAAATACAAAAATACTTTGCTTTTTCGAAATATGGAACTAATATTTATAACACACATTATGAGATTTAAGACATTTAGTGACAATTTTTTTGTGATTAACTGTTGTTTCGTCACAAATATGAGGTTTTTTGTGACAAGACAATTGATTGACACTATTGTTTGAATTAACTGTGACGATTTATTTTGTTGTCACTAATATAATAGTAATTGTGACCATTTAGTATCTTTCACAATTAAGTTGTCACTATTAATATATTAATAGCATCAAAGTTTCTTTTAACACTAAGTTTTGTCATTAAAAGCCTGTAACACCCCTTACTGTAGGGTACGCACCGGGACGCCCGTAGGTCATTCCGATACATATCCTATGATAAGGGAGCGCTATGTGCGATCACTA
>JANZXR010000171.1:13824222-13841496 GCA_027575705.1 Erythroxylum echinodendron | reverse complement strand
CATCAACCATGATCACAATTGATCATGATCACAATCACATTGAAACACATAAGTCACAAGTCACATAGAAGTAACACTTCTATGTCATAACTCCCCATATTCAGTCATCGGACCTTCTGTTTGGAATCTATAACCAAACACAAAATTCCCACCATTATTCACCACAATTCATAAGGAACAGAAAAATTGAGAGAAACCATCTAGGTCACTCACCAATAGCCTGTTCCAAATTACTAAATTACCCTTCCCATAGGTGAGGGGATGTTACAAAGCCTATGCAATTTGGCGCCAAAATAATTTTGACGGGAATTGTAATTGTGACAGAACATATGTTAGTAACTAATATTTTGTATTTGTTGTGATAGATATTAGTTTGGTCACTAATACTTTTTTTGGTACGAAATGGTTAATCGTCACACAACATTTTACTTTTTGTGACAAAATATTTTGTCAATAAATATTCAATTAATTAGTGTCTACTTCATATTGTCACAATAACTGGACTATAGGTAGAAACTATTCGTAATTTAGTGACAATGTTTTTATGACTAACTATTTTTGTCATCACAAATATGAGATTTTTTAATGTCAAGACAATTGATTGACACTATTGTTTGAATTATCTGTGATGATTTATATTTTTATCACTGATATAGTGGTAATTGTGGCAATTTATTGTCTTTCACATTTAAATTGTCACTATTAATATACTAATAGTGTTAACATTTTTTTATCACTAAGTTTTGTCAGTAAAAGCCTATGAAATTTAGCACCAAAATAATTTTGGTGTGAATTAATTATAATTATGACAAAACATATGTGGGTAACTAATATTTTCTATCTGTTGTAATAAAAAATAATTTGATCACTAATATTTTTTCTTGTTATGACAAAATTGTTTACTGTCACACAATATTTTACTTGTTATGACAAAAACTTTTGTCAATAAATATTCAATTAATTAGTGTCAACTTAATAGTATCACAATCACCAAACTATAACTATGGTCACTACCATTTGTAATTTAGTGAAAATTGTTTTGTGACTAAGTATTATTTCGTCACTAATACAATAGGAATTGTGACAATTTAGTACCTTCACAATTAAATTGTCTTAATAGTGTCAAAATTTCTTTTATCACTAAGTTTTGTTACTAAAAGTGTATATGCCTGTTATGACAAAAACTTTTGCCAATAAAAATTTAATTAGTTAGTGTCTACTTAATATTGTCACAACAACTATACTATCAATGTGTTAACTACTATTTGCAATTTTAATGGCAAGAAATTTTGTTGTTATTTGATCAACTTTTTGTTACATATTTTTTGTTATAATAACATATTAAAATTAACCACTATAAAGAAAAAGTTTGTTATTATTTTAAAAATTTTAGAGACTAGAAACTATTTGTCATGATTTTTTCTTTAATATGATTATTTACAAACAAATTTAAATATTTTGTTATAAAATATTCAAATTACATATATTGATAATCCAAAAGTAATATTTTACATATCAATAGATATTTGGTATAAATAACTTTCAAACTTCATTAAATAAAATCAAAATAATTAAATGTTGAAATATAATAAAAATCTTGTTCCAAAATATTAAGCAAAAGTCTTAACCTATTGAAAATTAAAAACAAAGTTCTTGCCAATACTCAATCATTGTTATCGTTGCCTTCCTCATGTTTACTTACTGAATCTGTTTCATCATCATCGTAAAATTATTTTCATCACAATCAATTTCTTCATCTTCTCTAGCACTCATAGTATCAATATTTAACGAATTTCCTTCAACAGTTACAACATCTGGATAAGATCTATCCAAAGATATTGTATCAGTATCATCCTCTAAAGTAGATTCGTGAAGTATAAAGCCAAAATTTTCATTTTCTTGGCATGACTCATCTCTTTTAGAATAGTGTTTAATTTTAACTGTGTCGAGACAAATGACGCAAAAAGTTTATGCATAGAAAATCATTAATTTTGCATCTGATAGATTGTAACTATTTTAGTTGATAAGGAAAAATTAATTAAAATATATTATTGATAAATTTTAAGAAACTAATAATTAATAAATATCTTGATATAATTATCTTATCATTAACCGCATTAAGTTTTACAAGAAACAATATAACACCAATACCAAAATAGGAAATCAAAATCTCAACTTCTATATATTTGTATGTAAATATAGAAATATTTGTGAATTCAAACTTTTTAATTTCATTAGAATTTCTAAAGTTAATATATCTATCTCAATATCTTTTATTTTCACTAATAACTTAATAATTAAGAATTCAAGTTAAACATAAACAAAAAATTTGAAAAAGTATAACTATTTAATGTTTGCATTAAAATATTAAATCTATTAAGTATTATATAGATTAAGAAGATATAATTTTTTCCCATTGAAACACTACATAAAAAGGTTAATGTTCTTTTTCATATTTTGGTGTTTCCCAATTAGACCGTTCTTCTGCCATTTAAAACATACCATTTAAAACATAGCACTTTCTCCTACAAATAAAGACTATCCTTTTCTCTCTTTCTTCGGAACACATTAAAATTTTGTCTCTTCGTTTCTCTTCCATTTTGAACATAAATTAATTAAGGAGAAGAAGATGTTCGTATACTTGGTTTTATACATTCTGGATTGTTTCTGACACTTCCTTTTTAACACTAAAAACTGTTGTGCTTGGAGTTAGTGATCAATCGAAAAGGGTAAAGGAAAGAATGGTCAGGATGGCAAGACTATGTAATATGGTACATGCACCCAAACTAAACACTGTTTGATAGCCAGCATAGAGAAATAAACGAAAGAAGAGCAGTAACTTGGCAAATTCGTAAAGACGATGGTGAGTAGATTCCGTTCTCGTCGGCATCACAAATGCACTCATAAACTTGTCAGATCTTCAAGAACTCTAGGTAAAACCCAACAAGAAGCCAAGTGACTGTGAATTGTTTTAGACTTTGGACCCCCAAGTTCACAACAATGCATCTAGGTTTTAATTTTAAGACAAAATAAAAGAGCAGACCTTTACATAAAAGGCTACGAGTATACAACGAAATATAGTAGAATTATGCAAAACCGTCTCCATCTCTTATGCAAAACCTTCTCCATCTCTTAATCGGCAGCAAATCTTCGGGGCTTGTCAATGGCTTAAAAATAGATCTTGAAGGAGCTCAAGGATCTGCAGAAGGATCCTCCCACCTCTTGCAGCATTGGTTTGCTGGATTTGCTTTTCCCTTGAGATTGATATCAAGTTTTGTTGCTCACAATTATGCTATTATTTCCATGCTTGATTTACGTTTCTTTTTATCCTTTATGTCGCTATAAGGCTTGGATCTGGGCACTATTTGGTCAATCTGCTCGGCTTTTTGATAGATCTCTTAGTTCATGTTCTAGTTACAGGAAGAATGTGAAACTGAATTATAACTCTTTTAAAAAATGGGCTATTTAAGCAAACCTCATCAGATCCAAGGAGCATACCATATTTTACTCAAATTAGAGTCTAATAGGTTAGTATTAAGCAAACCTCCTAGTTTCTCTCACGCTTCTCTGGACCAAGAGGATTCAATGCTGATCGAGCACATTTGGCACTTTTATTGTTCTTTTATTTTTTTGTTCTTGATTTTACACATTTGGCAAATACTGAAATAATTCATAGTCTGTAACTCATTTTTTCTACTTTAATTGAAGATCCATCAAGTGCCACAACATCAAATACCCTAACTACTCATGTAAGTTTATAAATTTATAAAATTTAGAATAGTTAGTATCACTTCTTATCATTATCATTACATTATTATAAAATGTTAGTACTAAATTTATAGCTTAATATTTTATAAACTAATTAACTGATTTTATTTTAATTTATTTTGTAGGAAATAAATCAACAGTGAACTCCGTCCTGAATAATAGCCAGGAAATTTTATCTTAGAGAGTTTTAGCTTAAATTAGTACGTAGTAGTTTGAGATAATTGTAATAAATAATTTTCTTAGATATTAAAATTTTCAATTTTATATATTAGAAATTAGAATTTTGTACATTTTGGTGATTTTTATATATTTTATATATACTAATAATTTTTATTTGCTTGTTTGATAATATCTTCACACAAAAAGTCCGTATCATTTGTAACAACTTCTATTTTATGGCCACCAATGCAAAATTTTTTATCGATTAAGTAATTAAATTGTTAAATTTAATACTATTATTTGTGACAAACACGAAAACATTAGTGATAAATTTATTGTAACATATATTATTTATTTAGTGACAAAATTATTGTAACATATAACTTTCATACTTGTGACGAAATCTGTTAGACAATATAGCCACTGATGCAAATTTCTTTTAAACAATATAGCCACTGATGCAAATTTCTTTCACAGCTAATGTAATTTCGTTGATGAATTGATAGTTTTATTTGGGATAATAATAAACATATCAGTGACAATACTTTTTATAAGAACCAATTTTCATTTTTGTAACGAAATGATGTTGACACTTTTTTATTAAAATATTAGTGACCAACAAGTAATGAACACTGATAACAAAATTATTAGTAATAAATATTTTATCACTATTTATACTTATTTTAGTGGTGATATTGTTGTAACAATAAAATGAACTACTGTTACGACTTTATTCGTTACTAGTTTATATTATTTATGTCAACACATTTTTCATAAATATGTAAAGTTTTTGTGACCATATATTGTTGTCACACAAACCATAGGTTTTAGTGTCGGCACTTTTGTCACAATTTAAGTAAGTTTTGTTATGACTTAATTTGTTACTACTTTATATTATTTATGACGATAAACTTGTCATAAATATGTAAAGTTATTGTGATCATATAGTGTTGTCACAAATTTCAAAAGTTTTAGTTACAGTATTTGGGTAACAAATGTGTTGCATAATTGTGACCGTGTCTTAAATTAGTCACTATTTCATTAGTGACGAAGGTTTTTATAACGGGAGATGATGCCTTCAAATATTGGGCACTAATAATAATAGTGACTAATATTATTGCTTTTAGTGACAACTTTTACTTTCACTAAAAATACAATTTCTTGTAGTGACATTACAATGAAACCAATTCAATAATAGTCTTACTTCTTGAATTTGATGTGTTAAATTTCACATGGTGTTCCTTGCTTATAATACAATACTCATAAAATTGTGATGATATATTTGTGAGTCCATGGAGTAATTTTTGTCTAGTAAGAATCTTCATTTCTTCTACAAATATATGTCAGAAGTCTTTGATGTCATAACATTGAAGATCTCTCAATCAGATTCTTTGAAATAATTGATTCTTTTGCTTTTACATACCTTTCCCTTTAACTTATACAAGTTTTCATATATATTTTTTCTTTTCATAAGCACAAGTGTGCCTAAAATTATCTTTAAAATTTTTTAATTATATTAATATTGTATCGAAATCATCCAGTCATCTAACAAACAATATATTCTTATTCAAGTCCTTTATATACCATACCTCTTGAGAAGTACAAATGGTACTATTATATATATTTAGTATATGATTGTTCTAGTGCTAATAACCTTTGAAGGATAACTTAATTAGATATGTTCATAATAATGGAGCCAATCTCTTTTACATGTTATGAAAAATATAGCTTAATGTACAATAAATTTGAAGTAGGCTAGTTGAGTTAGGCTTAGATCTATAGGTTTGCAAAAATAACCACGTAGAGTGCTAAACACTCCAACATTCAAGTTAGTGAGAACTAAAGTGTTTTAAATAGATAGAGAATTTCTTAATTAAGCTTAATGCTAATGGTTATAAGAACTTACTTTAGGGTGTCTCCCTTTTGTAGGCAATCCTTTAAGAAGTATAGGTAGACTCTAAGAACCCTAGTAAATTTTGGATTCAACTTCCACTAAGAAGCTTAGATGGCCTTTGATTAGAAATTTGCCTCCTCATATAGATGAATCTTATCTTGATTGAACTTACTCTTTTCAAATCATTGAGCCTCATATGTAAGTATGAAGTCCATATGTCTAAAGAAGGATGATGGGTCATATTAAATTAATCAATCCCAGTCGTACATTCATTAAAGATACATCATATCTCTTGATTCAAAAGTCATGTATAAGGCAGTATTTTCTTACTTTCATCTATTGTATTAATTTACAACACATAACATTGCCATCATCTAAAGTACTAGTAAAATTTCTTTGAGGATTTACATTTTTTCTTTAAATTATAACAATCCTTTTTAAGGTGATCCTTCTTACTATAGTTATAACATTTTAAGATTTTCTTATTTCTTAATTTTTATTAATAATGATTTTTAGTCTCGCTTGGTCTTTGATTTAGCATAGTCAAGACTTCAACTTATTGTGAACTAGTATACTTGCCTTTCGTATTCTTATATCGATTTCTTTCTTCTGTAACTATAATTATAATATCATTAAATACAATGCAATATGTAAGAAGGTTATTGGTTAAAATGATGATGAGTTGATTATACGAATGAGGTAGATTTTGATGTTTAATATATTTATATAGGTATACTTTTATAGGCAATAATATGAGTTAATAAAATAGAGTTGTTAAAGTGTTGATATGGTTAACAAAGTGGATTCTAAACTTGAAGAGTATAAAGTTTCCTCTTAAAGAAAAAATTGTTATAGAATGATTTGACTCCATACAATTTTATAAGATCATCTTATTTCTCTTTTACTGTTTTATTCTTCTCTATATTAACAAAACTTTATAAGCTAAAATAATTTGGAGAATTGTAGTATCATTCATATCTATTTTATTGTACTTGATGTCGGTAGTGAAGTGCACTAGCCTTTTATAGATGGCTATTATACAATTTTGTTTTAGTATAAATAACCTTCATCTTTAGCTTTTATATCAAAAAAATATTACCTTGTAACTTTCCAATCTTAAATTTGGTTGTTGTTACTTTTATCACAAATTGCTTTTAAGTTAGGTTTAATTCCAAAAAAATCTCAAACTTTGCTCAATTTTGCAATTATAGCCTAAACTTAAAAAAGTGGTAATTAAATACTCAAACTTTCAATTTTTTCAATTCTAGTCTAACGTTAGTGTCTCCATTAAGTTTGCTGATGAGGGTTGTCATGTATTCCAGAAACCCTAAACACTTATACACGTTAAAACTTAATTAAAATAACTAATTAAGTATAACTAAACTATGTTGTTTAATTAAATTAAATGATTAGATATAGCGAAACTACGTCGTTTTAGGACTAAAATCCCTAAATCAAACCATAAGTCTCGAATTCAACCACAATCTTCATTGTTAACAATCTTATGTCCCTCACTTCCTTCAACGCCACTATGCACCAAAACTCCATCTTGTCTGGCTCACGCTCTCATCCACTACATAATAACAAACATCACCCTGCAATAGACCCTCAAATAAATATCAGTCAAACTTTGAGTTTTAGAGAAAAAATCCCTTTATAGCTTCCTAATCTTTGGAGTAGGCCATGACAACTTGGTGTGGGTATCTCTACATCACGACGGTGGAAGAACAATATTCCTAAAAACAGAGAAGAGTTAGATTGATCAGATCAAAGAAAAGCTCCAAAATTTAGAGTCCTACCATATGACATACGACACCAAAATGCACCAAGCCAATAAGCTCATAAAAAGAGGCAGTATAAACGAGTGCAAGGTGTTGAATGGTCCAAGATTCTCAAAGTGCCAATTACTCTTCAAAGGTTTCTTATAGAAGTTTATGATACGGATTAGGACTTGATCATGGTTAATGTGCTAATAAGGTATCGTGATGAAGCTCCAAGGAAGATGATAGTGATATGCACAATGAGATTAATGGAGAGGAATAGGAAAGAGGGAAAGATAGATGTATTTGTGCATAATGTGGATAGAGATGTCGAGGATAAGTTTTTAAAGGCTTTTCTTTGTGAAGGGTAACAAGAAGGAAAGTTGTGACACTTCATTGTTCCCAGTCACAGGACTAGTTTGGGCAAACCTTTTTGTCCTTAGAGATTCAATCTCTTCCTCCTCCTGTCTTTTAGTTGGTTCTTGTTTCATTCTTCTTTTTTTCATATAAAGGAAATAATACATGGTTAATTCAATTCTATCCAAAGAGTCTTAGCTCTATTTATTATACCCTTTTCCTAACTTGTCTTTGTTTGCACTAAAATGACGTAGTTTAGTTATATTTAATTAGTTAGTTTAATTAAACAACATAATTTAGTTGAACTTAATTAGTTAGTTTAATTAATTCTGACGTGTATAAGTGTTTAGGATTTCTAGAATACATGACAAGTCATATCAACAAACTTAACTGAGACACTAACGTTAGGTTGAGTTGAAAAAAATTGAAAGTTTGAGTATTTAATTACCACTTTTTAAGTTCAAGTTATAATTGCAAAATTGAACAAAGCTTGAGATTTTTTTTAGTTAACCTTAATTTAAAAGCAATTTATGATATAAGTAATGACAACCAAAATTAAGATCGAAAAGTTACATGGTAATAATTTCTGAATATAGAAGCTAAAGATAAAGGTTATTTATACTAAAAGGCAATTGTATAGCAGCCATCTATGAAAGGCTAGTGCACTTCACAAATGACATCAAATACAATAATTATAACATAAATAATACATAATATCTTCAATGGGTGAATAATAATCTAACTTGTTTTTTAGGTGAATGATCCATTTAGTGACAATCATAGAATAAGTAAATATATATACCTAAATTATTCTTTGATAAAGTTGTAAATCAAAATTGGTAGAATAGGATCACAACTCAATAAATTGAAAAAAAACAATTTAGATAAATAGAACATGCATTATCATATTTTGAGTAAAAATAATAATTACAACATTTCACCACTTAACTCTTTATTTTTACACTTTTTAAATATATACATTATAAGAAATTTTGTAACTAAGAAAAATATGATATTACTTATAAGCTCTCAGCTATCAACTCTTATAAGCTCTCAAATATAAACTCGATTCTTTTTTTAAGTTAATTAATTTCATTAAATAAAATAACAAATGCATGAGATGTAAAAAGCCAGTTTATAAAAATAAACATGAAACTTAATGATCCTAGCTTAAAATATAAACAATAAACTAGCACCACGATTAAGCATAAATTAGTTGACTACCATAATTCAGTTAATGAAGATGCAGAGACTAGTTAGTACAAGTGAGTAGATCATGCACATATTGTAGTTCACATGTAGTAGTTTTTGATATGATGAACATTGTGAGTTTCTAGAATTAGGTAGCTACTTCAGTGGCTCCTAATATAGATAGTTTAGAATTTCTTTTATGTCAAATATAGTAAATCAATCAAAGATGTGCAATAAGAGAAAGCAGGGACAACTTAGGATGAATAGGCTAAATATACCCCTCCATAGATAATTAGAGTAACTGCATTTGAAGAATAGGAGATTTAAAGTTTTAATGGCTTCACTATAAAGTAAATAGTGGTGAATCTAGAGCATTGATCAAGGGACCATATCACTATGTCTTGTGTAAAGGAGTCAGGGATAATAGATTTCATAAGGATCATGAAATCAACTTTCCTCCAATATAATGAAGGTTCTAGTACCATGAGCTGTTTATTTTGAATGATTGGACTTGGCATTAAGATTCTGTTTCTTAAAGTTTACAATTATGAAACTCCATGAGTGTTCTCCTAGTGTGCCAAGGATAAAATTAGAAGAAAGTCCTACTACCATCACCAATTTTTTGTCTGATGTAAGGGTGAACTAACTCTCTCATTTTTAGAATTTGGTTGAAGGTCCAAGATACATCATTTGTAAATCCAGATACATGTACCTTTAAGTAATTGAAGGTAGGACCATTTCACCCATAAGTTTTCATCCTCAAAATATAGTTTCCAATGTCTTTTTATGAGTATTACTTTACTTATGGTCCATATTGAGGTGATTCTAAAGCCACCATACTTTTTTGGTTGACAAACAATTACCGATTTCACTTTAGGAATTTTGATTTTCTTATTGTAACCACTATAAAGAAAGTCTCTCATTTCTTTATATATCTCTTTTAACACAAACTTGGGGAGTGTAAGATGAGATATCTAATAGTTTAGAGAGATTACTTAATATGGAGATTATTAGCTAAAGTCTCCCTCTATAAGATAGACAAGCATTACACCAATTATGTAACTTTCTATTGGTTGATTTTAGAAGAGGAAAGCATTCTCTCTTGGTAAGTTTCCTCTCAACTATATGCATAACAAGGTATTTAAAAGGAGGTAGTCATTAGGTTAGACCTTTGGAGATGAGTCGCTCAATAATATTAGAGTTATGGCTAGCAAAAATAATGAATAAGCTCTTGCTTTGATTGAAGACTAATCTAGACAATTCATTAAAAGAATCCAACGATTTTAAAAGCAATTCAATTAAAGTAAGGTAGCTCTATATAACAAAAATAATTCATTTATAAAGGATAGTTGAAAAATTCTTAGCTTGTCATATCTACAGTGATATTTGAAGTGAGGTTCTCTACTAACATTGATCTTAGTGAGTCTATAGAGGACTTCCATACATATGACAAAGAGATAAGATGAAAGTGGGTCACCCTATCTTATACCTCTTATAACTTTGAATATCTTTATGGGGTCAACATTTACTTAAATGGAATAAGAAATATTTGTTAAGCAGCTTTTGATCCATAAAACAAATTTATAGGGAAGACCAGTAGCCTAAAAGGATGAGATGATGAAGCTCCAACTCACTAAATCAAATGCCTTTTTAAATTTTATTTTAGAGTACAACTTCGAATGGAAGCTATGGAGCTATAATACTTAAATAAGTCTTGAGACATTCCCTCCTATGTAGGTAAGCTAGCCTTCAATTTTCTAACTAATATTTTTGCAATGTTCTTAATGACAAAATTGCAATAAGTAATGAGTCTATAGTCGTTCATAGAGCTACGATTAGGTACTTTTAAAACTAGACATAGGTAAGTTTTGTTTACCTTAGTAAGTAATTTGCATAAACTAAAATCTTCCTTTCCTACCAATCTCTAATGTAATTCTGTGTTGAGTGAGAAAATTTTGCATTATAACCATCATGGCTAAGGGCCTTGTTAGGAGTAAAGGAGAAAAGTGTTGATTTGATCTCTTTAGTATTGATTTCCTTTGTGAGTGGTCGCAAGGTTACACATGCTAAGTTTTACTATTTGTAACCTTGGCAAATTCCGCAAGCACACAGATCGTTCGCGTAGTACCTAAGATATTGATCCCCTGAGGAAGCCTAATCTAGTCCTAAAATCTAAGATCGTACTAAAATTACAATGATTCAAATCAAAATAAACTAACACAAATAAATCAATCAACAATTAATCCAAGCTTTGAGTTGCAGAAATCTAATTAAGAAAACAAATCACATAAACCAATCCAAACCCTACCTAGAAACTACCGAGTGAGTGAAAGGGGATTTTGATTCGAAATTAATGGAAAATGAATTAATTGTGAAATTATTGACTTAATGGGTCTAGACGATCCTAGGGGTGAATTACTCTCTCTCGAGTTATAATTCTTAACCATAATTGATAATCCCTAATTCAAATTATGGAATTGCAATCTCTCGATTCTTAATTGACCTAAATCCTAATTAGTTTTAAAATTATCTACTAACCTACTAGGAATCTATGCTTGATCTCTCGTTACACGACTCTACCAGTTTGATTTAATCCTTTACCTATTAATTCACCTAACTCTCGTTAGCCCGAATTGATTATTTTCACTTAGCTCACCCTCTCAGTTTATTGCCAAGTTATTAAGAATAAGAATTAAATCATAAGTAAATCAATTAAAAAACCTAATCAATCCAGATTTTATTAATCTAAAAAACCCGATCAACACCTATTTCAGTCCTATACATGAATAAAACTGAAATAAATGGAAAATATGTCGGGAATGGAGTCAGAGAGACGGTGACAGCATAAAACCACCAATTTTGGGAAGTAAGTCGCGTCAAACTTGTCTCCCTGTCTCTCTTCCTTTGTATCTTTCCTCATTCGCTCAATTTCTCTCCAGGTTTTTTGGGATTGGATCACGTGAGTGCTCTCTTTTCTCAGACTCTCCAGTTGCTACCTTTGACTTGTAATGTTCTATTTATACTTTTGAGGTTCTAGGTCAAAGTGGGGGTCAAAACGGTCTACAAAATCTTATGAAACTTGAGTTTTCCTATCAGCTTGATGCAAGCCACAATTGTGGCCTTGCCTGCCACTATTATGGCCAGCGCCTTAACCTTTCTGTCATGATCGTGGCATGATCGTGGCCTGACTTAGAGGCTTTTTGTCACAATCGTGCCCCATGTGCACGATCGTGGCTTGGCTACCACTCGCTCGTCCTTCTCTGTCACTATCGTGGCCTACTGTGCCACGATCTTGGGCTAGGTCTTTGGCCCAAAACTCTTCAAATTTTCTTCGTTCTTCACCGTTTATCCTGAAACACTAACAAATGCATTACGGTACCTCAAAAATATAACATTTAAGCTTAAAAACTTAATCTAATGCATAAAAACACGAAAATACTTAAACTAACATAATTAAACCCTAAATGCATACTCAACACTGAAATTTACACTAAATACATAACAAATTAAACGCTAAAACATTATAAAATTGACAACTATCAATATCCCCACACTTGAACTTTTACTTGTCCTCAAGCAAACAAAATAATAACACATGCAATGCAATAATGAGGCAATGGCTTTGATCTTCATGAAATGAATTTAATTTTGAACACAATCATTCAGTTATGTTAAATCATTAATATGCCAAATATGTGTCTAGAGGCTTTGAATTAAATATACAACTTAATCGAGACCTAATTGCTAACTTATTTACCCTTTTCAATTGTACACACGCATTAATAAATTTTCGGTCCCTTAGACTTTGAAACTATTCCTAAGTGCATTTCATGAACATTCAAGCTTATTACAAGTCCGGTAGGTTTTTATTAATAAAATAGACACACTTTTTTTAAAAACCCAGACTTAGTCTTTTACTCGGAAGCAAACATTTGTGATGAATATCGATCTGGTTACTAAACTAATTCATTTTACTAACAACTTAGTTGGAACGTCATTATAGCCTTTTTACATGAAGGCACACATTTGTGATGCGTATGGATCTGATTACTCAGCTATTATCATGTTTTCAAATGGCTACTAGCTCTATTCATAACCCAAAGGTCAAAGAATAGTGATTTATTAAACTTTTTTTTATTACCTCCCTTGTTGCTTTTAGCTATTCGTTTTTATGAAAAATACTAGTTAAGCTACTTAAGTTTAAAGACCTCAATTTATGAATGAATGTGACAATCTAGAGGGTGCTAAATTTACACTAAGTCCTAATTAGGCTGTATATTTATCCAAAACTAATTTCGTAGGCTAATGATCATTCATAACCTAATAGACTATGTCCAAAATTAAATGAATTTCACTCAATCTAATCCATTGACACATTCACACACTTTAGACAATGTAACCTAATAACTATCATATAGTAAAATCATATTCAAAAGCAAAACACATAATCCCATCCCACACTTGAACAACACATTGTCCTCAATGTGAGAAGGAAGCACACACAACACATGAACATAGGTTAAAGACAAAAATTAAAGTGACAAAGAACAGAAAAAATTAACAATAAAATAGAAATAAAAATAAAAATGAAAATAAAACAGAAACAAAATAGAACTGAAGGCTAATTTGGAAAAGAAAAAATTAAATTTGGGTTACATAGAAATCCTAAGGAGATGGAGGTGGTGATAGTGTTAGAGGTCGTAGTTGAACGCCCTCAGACTTGAAATACCGATGGATCCATCAGATATCTCAACTCTGGCGTCGTTGTGTGCGTGCCATCTTTGTAAGTGTTCTATTGGTTTCGGGTATTGCGTCCAAAACCTTCTTCCAACCTTGCTCTTCCTCTTCTTCTTCTTCCGATTCTTCACTCGTTGATTCCTCCTGTTGAACTTGAGCTCACTTTACCTGTCCTAGTCCATATATATGTATTCCCGTGGATATCCCACAGACTTATATTTTTGAAATGGGTGATCTCTGCTTGAAACAACTGATGACAGTTGAGGAAGTTAGGGAGGTGTTAACCCCCTTCGTTCCACACCAAAATGTTCTACAATGGCATACATTGTGTATCCCATTCCAATATGGTTGCTCCACTTACGCGGAGTTACAGCAATGGCATTCAGCATATGTGTGGATGTGCATATTGAAATACTATGGTCCATGCACTATAATATAAAAAGTTCCTTGGTGGAACACTTGTTGGTTTCTGACTTGTCAAAAACTAGCTGACATATAAATTTGTGCAGCAGCAAGTGTTCATGGGACCAAATAATGTTATTATGCAAATCTTAGCATGGAATCGCTCAATTATGGTCAGCTCATGCCAGTATTGGGAAGGAAAAAAGTCATCATGTTGATCAATGATGGTGGATTTAAGGAATCCACACATAATTTCGATAGTCAGTTCATATGCTCGTCCTCCCAATCTAAACCACAATTCCTTAATATTCTTAGGGTCAAAGGTCAAGGTAGTAAAGAATTCCAACGTAAGTTCCTACTCTCGGCTAGGTTCTCGGCTAGGTTCTTTACCCGCTTATGCCATTCTAGTCTATTTAATGTGTCAACATCAAAGTATTTAGGAACTGAAATTTTCCTAGAATGAAGGGATAAAAAATGAGTACCTTCCTCCTCGGTATAAATGGTGAATGGTACTTTGAAGTCCACTGGTTGGTTCTTTCTCCCCCGTCTCGTAACTTGCTATCTTCCATAAGGTTCCTGTCAGGCTGATTGCTTAATTCGTGGCATGATTAGGCAGAGTATGGCAGAAATTTGGAAGGTTAAAATTTATCGTGAGAGGTGAGAGTGTTTAGTCGCTTGAATTCTAGAAAGATAAAATGGAAATGAAAGTGAAAATGAAAAAGAAGTAAAATCTGAATATATAGGTGGTAAAAGGGTAAAATGGTAAAAATTCTATTTAAAATTCATGCCTACCTTGTTTCTTCATAGTACAGGCCACGATGGTGGCAAGCGGCATACCACCATCTCTAATGTCCTTCCAATTTGTTCTTTTCCCAATTCTTTACTCTTTCACTTCGTAATTCTTTTATAGCTCTTTTTCACTTCTCTCTTTACGTTTACACAATCTTCCCGTGATTCTGAAATCCTATTCTTTTTCCACTTTTATTCAACAAAACCAAAAAAATAAACCTAACTACAGAATTCAACTATTTTAACAAAAGTAAACAACGAAACTATTTTATTTTATTATTTTTCCGTGGGTTGCCTCCTATGCAGCGCTTCTTTTTAGCTCGATGCTCTTTTAAGCTCATGGTGGTTGGAATGAATGATTCAATGGTAGTGTCGTTATTAATCTTAAAGTCTGTACCTTAGCTACCATACTGCAATTACCATCGTCCTTGCAATTTTCTTTGCCTCGCCTTCTCTTTTGCGAGCACTTCTTTTGGAAAGCATTTGCAAGATCTCTATTGCCTCCCATTCGCCTCGAGGCTCGGTTTCTTTGAGATCCAATGGAGGTGAAGGAGATCTGTATTCTCTAATGGTCACCTTAACGGCTATATGCTCCTTCCCTAGTCGCAGAGTTAACTTGCCCCCATCAACATCAATAATTGAGCGCACTGTGGCTAAGAACGATCGTCCAAGAATTATCTGAGTATCCTTATATTTGCTGATGTCCAAAACAAAGAAGTACATGGGAAATACAAATTTACTGACCTTTATTGGCATATCTTTTATGATTCCCATCAGTTTATGCGATGTTCTTTTGGTCGTCTTAACCAAAAACTTAGTAGGAACTAACTCTTATAACCCCAATTTTTGACTGAAAGTATAAGGCATCATATTTATACTTGCACCTAAGTCTGCAAATGCCCTGTTTATAATAATTTGTTGATAATATAGGGGATGAAAAAGTCCCCTGGGTCATCTTTCTTCGTAGCTATGTAGGGGTTTTCTTTCAGTGGCCGTTCCTTAACCTTCTTCTTGACAGACTCCTGTAGTTTGATCTTCGATTGAACTTGTTCTGTCACTTCCTTAATCTCGTTATACTTAATTTCTTGTTATACTTAATTTCTCGAAATTGTTTCGTTTCCCTCTTTGCATATAACTCTAACTATTGCGCAATAAGGAATGGAAATACCCGTCAAGTTACTTAAATTGATTCCATCATGGGCTCAATCAAAAGGTCTTTTCTAACTACTTGACATTTTCCTCTATCTTTTACCTTTTCTATTTCCTCGTCTGGAGTCTGACTTATAACTAGATACACTCCTTCGGGTTTGACTCGGTGTTGCTTAGAAGTGTTTTAGCATGTTGAGTAGACATTGCCTCTGCGAGCTTCCCCACTTGGACTTCTAAATTATGTATGGACGAATCATGATTCTTCGTTACTTGCTCGAACTTGCTCTCGAGCCTTCTATGAGCTTCCTCCATGCCTCCAATCTTGTCCAAAATTTTGTCAAACTTTAACTCCATCGAGCTTGTTTTATCCTGCTGAAAGCTCAATTGCCCTTAAGATCTAAATTGACCTCCATTATTATTATTTGACCAGGAAAAGTTAGGTGATTCTTCCACCTGGAGTTATAAGTGTTAGAGTAAGGATTATCCTCCTCATCCATATTGTGCCCCCATGTAGTTTACTTGCTCCTGGTTGTCCTTTCTCATCAAGTAGTAGTCTACAGTATCATGATCTACTTAACCACATAACTCGCAGTTTAATTGCATAGCCTTAATCGGAGCAGAGGATGATGCCTTCATACCATTAGGTTTTTGCGTCAAACTTTCGATCTTTGCTTGCATCTATGTCATCTGATCTACCGCGACAATTCCTTTTTGCTCTATAAAAGTGGTAGTTTGCCTACCTTGCTTACTTTCCCATAAGCAACTATTGCTCGCCATCTCTTCAATTAACTCCTCTACTTCATCAACTATCTTTCACATCAAGGATCTTCCTGACATTGCATCGATGGTACCTCTAGTAGGTGGGTTAACTCTATTATAAAATATCTGCAGAAGGAATTCCTTCGGTAGTTTGTAGTGTGGGCACTTCCTCTGCAGGTCCTTGTATTGCTCCCACTGTAACACTCCATTACCCTAGGGTACGCATCGGGATGCCCGTAGGTCATTCCGACACATATCCTAAGATAAGGGAGCGCTACGTACAATTACTATGGAACTCCACATGGCATC
>JANZXR010000171.1:13794096-13824122 GCA_027575705.1 Erythroxylum echinodendron | reverse complement strand
ATAAAGACACTTTCAATTATTCTAACCCATTCAAAAAGACCACATTGCCCTTTCCCATAAGTGAGGGGATGTTACACCCACGCTTCATAAATTGACTCCCCGTCACTTTGTTGGAAATTAGTAATTTCCTTTGTGATCTTTGTAGTCTTCGTCAATGGGAAGTATTTATCTAGAAATGCATGCACAAGCTGCTCCCATGTCATAATGTTAGCGGGGCTCAGTGAGTGATACTAAGCCTTCGCTCTATCTCTAAGCGTAAAGGAAAACAGCCTAATTCTAACTGCGTCCTTTGATATCTGGTGATACCAAAAAGTATCACAGATCTCAAGGAAGCTCACTATGTGCGTGTTCGGATCTTCATTCGTAATCTATAAAATTGGATGCTTTGTTAAAGGTATGTTCAGGAGGGCAGGCTTTATTTTGAATGAGACTGCTTGAGCCGGCGGTCTAGCCATTCCTTGGTTTGCTAGGTTAAACCCTAGCCTCATAAAGCCCATGAGGGTGAATCGTTGCCATCCAGGGTTCACTTCTTGATCCACATTCCTCTGAAATTCCTCAGTCATTGTTGACTTTTCTATCTTTTCTTCTTCATCTCACCAAGCTTTCCTAAAGGTTTGTTCTAATCGTGTGATGCCTAAATCTAATGTCTCAGCTGTACAACTCGAACCCCTCATGACTCTTATGTTCATGCAAGAGCACGATTCCTAAGTAAAATGAATGAGGCTTAAATTATAAAACAAAATGTCGTCTTCCCCAGCAACGGCGCCAAAAAGTTAGTCATAAGGTTACATGCGCTAATTTTTACTATTTATAACCTTGGTAAATTCCACAAGTGCATGGGTCATTCGTGTAGTACCTAAGGTATCGATCTCACGAGAAAGCCTATCTAGTCCTAAAATCTAAGATCGTATTAAAATTGCAATGATTAAAATCAAAATAAACTATCACAGAAATAAATCAATCAACAATTAATTTAAGCATTGAGTTGCAGAAATCTAATTAAGAAAACAAATCACATAAACTAATTTAAACCCTACCTAGAAACTACCGAGTGAGAGAAAGGGAATTTTGATTCGAAATTAATAGAAACCGAATTAATTGTGAAATTATTGACTAAATGGGTCTAGACGGTCCTAGGGTGAATTACTCTCTCTCGAGTTATAATTCTTAAACCTAATTGATAATCCCTACTTTAAATTATGGAATTGCGATCTCTCGATTCGCAATTGACCCAAAACCTAAATTAGTTCTAAAATTATCTACTAACCTACTGGGAATCTATGCTCAATCTCTTGTTACACGACTTTACCAGTTTGATTTAATCCTTTACCTATCAACTCACCTTATTCTTGTTAGCCTAAATTGATTATTTTCACTTAGCTCACTCTCTCAGTCTATTGCCAAGTTATTAAGAACATGAATTAAATCACAAGCAAATCAATAAAAAAAACCCAATCAATCCATATTTTATTAGTCTTAAAAATCAAGATCCAAATGTAAGTATAAACACAAACTCAACATTCAACACAAACGAATCTCAACACCTATTTCAATCCTACGTATGAATAAAACTAAAATAAATGAAAAATATGTAGGGAATGGAGTCAAGGAGGCGGCGACAGCGAAAAACTACTTGTTCTGGAAAGTATGTCGCATCAAGTGTTCGCTCAAGGTTACACGCTCTAAGTTTCAATATTTTTAACCTAGGTAATTACTGCAAGAGAACGGGTCGTTTGTATAGTATCTAAGATGTCGATCCTACGAGGAAGATAACTAGCCCTAAAATCTAAGAACAACTAAGTTCACAAAACCTAAATAAACAAATATTGTAGTAATTAAAATTAATTAAGAATCAAGTATGAGAAATTAAATCACCAAAAGAACAAACAAAAGCAACTCATATAAATAACCCAATTTTCAACCTAGAAGTGACCAATTGAGAGAAAGGGGGAATTTATTTGAAATTAAAGAAAATCTATCCAATTATGAATTTTTTCGATTTAATAGGCCTATATGGTCCTAGGGTGAATTACTCTCTCTCGAATTATAATTCTTAACCCTAATTGATATTCCCTAATTCAAATTATGGAAATTGCGATCTCTTAATCTACAACTTGTCCAAAACCTAAATTAGTTCTAACGCTATCTATTAACCTACTGGGAATCTATGCTCGATCTCTTGTTACTAAACTCGACTAGTTTGATTCAATTTTCTACCTATCGATTTACCTAACTCTCATTAACCTAAATCGATGATTTTCACCAGCTCACCCTTTAAGTTTATTGCCTAATTATGAAGAATCGAATTAAATCACAATAAATTGAAATAAAACACAATCAAAAAAAATTTATTAATCTCAAGAATAAATTAACCCGAAGGTGAGTTTAGACAAACATCAACACTCAACAAAAAATATTTCTAATCAATCTCCAAAATTCCATACATCAATGAAACAAAAATAACAATTAGAATATACTTTTGGAATGGATCTCAGAGGCGCGATTGCAGGAAACCACCTGTTCTGGGAAGTATGTTGCATCAAGCGTGTCTCCATGCCTCTCTTCCTTTGTCTCCTTCCTCGATCGATTGATCTCTAACTAGGTTTTTACTTATATTTTCGACAGAGTTTCTCTTTTACAGCTATTGGCTTTCTCCTCTTCACTGTCACATCATATTCTATTTATATCTTTGAGGCTCTAGGCCAAAGTCGGGTCGAAATGGTCTAAAATTTTTTCCGAAACTTAAGTTTTTCTATCAGCCTAACGCAGTGCACGATCGTGGCTACGATTGTGGCTGGCACTTTTTGCTTTCTGTCATGATCGTGGCCTGAAGTGCACGATCGTGGCCTGACTTGACGCTCTCTATCACGATCGTGTCTCTTGGTGCACAATCGTGGCCTGACTTGATGCTCTCTGCCACGATTATAGCATCGTGACCTATGTGCACGATCGTGGCCTATGCTTTTTAGCTCGAAAACTCTTTAATTCTTTTCGTTCTTCCCTATTTACCCTACAACACTAGCAAACATATCAAGGTACCTCAAAAATATATAGTTTAAACTCAAAGATTCAAACTAAACCATAAAAACACTTAAACATAAAAACTAACCTAATTAAACTCTAAATGCATATAAACACTTGAATTGACATTAAAATAATTATCAAATTTACTCCTAAAACACCATACAAATTGTAACTATCAACATCCCTACACTTAAACGTTTGCTTGTCCTCAAGCAAATGAAACAACAATGCATATCAAATATATAAAACAGAAACAATGCAGTAATGAGGCAATGGCTTCGACTTCGTGAAATAAATTTAATTTCGAACATAATCATTCAGTTATATCAAATCATTAACATGCAAAATATGTGTCTAGGGGCTTTAAGCTAAATATACAACTTAATCGAGACCTAAGTGTTAACTGATTTATCCTTTTCAATTGTACACACACATTAATAATTTTTCAGTCCCTCGAAATTCATAACTATTTCTAAGTAGATTTTTCATAAAAATCCAAGCTTGTTACAAGTCCAATAGGTTTTTATTTAAAACACATTTTATTAATTTATTTATCTACTTTTTTTGCGACCTAGCCTTTTACTCAGAGGCAAAAATTTGTGATGAATGTCGATCCGGCTACTCGACTAAATCAATTGTTTACAACTTAGTTGAAATATCATTATAGCCTTTTTACATGAAGACATACATTTGTGATGCGTGTCGATCCGATTACTTAGTTACATCACGTTTTCAATTGGCTACTAGCTCTACTCATAACCCGAAGGTCAACAGAATAGAGATTATTGAATTAAACCTTTTTTTTGCCTACTTTGTTGGTTTTAGCTATTCGTTTCCATGAAAAATACTAGTTGAACTACTTAACCTAAAAGGCCTCAAATTATGAATGAATGCAACAATCTATGGGGCTCTAAATTTCCATTAAGTCCTAATTATGTTGTATAATTCTCCAAAGGTTCCTTAATTTACTAATTTCGCAAGCTAATGATTTTTCACAACCTAATAGGCTATGTTCAAAATTAAAAACAATTCACTCAATCTAAGCCATTAACACATTCACACACTTCATATTATGCAACCTAATACTATTGTATAGAATTTAAAATTTGCATACAAACGAAAAAACACAGAATCCCTCCCCATATTTGAACAATACATTGTCCTCAATGTGAGAAGGAACACACACAGCACATACATAAAAAAAATGACAGAAACTAAACACATAAAAGACAAAATAAAGCTGGAATTTTTTTAATGGGTTAGATTCGGATCCTAAGGAGATGCTGGTTTAGGGTCCCCAGTTGGACCACTATTTCCAGAAGGAGATTTCAATTAGTTGGAGATAAGGAAATCACTTCCTTATCTTTGGGAATTTCTCCTTCAAAATACATCTTCATCGATGCCCATTGACCTTAAAAGTTTCCTTCTTATCATTCTCCAGTTGGAGACCCCATGATCAAAAAACTTGAACTATTATAAATGGGCCACTCCATTTAGACTTCATCTTTCCTGGGAATAGCAGCAACTGAGAATTGTATAGAAAAGCAGTGCCTCTTACTTTAATTTTTTTTTGCTTGAGATGAGCGTCATGCCATTTCTTGACCCTTTCCTTATAAAGTTTGGCGTTTTCATAAGCATTGAGACAAAATTCTTCAAGCTCGTCCAATTGTATAAGTTTCTTTTCTCTGACTTTTTTCCAGTCAAAACTTAATGTTCTAATTGCCCAGTATGCGTTATGTTCTAATTCGACCGGCAAGTGACAGGCTTTCCCATAAACTAGCCTGTACGGGGTTATTCCAATGGGTGTTTTAAATGCTATCTTGTAGGCCCATAAAGCATCCTCTAATTAAGCTGCCCAATCTTTCTGAGAGTTATTAACTGTCTTCTCTAGGATTCGTTTTAACTCTCGGTTAACAACTTCCACTTGGCCACTAGTTTATGGATGGTAAGGTGTAGTCACTCAATGATGCACGTTGTGTCTTCGTAGGAGAGCATTAAAAGATCTATTACATAAATATGCGCCTCCATCACTTATTATTGTGCATGGTACTCCAAACTGGTTAATAGCTGTTTAATGAACTTTTGCACCACTTTCCCATCATTAGTTAGAGATGTTGTTGCTCGACCCAGCGTAAAACATAATCAACTCCTACTAGAATGTACATGTTTCCCATTGATGATGGAAATGTTCCCATGAAATCAATGCCCCAGACATCGAAAACTTCTATGTCTTGAATATTGCATAACGACATTTTGTCCCTCTTAGAGATGTCACCCATTCTTTGACATTGGTCGCATTATTTACATAGGTCTATGCATCCTTAAACAACTACAGCTAATATAATCCACTCTTTAATATTCTGGTTGCCGTTTTGTTGGCTCCATAATGCCCAACATACTATCCTCCATGGCATTGCTTAAGGATATCTAGCATTTCCTCGTCTGGGACACATCATCGTATTAATCCATCTGCACAATTTCTGTATAAGGTTGGCTCATCCCAAATGTATCGATTGCATTCATGTAAAAAAAATTTTCTTTGTTGGTACGAGAGATCAGATGGGAGTTTACCACTGGCGATATAATTAGTGACATCTGCAAACCATGGTTTAGTTAAGCTCTTAAGTAGCATCAAGGTTTCATTGGGAAAATTTTCGTTAATATCTTCACTCAACTCGTATTCCCCTCCCTCAAGTTTGGATAAATGATCTGCAATCACATTTTTGGTTCCTATTTTATCTCTCTCCTCCAAATCGAATTCTTGAAGAAGTAACACCCATCGAATGAGTCTTTGTTTTGCATCTTTCTTATAGAAGAGGTATTTTAATGCTGGATGGTCGGTGAATACAATAACCTTTGAACCTAAAAGGTACTGTCGAAACTTATCACACATATACACCACTGCGAGCAATTCTTTTTTTGTAGTGGTGTAGTTCAGTTGGGGTCTTGCAAGAGTTTTACTGGCATAATAGATTGCATGCAATTTTTTATCTTTCCTTTGGCCCAGCACGTAACCTATGGCTTGGTCACTTGCATTGCACATAACTTCAAACGGAAGGGTCCAAGGAAATTTTGTGCCCAAGGAAAATCCCTTCCTGTACCATGAAATAAAATTTCTCCCAATTTAACACTAAGTTTGATTCTTCACATCTTTGAAGGACTTTACCCAGATTGGTTAGAAATGAATCAAAGGAATCTCCAAAGACCAAAAAGTCATCCATGAACACCTCTATTATATCCTTTATCATATTAGCAAAGAATGACATCATGCACCTCTAAAAGTTTGTTGGGATGTTGCAGAGTCCGAATGACATTCATCTATATGTGAAGGTTCCATAGGGACAATTAAATGTGGTTTTCTGCTGATCATCAGGGTAGAAAAAATTTGATTATAGCCTGAATATCTGTCTAAAAAGTAATAAAACAAATGGCCAGCTACCCTTTCTATCATTTGGTCAATAAACTGGAGAGGGAAGTGATCTTTCTTAATCGCTGAGTTGAGCTTACAATAGTCTATACATATTCTCCACCCTGTGACTGTTCTCGTGGAAATTACTTCTCCACTTTCACTCTCTATCACCGTCATTCCTCTTTTCTTAGGTACGCGTTCCACTGGACTAAACCATTCACTATCAGAGATAGGGTAGATTATCCCTGCATCCAAGAGTTTTATGATCTCCTTCTTAACCACTTCCTTCATGTTAGGGTTTAATCTCCATTGACGCTCGCGCACCGTTCTATACCCTTCTTCTAAGTTTATTTGGTGCACATAGACATTCGAGCTTATACCTCTAATGTCAACAATTTGCCATCCAATGGCTTTCATCCATTTCTTTACAATTTCTACCACCTGACATTATTATGTTTCACTTAATTGATTGGAGATTATTATGGGTAGATTTTGACCTTCACTAAGGTAGGTATACCTGAGGTATGTGGGCAAGGGCTTAATATCTAATATCGGTGGTTTCTCTAAAGACGATGGTATGGGTACCTCAGTTCGAAATAACCTATCTTGGTGTTCTGAGACATCTACCTCTTCCATCTCATCATCTTCCATCACTTTAGGGATTTCATGTTCATTGTTAGCTTCTGTTTCCAATGCTTGTACTCCTGCTATGCAACTCTCAATCCACTCTCGTTTAGTTTGATCCATAGTCTCCACTTTCATGTATGTGCTACTTATTGTTGGATTCTTTAAGGCTTTATTCATATTAAATTTAACCTGATCTTCACCTATTCGCAGTGTCAACTTACCTTTGTGAACGTCAATTATAGCCTTTCTGGTGTTCATGAATGGTCACACCAAGATTAGTAAGCAGTTTTTATCCTCTTCAAAATCCAGAACCACAAAATCCACTGGAATGATAAACTTATCCACTCGTATCAACATAACTTCCACTATTCCCAATAGCCTTTTAATGAATTGATTAGCCAACCGAATTAACCCGGATATAGGTTTGACCTCTCCAAGTCCCAGCTTCTTGAATATTAACAGAGGCATAAGATTTATGATAGCTCCTAGATCACACAAACATTTCGTAAACTCCAACTCACCAATTACATGAGGTATTGTGAAATTTCCTAGATCTTTCAATTTTGAAGGCATTTGACTAGTGACTATGGAGCTGCAAGTACCAGTTAGGGTTACCATTTGATTATTATCCCAATTACGCTTTTTTGATAGAATATCCTTTAAAAACTTTACGTATTTAGGCATATGTTCTAATGCTTCAACAAACGAGAGATTTATTTGAAGCATCCTCAGCTTCTCTACGAACCTTGCAAATTGTTCGTCCAACTTCTTCTTCTATAGTCGCTGAGGGAAAGGAATCTTAGGTTGATATGGTGGAGGTGTAACGTAGGGAGGGTACTCACTCATGTCCATTTCCTTCTCCTTTTCTTGATTCTTCTCAACTGGACAATCCTGGCCCTCTATTGTCCTTGGGGGTGGTTTAATTTCCTTCCCACTTCAGAGTGTGATGGCCTTTAATTGCTCCCTTATTTTTGTTCCTATAGCATTGGGAACGTTTTTCATCATTCCGTATAGAAAAAACATTTGTCAATTGACTTACGTGGACTTCTAAATCATGTATGGAAGATGCATGACTTTTAGTGACTTGCTTAAATTTGTTTTCCAATTTCTTTTGTGCATTATCCAAAGTTCCAAGCTTATCCAGAATATTATCCAACTTAGCTTCCATTAAGCTTGTTTTGTCCTGTTGGAAGCTTGATTGTCCTCGGGGTCTGAACTGTCCTCCGTTGTTGTTGTTTGACTAGGAAAAGTTTGAGTGATTCTTCCACCCAGGGTTATAGGTGTTGGAATAGGGATTACTACCCCCTCTGTGTCCAAATTGTGCTCCTATGAAATTTACTTGCTCTGGGTTATTGTCTCCCATCAGATAGTAGTCCATCGTATCATGATCCATTTGGCCGCATATCTCACATTTCAATTGCGCGGCCTTTATTGAAACTAAGGATGACGCCTTCATATTAATAAGTTATCGAGTCAAATTATCAATCTTAGATTACATTTCTGTCATTTGGTTGACAGTGACAACTCCCTTCTGTTCCCTAAAATTAGTAGGTAGCCTACTACATTCACTAGCCCATAGATAACTATTGCTAGCAATCTCCTCTATTAGCTCTTCTGCTTCATCGACCATCTTTCGGTTTAACGATCCTCTCAACGTTATGTCAATGGTGCCTCAAGTATATGGGTTCACTACGTTGTAAAATGCCTACAGCAGGAACTCTTTGGGTAGATTGTGATGTGGGCATCTCCTCGGCTGATCCTTGTAGCGCTCCCACGCTTCATAGATAGACTCCCCGTCACCTTGTTGGAAGTTTGTGATCTCCCTAATAATTTTAGTGGTCTTCGTTAATGGGAAGTATTTATCTAAGAAGGCTTGCACTAGCTATTCCCATATCGTAATATTGGCGGGGCTTAGTGAATTATACCAAGCCTTTGCTCTATCCGTAAGTGTAAAAGGAAACAACCTAATCTTCACTGCATCTTCCGACACCTGGTGATATCAAAAAGTAAGGCAAATCTCGAGAAAACTCGCTATATGCACGTTTAGATCTTCATGTGCAAGTCTGTAAAATTGGACGTTCTGCTGAAGTATGTTCAAGAGGGCTGGCTTGATTTCAAAAGAGACCGCTTAAACAGGCGGTCTAACCACTCTTTGATTCGCAAGATTGAATCCTGGCCTCATAAAATCCATAAAGGTCCTTTGTTGTTGCCTGCTAGGGTTAACTTCTTGATCCACATTTCTTTGGAATTCTTCGGCCATTTGTATTTTATTAGTTTCTTCTTCTTATTCTCGACAAGCTTTCCTAAAGGTTCTTTCAATCGTGTTATTTCCAAATTGGATGTCTCTATTGCGTGACTCGAACCCCTTGTAACTCTTGTGTTCATACAAGAGTACGAATCCTAAGTAAAATGAATGAAAGAAAATAACAAACCTAATGCCTTAAATTATAGAACTAAATTGCCTTCCCCGATAATGGCGCCAAAAACTTGTTTGCTCAAGGTTACATGCTCTAAGTTTCAATATTTTTAACCTTGGTAATTACCGCAAGCGCACTGAGTCGTTCCTATAGTACCTAAGGTGTCAATCCCACAAGGAAGATAACTAAACCTAAAATCTACCAGTAGTTAAGTTCCCAAAACCTAATTAAACAACTATTACAGTAATTAAAATTAATTAAGAATCAAGTATGAGAAATTAAATCATTAAAAGAACAAACAGAAGCAACTCACAGAAATAACCCAATTTTAAACCTAGAAGTGACCAATTGAGAGAAAGAGGGAATTTATTCGAAATTAAAAAAATCTATCAAATTAAGATTTTTCAATTTAATGGGCCTAGACGGTCCTAGGGTGAATTACTCTCTCTCGAGTTATAATTTTTAACCCTAATTGATAGAAATTGCGATCTCTCAATCTGCAATTTGTCCAAAACCTAAATTAGTTCTAACGCTGTCTATTAACCTACTGGAAATCTATGCTCGATCTCTCGTTACTAGACTCGATCAGTTTGATTCAATTCTCTACCTATCAATTTACCTAACTCTCGTTAACCTAAATCGATGATTTTCACCAGCTCACCCTCTCAATTTATTGCCTAGTTATGAAGAATCGAATTAAATCACAATAAATCGAAATAAAACACAATCAAAATAATTTTATTAATCTCAAGAATAAATTAACCCGAAGATGAGTTTAGACAAACATCAACACCCTACGAAAAATATTTCTAATCAATCTCCAAAATTCCATACATTAATGAAATCGAAATAACAATTAGAATATACTTTTGGAATGGATCTTAGAGGCGCAACTGCAGGAAACCACCTGTTTCTGGAAGTACGTCGCGTCAAGCATGTCTCTGTGCCTCTCTTCCTTCGTCTCCTTCCTCGATCGATTAATCTCTAACTAGGTTTTCACTCTGATTTTCAGCAAAGTGTCTCTTTTGCAGCTCTTGACTTTCTCCTCTTCATCTATCATATGATGTTCTATTTATATCTTCGAGGCTCTAGGTCAAAGTCGGGGTTGAAACGGTCTAAAAATTTGTCAAAAACTTGAGTTTTTTGTCATTCCGATGCAGTGCACGATCGTGGCCCTACCTGTCACGATCATGGCTGGTACTTTTTCCTTTTGTTATGATCGTGGCCTGACTTGACACTTTCTGTCACGATCATAGCTCTTGGTGCATGATTGTGGCCAGGCTGCTTCTGGTTCTTCCTCTTCCGTCATGATCGTGGCCTATGTGAACGATCATTGCTTGTGCTTTTTAGCCTGAAAAGTCTTTGACTCTTTCCGTTCTTCCCTGTTTACCCTGCAACACTAGCAAACGCGTCAAGATACCTAAAAAATATATAATTTAAGCTCAAAGATTCAAACTAACCCATAAAAACACTTAAACACAAAAACTAACCTAATTAAACTCTAAATGCATACTAAACACCTGAATTGATATTAAAATAATTATCAAATCTACTCCTAAAACACCATACAAATTGTAACTATCATGAAGCTCATCTCCGTGTCTCGCTTCCTTTGTCTCTTCCTCAATCTCTTGATTTCTCTCTAGGCTTTTCGGTATTGGATCACGTGAGTGCTCTCTTTTTTCAGACTCTCCAGTTGCTACCTTTGACTTATAATGTTCTATTTATACTTTTGGGGCTCTAGGTCAAAGTTGGGATCAAAATGGTCCACAAAATCTTGCGAAACTTGAGTTTTTCGATCAGCCCGACAAAGGCCACAATCATGGCCTTGCCTGCCATGATCGTGGCTAGCGCTTTAAACTTTCTGTCACGTTCATGGCCAAACTTAGAGGCTTTTTGTCACGATCGTGCTCTATATGCATGAAGGTGGCCTGGCTACTGCTAGCTTGTCCTTCTCTGTCACGATCGTGGCCTGTTGTGCCACAATCGTGGGCTAGGTCTTTGGCCTAAAACTCTTCAAATCTTCTCCGTTTATCATGAAACACTAACAAACGCATCACGATACCTAAAAAATATAACATTTAAGCTCAAAGACTTAATCTAACCCATAAAAGCAATAAAACACTGAAAGTAACATAATTAAATCCTAAATGCATACTCAACACTCAAATAAACAGTAAATACATAATAAATTAAACCTTAAAATATCATACAATTGACAACTATCAATGAGTACTTCAATAGTTTCATTAAAAAAATGGGATCTTCATTGATGAGCGACCAGTTGATAGTTATGCATTAGTATATTTTTCTAGGTAGTTAGCATGTGTTTTCTTGCATAATTGTTGATTATTATTATAGTTTAGGATTCATTTTGTATGTTTGCGTTTAGTTTGATTTCCATTGTTGTTCTTTTATATTTGATGTTAATTTAGGGTAAGAATTGACTATTTTTTATGTTGGAAGAAAATGGAGCAACTTGGAGATTGAACTAGAGATAAAAGAGGAGAAGACAAGAGGATCCTATTTGTTGCCAATTCCCACGATCGTGGGAATTACAATCCGAGATAATACGTAGGACTTCATTAAACTTAGGGGTTTTAGACTATTAAAGGATAATTAAGCCTCTATAATTAAGGGAGACAAAAAGCTTCTGTAAAAACACCATCCTTGAGTGAAGAACACATCCTTGAGGAAGGATTGAAGTCAAAGATTATCATCAAGATTGGGAAAAATAGCACCAAAATTTTCAGATTTTGCAACGAAAAGAAGGAGTTTCCTTATTCAATTTTTTGTCAATTTTACGTCTTCTATTCTTTCTAAAATGGTTTATTCGAATGTTGATGATGTTATGGAGACTATGTCAGGCTGATTTAGTTTTAGGGAATGCTTTTGAACTATTTTTTTAGAACTCCTATTTTATTAAATTGAATGAAGTTGTCTTTGATAATTGGTGATTTTATTTGTTATCTTGCAATAAATCGAGAGAGTGAGTGAGATTAATTATGTAGGATTGTACAACCAAAGTTAGCGACCTATAGACTTATAATCATCACGTCAATTGATTAGTTAGAAGAGAGATCTCGATTAGGGACAATTAATAACTAGTAGAATCAGTAGAGTCATTGGTAGGTTGAGAGATCATCCAATTGATTCCATTTAATTTGATTAGGGATAATTAATTACACCATAAGAGAGGGTAGTTAATACATTCAGAAATCTAGGGTGAAACACAATTCAATTAATAAAATAGGAGGGAGACAAAATAGGGAAACAAGTAATCTTTAGTCTTTAGATTCTTAAATTATGGTTTTTCTACACTTTGGTATTGTTTATTGCTTTGTTTTACTCTTTTAATTTGAATTTAATTTTCCAGATTATTTGCATTTATCAATTTCGTTTCTTAAACAAATTTTTGTCAAAATTAAGTGGTGTCTAGGTATCAATTCTTGTGGGAGCGATATCTGCTCTTTTTCATTACAAGTCATGACCCGTAACCTTGCAATTTTTTTGAGCGTAAAACAAGTAGATATATTTTATAGTCGAATAAGTTTTTGACGCTGTTGCTAGGCATTGATTGTTTAGCATCTTGGTTAATTTAGCTTACTTTGATTTAAGAATTTTGATAATTTTCCTTGTGTATTTGTAAGTGCATGAATATAAGGAGCACGCGAAGAATGAAAAAAATCAGTAAAGAAGAGTTTCTTGATATTACGAGACATATCAAGACATCTTAGAGTGAGAGTGACACATCTGAAAAGATAGATGCCAATAAGAAATGGAAAGAACGATGATGGAAGATAGATATTATAGGGAGCAAGGAACTTTTGTGAATTACAATGACACACAGTATGGTTGAGGAAGTAACGATCCTTATTAGAACATGTACGCTACAGGGTAGCAAAACCACCCAGATTTCTATTGATCCAACAATGCAAGTACTCATATAGAACATCAAGACCTATCTGATTCTCAACAAGACCAACTTGGATCTTTAGAGAACAAAATGGACAAGTTGATGGATATTTTGGGTTCCAAATTACCAACTCAAGAAGAGAATCAGGAAAGGATGTTTGCCAGTTAGGAGGAAAGCTAAAATACGATGGAGGCAAAGTTTGATCAGATTATGAAGAATTATACCTCATCCATTCATAATCTAGAGATTTAAGTAAGACAACTTTCTCATAAATTTTATAAGAGAAATGTGGAAGACTCTCTAAGAAATATAGAGTTACATCAACAAGAGCAATATGAGGCTATCACACTTAAGAATGTGGAAGAACTAGAAGAACTAGTGGAACACCAAGTTAAACCTAACCTTATTAAAAACCAAGAGATGAAGAAAGAGTATGAAGATAAGAACGTCAACCCTCCCTTTTATTCACCAGTTCTTGATATACCATTTGTGAACATAAAAAAATCTTAGGTATATGTTTATGAAAAGAAACTATCCTTCTGATTGATAATGACCAAGTGACATTGAATATGAATGATATATTTAAGAATCTGAAGGATAGTAGTTCATTTAGGATAATTGATGTGTTTGAATCTTTTGAAGAACAAGAGGACAAAAAACAGATGACAACAGACATCGAGTTTGAAGAACTTATGAAAGTATTCGTTCAGGAGGTGGAAGAAGTAGAGGAGACGAAGGTGATTAAAGAAGAAAGAGAGCAACTCACCTTCATATAGAACAAACTGTTGGATTCAATAGAAGATTAAAAGAGTTTTGTTATTCTTTATTATATTGACAGCTTACTCAAAAAAGGACATTATTGAGCCTAATTGGTTTTCACAATGTTATCCATATTGTCCTTTTAATTATTTTGCAATTTGTAGCTTACTTACAGGTTACGAAACCTATGTTGAATGAAAAAGGTCGAAGCAAGCTGCTTATAATTGATCTTGGCTGAGTTTCCAAGGAAGAGAGTTGAGCTACCGATGTCAACAGAAGCGCTACATGGGAGGCAACCCATGAAATTTTATTTTCTTTTGATTGTCTTTGTCTAATTGTTTGTTTGATTTATTCAATTAGGATTTTGTTTGAATTGAGTTTGATTGATGTTCAATTTGGTTTTCACTTGAATTTCAACTTGTTTTCTTTTCAAAATTCTTGTTGATGGTATTAATTTGATGTGTTTGTAGGTTGTGGGATCATAGAGAACCAATATCAAGCTTGGAAGAAGGTTTGGAATCATGAGAATCACCAAGTCCATTCCCACGATCATGGGAAATCTCTCCAAAAAGTTTCTAAAGAGACAACCCACGATCATGGGAATTCCATTCGGAGGGAAATTTAAACTTCCCTCCCACTTTCTTCTTTCATCCACTCTCAAAATTTTCACTTAAAAATCCTCCTCCCACTCTCTAAACTCTTCATTTTTCCTTGAGATTCTTAGTATTGTATTCAATTATTTTCATTAATCTTACAATCTTTTCATATTTTCATCATTAATCATTAAAAACCACAAGGATTTGGGTAAGATTTGGCTCTCTCTCTCTCTCTCTCTCTTATATACGAATTTCACTCATCTTCTTCTCAATTTTTGTAGATTTTCCTTTTACAATAGCACCAAGGAATATGATGGCTAGGAAATTGGTTGATGAATTCCGCTCACAAGTTTTCGGTGAAGGCAAGCGCGATTTATTGACGACTTACCACTCTTCCTTCCCAATCTATTTAGAGGAAGAAGGTATGCATTTCCGTGACCTTAGGGAGAGAGAAATAGTCACTCATAGGTATTTTGATTTTGAATTGTTAGAAAATATAGGAGTGAGACGACAACTTGAGCAACTAGTTACAAACTTACGATGTAATAGATTTGTTCGGTGCGATATACTTATTTATGCTACTATAACTTTAGAGTTTTTCACAACAGTCTGGTATAACCCTAAAATGGATGTGTTTTGGTTTAGGTTAGCTAGAAATTTTTAAAACTTGAATATACTGTCATGCGTGAAATTTTCAATTTGTCGAATGCAAAAATTCTATATGTTCATGATGATTTTGATGTCGATTCTTATTAGAAAACTCTGACTGGGGAAGATAACTTTAACTCTAGGAATGCACTAAATTCTTTAATTTATAGTGCCCATCATTTACTTTTAAACAAATTTATGTGTTTAATTGTGTTCAATAAAACTGAAAGTAACAATATTAGACCAAAGAACTTTTCTTTTTGTGGTGCATGGATCGAAAAATTAAAATCAATAAACCTTCTAGGATTTTTCGATCAATAGTGAATTTTGTTAACAAAAAGAGTTTGTGTTTTAGGATGTCTCATATTGCTTCTGCTTTGGGTATGTTTTATAATGTTAATATGGAAAATTTGTGCACAATGCCACACGATATGTTTGACATATTGTATTTGAGACGTTATGAGATTTTGGAGTTCCATTCCTCGAACATGCACTGCGGTGAGGAGTAGGAGGGGCACTAGTACAGCTGCTTCTTGACCCTCCACATCCCACGTAGTCTCGAAGCCAAAGGAAGAAGCAGTAGAGGAGGAACCGATTTCACCGGCGGAGGTCGATCGATATCAGCAAATCCTCGACCAGATGGCTACTGATTCTTAACAAATGACATCCCAACTTAATGAGCTCAGTACCCAAATGTGGAAAGTCCACAAGGAGCAACATAGTTTGAAGAAGAGGTTCCTCAACTTCTGTCAGGGGAACAATTTTGAAGCTTCTTCACCACCACCGTCGCCACCATCATTTAAATAAGTTTTTCTTACCCTTTTTCTTTTAATTTTGTTGTTTCTTTTGTTTGTAGTCATTTCATTTCATGTTTGTTTGGTTTCATATCATTTTCTTTTGTTTGATTTCATGTCATTTTTTTGTTTGGTTTCATGTCTTTTTTGTTTAGTTTCATGTCATTTGTGTGTTTCCGTTTCTTTTGCTTAGTTTGAAGTCATTTTCTCTTATTTGGTGGTTGTCTTGTCACATTGAGGACAATGTGAACTTTAAGTGTATGGAGGTGACTTTGAATTTCTCAATTGCATTGTTTACATTTTGTTAAATAGCACGCATGGTTAGGCATATCATGTGCTTTGTGTCAGCAATGGAACCGCATTTGAATCATTTTGATGGATATTTCCATGAGATTCTATCATGTTAGTTCGAATTAGATTGAATGCATGCTTGAACTCGGATTAGGCTACTTGAGTAGAAAGTGAACCATATAGAGTGATGAAAAGTAGTTGTTTATATAAGCTTAGTGACAAATTGACATTTGAACAATGAGGTAGTGTAGAGATGCATAATGAGTTTTTATTGAAGCCAATGTGAGGATTCCATAGTCATTCTAATTCTTTGTTGAGCGATACTTCCTTAGGTTATTACTTTAGAACTTGCTTTGAATCAATTTGAGTCTACTGGATGCATGTTTAATAAAGATGATTTAAGCCCTTTTTGTATTAAACCTTGGCTTAAATAACCTAGCTTTTGCATTATCCTTTGCTACCCTATTGAGCCTTAACCTTTTTTTCTTGAAAATAACCGAAATTAGTAGAGTATTAAGTAATACATTAGTTGGGATTCTTGTGAAAATTTTACTGAGGTGAGTTGAGTATATTTCTACCCATGGATTATAGTGTATATAGTGTTATTTTGATTCCAAGTATTTAGAAAAAAAAGGAAAAGAAAAGAAAAGAAAAGAAAAAGGAAGAACAAATGAGTAGCATTAATAAGTGCATAATATAGTTATAATTGTATATCTCGGAGTTAAGTTTTGTTATCCCTTTATATCCACTTTTTACTTTACGAATGCTTGTAATTAACCCGTTTTTCCTATTTACCCACCTTAACCCTTACCACATTACAACCCTAAATAAGTCATTTTGATCTATTTATGCATGAAATCATTGTAGAGGAGAATTGGTGTATTAGCAAGCCTAGTGAAGTGTAGTTTCCTATAGGAAGTTTGAGCAAAAAACTACACAAAAGAGAAATGAGTGAAAACTGTGAGGAAAATTCATGTTACATCTTTACTTATCTTTGAGTGATGGTGTTAATTGTTGAGTTTGCTTATGTACACTAATAAAGAAGTAGTCATGATATGTGTATTAACTTGATATTTGAGTTGGCTTAAATTTGAGGGATTGAAATCAAGACAACTTCAAGATTATTGAGAGTAATGATATTGTTATGATTTCTTCTTGCCTATATTTTCTTTAAAAAAAACTTGAAATTGTTGTTAACTCTTGGCTTAAATGACCTACCCTTTGTGTTATCCTTTGCTAACCCATTCAGCCTTAACCTTTTGTTTCTTAAAAATACCTGAAATTTTAAAACTTTTAACCTTTTTAACATACCCATTCACAAGCTTAGTAGAGTATTAAGTAATACATTAGTTGGGATCGTTGTGAAAATTTCACCGAGATGAGTTGAGTATATTTCTGCCTATGGATTACAGTGCATATAGTGCTATTTTGATTCATAGTTCTTCCATGTATTTAGAAAAATAAAAAAAAGAAAAAAGGAAAAGAAAGAAAAAGAAAAAGAAAGAACAAATGAGTAGTATCAATAAGTGCAGAATATAGTTATAATTGTATATCTCGGAGTTATGTATTGTGTTATCCCTTTATATCCGCTTTTCACTTTATGAATGCTTATGATTAACTCTTTTTCCCTCTTTACCCACCTTAACCCTTACTACATTACAACCCTAAATAAGTCCTTTTGATTTATTTATGTATGTAATCATTGTAGAGGAGAATTGGTGTATTAGTAAGTCTATGGTGGTGTAGTTTCCTACAGAAAGTTTAAGCGAAACACTAACTATCAAACACTTAAGAGAAACGAATGAAAACCATGAAGAAAATTCATGTTGCATCTTTACTTATATTTGAGTGATAGTGTTAAGTGTTGAGTTTGCTTATGTACACTAATGAAAAAGTAGTCATGGTATATGTATTAATTTGAGTTGGCTTAAATTTGAGGGATTGTATGCTTTGATTTTGTGAAAATAAAGTAATAGAATTGAGTAGTTATATTTATTTTGATTAAGGACAAGCAAATATTTAAGTGTGTGGATATTGATAGTTATGCAATAGTATATGTCTTTCTAGGTAATTGACTTTTGTTTTCTTGCATAACTGTTGATCATTATTGTAGTTTAGGATTTATTTTGTATGTTTTCGTTTAGTTTGATTTCCATTGTTGTTATTTTATGTTTGATGTTAGTTTACAGTAAGAATTGACTATTTTTGATGTAGGAAGGAAGATGGAGCAACTTACATATTAAACTAGAGATCAAATATGAGAAGAAAAGAGGATTCTATCTGTTGCTAATTCCCACAATCGTGGGAATTACAATCTGAGACAATAAGCAGGGCTTTATTAAACTTAGGATTTTTGGACTATTAAAGGATAATTAAGCCTCCATCATCAAGGGAGACGAAAATATTCTGCAGAAACACCATCCTTGAGAGAAGAACATATGTTTGGAGCCTCGAGGAAGGATTGAAGCCAAGGATTATTATCAACATTGGGGAAAATAGTACATCAACACCAAAATTTCCAAATTTTGGCAAAGAAGAGAAAGAGTTTCCTTACTTAATTTTCTGTCAATTTTACTTCTTCCATTCTTTGTAAAATGGTTTACTGGAATGTTGACGATGTTATGGAGACCATGTTAGGCTGATTTAATTTTAGGGATTGCATTTGAACTATTTTGTTAGAACTCCTATTTTATTGAATTGAATGAAATTGTCTTTGATGATTAGTGATTTTATTTGTTATCTTGCAATGAATTGAGAAAGTGAGTGAGATTAATTGTGTACGATTATACAGCGAGAGTTGACGACCTATAGGCTTACAATCTTCACGTCAATTGATTAGTTAGAAGACAGATCTCGATGAAGTCAGTTGATCAACCATAGGATGGTTTAATAACTAGTCGAATCGGTAGAGTCATTGGGTAGGTTGAGAGATCATATAATTAATTCCCTTTAATTCATTTAGGGATAATTAATTACACTTTGAGAGAGGGTAGTTAATACATTCAGAAATCTAGGGTAAGACATAATTCAATTAATAAAATAGGAGGGAGACAAAATAGGGAAGAAAGTAATCTTTAGTCTTTAGATTCTTAACTTATAATTTTTCTGCACTTTGGTATTATCCATTGCTTTGTTTTAGTATTTTAATTTTAATTTTAATTTTCAGATTATTTGCATTAAACAATTTTATTTCTTAAACAAAGTATTGTTTAAAGTAAGTGGTGTCTGGGCATCAATCCCTGTGGGATTTATATCCACTCTTTTTAACTACAAGTCCCGATCCGTACACTTGCGATTTTTTTAGCGTAAAACAAATAGATAGGTTTTACCGTCAAACACCAATAGCACAGAGAAATGATCAAATGTTAGGTTTTTCAGATTGGATTGACTTGAAATCAAGACATCTTCAAGATTATTGAGAGTAATGATATTGTTATGATTTCTTCTTGCTTGTATTTTCTTAAAAAAGAACTTGAAATTGCTGTTAACCCTTGGCTTAAATGACCTACCATTTGTATTATCCCTTGCTACCCTTTGAGCTTTAACCTTTTGTTTCTTGAAAATACTAAAAAATTTAAAACTTTAATCCTTTTTAACTTACCCATTCACAAGCTTAGTAGAGTTTTAAGTAATACATTAGTTAGGATCACTGTGAAAATTTTACCGAGATGAGTTGAGTATGTTTTTGCCTGTGGATTATAGTGTGTATAGTGCTATTTTGATTCATAGTTCTTCAATGTATTTTGAAAAAGAAAAAAATAAAAACATGAAAAGAAAAGAAAAGGAAAAGGAAGAACAAATAAGTAGCATCAATAAGTGCAAAATATAGTTATAATTGTATATCTCTTATTTATGTTTTGATATCCCTTTATATCCACTTTTTACTTTACGAATGCTTGTGATTAACCCTTTTTCCCTCTTTACCCATTTTAACTTTTACCACATTACAACCCTAAATAAGTCTTTTTGATCTATTTATGCATGCAATCATTGTAGAGGAGAATTGGTGTAACGGCGAGCCTATGATAGTGTAGTTTCCTATAGGAAGTTTGAGTGAAACACTAACCATCAATACTTGAGAGAAATGAGTGAAAATTGTGAGGAAAATTCATGTTTGCATCTTTACTTATCTTTAAGTGATGGTGTTAATTGTTGAGTTTGCTTATGTACACTAATGAAAAAGTAGTCATGATATATGTATTAACTTGATATTTGAGTTGGCTTAAATTTGAGGGATTGTATGCTTTGATCTTTGAGAAAAATGAAGTGATAGAATTGAGTGGTTATATTTATTTTGCTTGAGAAAAAGAAAAGATTTAAGTGTGGGGATGTTGATAGTTGTGCATTAGTATATGTTTTTCTGGGTAATTGACATGTGTTTTCTTGCATAATTGTTGATCATTATTGTAGTTTACGATTCATTTTGTATGTTTTCGTTTAGTTTGATTTCCATTGTTCTTCTTTATGTTTGATGTCAATTTAGGGTAAGAATTGACTATTTTTATGTAGGAAGGGGTATGGAGCAACTTGGAGATTAAACTAGATATCAAAGAGGAGAAGACAAGAGGATTCCATCTGTTGCCAATTCCTATGATCTTGGAAATTACAATTCGAGACAATACGCGGGGCTTTATTAAACTTAGAATTTTTGGACTATTAAAGGATAATTAGGCCTCCATCATTAAGGGAGACGAAAATCTTCTGTAGAAATACCATCCTCGAGTGAAGAACACATGTTTCGAGTCTTGAGGAAGGGTTGAAGTCAAAGATTATCATTAAGATTGGAGAAAATAGCACATCAACACCAAAATTTCGAGATTTTGGCAAAGAAGAGAAGGAGTTTCCTTATTCAATTTTCTGTCAATTTTACTTCTTCTATTCTTTGCAAAATGGTTTATTCGAATGTTGATGATGTTATGGAGACCATATTAGGCTGATTTAGTTTTAGGGATTGCTTTTGAACTATTTTATTAGAACTACTATTTTATTGAATTGAATGAAGTTGTCTTTGATGATTGATGATTTTATTTATTATCTTGCAATAAATCTAGAGAGTGAGTGAGATTAGTTATGTACGACTGTATAACGAGAGTTAGCTACCTAACGACTTACAATTATCACGTTAATTGATCAGTTAGAAGAGAGACCTCGGTGAAGTCATTTGATCACCCATACGATAGTTTAATAACTAGTTGAATCGGTAGAGTCATTAGGTAGATTTAGAGATCGTCCAATTAATTTCCTTTAATTCGATTAAGGACAATTAATTACACCTTGAGAGAGGATAGTTAATACATTCGAAAATCTAGGGTGATACACAATTCAATTAATAAAATAGGAGGGAGACAAAATAGGAAAAAAGTAATCTTTAGTCTTTAGATTCTTAAATTCTGATTTTTCTACACTCTAGTATTGTTTATTGTTTTGTTTTAGTCTTTTAATTTTAATTTAAAATTTCAGATTATTTTCATTAAACAATTTTATTTCTTAAACAAAGTTTTGTCTAAATTAAGTGGTATTTGGGCATCAATCCTTGTGGGATTGATATCTGCTTTTTTTAACTACAAGTCACTACCCGTACACTTGTGATTTTTTTAGCATAAAACAAGTATATAGGTTTTATCTTCGAACACCAGTAGCACAGAGAAATGATCAAATGTTAGGTTTTTCAGATTGGATTGACTTGCAATCAAGACTCCTTCAAGATTATTAAGAGTAATGATATTGTTACGATTTCTTCTTGCCTGTATTTTCTTAAAAAAGAACTTGAAGTTGCTGTTCACCCTTGACTTAAATGACCTACCCTTTGTATTATCCTTTGTTACCTCGTTGAGCCTTAACCTTTTGTTTCTTGAAAATAGCAGAAATTTTAAAACTTTAAACCTTTTTAACGTACCTATTCATAAGCTTAGTAAAGTATTAAGTAATATATTAGTTGGGATCGTTGTGAAAATTTTATCGAGATGAGTTGAGTATATTTCTGCTCGTGGATTACAGTTTATATAGTGCTATGTTGATTCATAGTTCTTCCATGTATTTAGAAAAAAAATGAGAAAAAGGAAAAGAAAAGACAAAGGCAGAATAAATGAGTAACATCAATAAGTGCATAATATAGTTATAATTTTATATCTCAGAGTTATGTTTTGTTATCTCTTTATAATCGCTTTTTACTTTACGAATGCTTGTGATTAACCCTTTTTCCCTCTTTACCCACCTTAACCCTTACTACATTACAACCCTAAATAAGTCTTTTTGATCTATTTATGTATGCAATCATTGTAAAGGAGAATTTGTGTATTAGCAAGCCTATAATAGTGTAGTTTCCTATAAGAAGTTTAAGCGAAACATTAACAATCAAATACTTGAGAGAATGAGAGAAAATCGTGAGAAAAATTTATGTTGCATTTTTACTTATCTTTGAATGATGGTGTTAATTATTGAGTTTGCATATGTACACTAATTAAAATATAATTAATTGAAATAATATAATTAATTAATTAAAATATAATTAATTAGTTATACAATATAATTAATTAAAATATAACTAATTAAAATATAATTATTAATTAATTAATTAAAATATATATAATTACAATATAATTCATTCATTAAAATATAGTAATTAGTTAATTAATTAAAATATTAAGAATAATTAATTTATTAATTAAGATATAATTAAATAATTAGTTACAATGTAAATAATTAAAATATAATTAATTAATTAATAATATATTGTAATTAATAATTATAATATAAATAATTAAAATATAATTAAATAATTAAAATAAAACAATTTTTTATTTGTCAAAATTTTTTACAAACCAACCATTATTAGTAATAATGATAATTATTCTTTTCTTTTAATCAATAATTATAATAATATTCATTTTTATTCATCACTATATTTATATTTATTTTTATTATCATTCTCTCGTATAAACCAGTCGTCTCTTAAATTTATTTTTATTCTTATTATCATTCTCTGGTACAAACCAACCGCCTCCTAAATGACTGAAAAGATAATTCAAAGACAGTCGCATTTATTTATTCGTAGTAGGCAGCTAAAAAGATCCTTGTCAAACCCGTCAATGAATTGAGAAATTCGAGCTGAGCTGGGCCTTATTTTGATATGGAAAAAGAAAGCCCACAAACTAGGGGTAATTTGGGAAAATAATAATTCTTTTCTTCCCCGGCAGGTCAGTCACTCTTCAGATCAGATCAGATACGCTTCCCAATTTAACGATAACATTGTAGTATCATATATTGGTTCATCGGACACCAAAATCTCTAAGAAGAACTATGAGTAGAGGAAGTGGAGGTGGTTACGATCGTCACATCACCATCTTCTCGCCCGAAGGTCGTCTCTTCCAAGTCGGTACGTATGTCCTTTTAACTTACTTTGCCTTTTTACTTCACCAGAACGGTTTTAATAATTTGCTTCTGTTTAACATAGAGTATGCCTTTAAGGCGGTAAAGGCCGCCGCCATAACTTCCATTGGAGTTCGTGGAAAGGACTCTGTCTGTGTTGTCACTCAGAAGAAAGTCCCAGTATGTGTATTTTCCGTTGCTTTTTTTTTCTTGAGTTTGATTGGGTAATCAATAATTTTTAAGTAATGTACAAACAGGACAAGCTTTTGGATCAGACTAGTGTTACCCACCTTTTCTCTATTACCAAGCACCTTGGATTGCTTGCTACTGGCATGACAGGTTTTGTCTTGTTTACACCTCTCGTTATGCTGAACTGCAATTGAAACTCTCTTAAGCTTGTTAGTGTCTAATTTTCAGCTGATGCAAGGACTTTGGTCCAACAAGCAAGGAATGAAGCAGCTGAGTTCCGGTTCAGATATGGTTATGAAATGCCTGTTGATGTGTTGTCCAAATGGTAACAATTATGAATTTTATCTTTTCTATGGTTCTTTTCTGTTAAGATTGTGTCTGATTCTGATCCATTCAACCATGTATTTATCAGGATTGCTGACAAATCCCAGGTTTATACTCAACATGCTTACATGAGACCCCTTGGTGTAGGTACTTTCCTGGTCTCTACAGTGTCTTTTAAATGTATCTATCTGTTTTAGATGTTGTGCGAGTTTGAGTATTTTTGTGGGCAAGGCCACTTATGCCTGAAAAGACAAGCCCGGATATATCCTATTGTATGCCCATGGTTAATCCCTTTTCTGTTGATGCTCTTATCCTTTGTTCTAAGTTCATTCTTTTGTTTTTGTGTGAAGTTGCAATGGTTTTGGGCATTGACGAGGAGAAGGGGCCTCAACTCTACAAATGTGATCCTGCTGGTCACTTTTATGGCCACAAGGTTGTAGACGAACTAATCTTTTTTAGCTGAAATATGTTAGATGAGTGACATATATTCTCATTGTATTGTGAAGTATCTTGGTGGAATTAATGTGGATAGCAAGTTTAAAGTAGCTTGAAGGATACGCATGCTTTCGGTCATCTAGTTCAGACATGGTTTCGGTATGATAATGGAAGTCCTTGAAAAATTACTTCCAGTGCCATTTTGACAAGCCCTGGTTAGCTGAGCTTGTAAAAGTATATCTTTTAGTTATAATGAACGACTGTTGTTGAAGAATTTGGTTTTCCTGTAGAAGTGGTGAGTCACTTCGATCCAAATGTCTAATTCAGGTTCTTGCTAAGCCAAATGTGGTAATTGGAAGTCTAAATGTTTGATAGCAATCTTGATTCTTTGTCTAAGTCAATTAATCAACCACTTTGTACTATTATCCTATTCAAACCTGTATGCAGGAAAAGTCAACTAGTTCACGATTTTTGCATTGATGTTCAAATTGTTTATGATGCAATTTCTGTATTATGTTTAGAAGAAGTATGCATCAATAGCTAGTTCTAACATCCCTTCCAAATCTTTTAGGCATTATTTTTAATGAGGAGCTTTGCTTTTCCAAAATTTTTATGCAGGCTACAAGTGCTGGATTAAAGGAACAAGAGGCCATCAATTTCTTGGAAAAGAAAATGAAAAGTGACCCTACTTTTTCTTACGAAGAAACAGTACAGGTACTTTGACACTGAAGTTAGCTTTTACTTTTTCCTAAATACAGTTTCTTATCTTTAATTATATTTATAGGAGGTGGGAGGTCTATCCACTGTTGTTTTCGAATCAAGCCAATTAATATTTGCTGTGTTGGGAATTCAAATGACTCTCAGGATAAGATTATCATGTATAATTTGTACTTTTGGATACGTATTTTTGTGTGCCTCCGGTTATTCTATTTTTTCTCTCTCTGTGTATGATCCCTCCTTTCTTGTCTGTTTGTGAATCTTTTTCTATTTAGGGAAAATTTCAACTGAGAATTGCTTTTGTGATGTTCTCCTGGCTCTTGGTCTTGGGAGATGGATTAGGGTGGAAAATCTTCTTGTGCTGTTTGATATAGAAAAGTAGATTTTCATTTTTACTAAAACATTAATTACAAGATGAGGAGTTGGTCTGATTATTGTAAGTGTTTATTTGATGAATACTGGTAACTGATTATGTACTGATTCATAAAAATAATTCTTTTGCTATTTTTAGTTGTATGCAACTTCTAATAGTTTTTTGGAGTTTAATTTTCTGCCGAGGTCCTAATATCAATCAATCTTGCATTGTTGTAGACGGCCATATCTGCTCTGCAATCTGTTCTTCAGGAGGATTTCAAGGCGACTGAGATAGAGGTACTTGTCTTACTGGCATATTCAATGGTTAATTAAAATGGTCTCGTGTTGTTACATGAAGAGAGAACAAGATATCCGATGCTGAAGATAGCCAGAATACCAAAGTTCCATGGACTCCAAATAGACCATTCCATTTTTAACTTCCAGTTGCACCTGTAACATATTTGTTAGGCCTGGCAGGATGAGTGCAACATATATAGTCTTATAATGCAATCAGACCACTAGAGAATTTTCCTGAAATACTTCTGTCTTCAACAGTCATTCACATGGATATTTTGATGCTTTTCCAGGTGGGAGTTGTGAGGGAAGTTGATCGAGTTTTCAGAGCCCTTTCTACTGAGGAAATTGATGAACATTTGACTGCTATTAGTGAGCGTGACTGAAGTTGTGGGGCAAGTAAATGTGCATTAGAATATAAATTATATTTTAACAAGGGCATGGATTGAAAGAAGTATGTTGGCATGTTGAACGCAGGTTGTGTCGCTATTTAAAATTCCTCGAGTTATTAAATCACGTTAATGTTGTTACCGGGCGTTGTTTAATTTTGAAGAGCTGATGAAGTTAAACTTGAATCGAGTAATTGTTGTAGTAGTATTTTTCACGTTTTATTGCCATGCATGTCCAACGTGAAATCTGGCTAGCCTTTAAAACACATTCAGTTATAGGTAAGGGACCGGGATTTGCATCGGATTATTCTGTGCTACTGGTGGAGATGCGTGCAAATAATGTTCATAGTATATATGGTTTTCTAATTCTAGGCAGCTTTCAGGGGGATTTTCCCGATGAACTTGGTGTTCAGACTTCCCAAGTAAAGATGGTCTTCAAACTCGAAAGCCGATGTGACCATGGACATCACAATTCCTTCAGGATCATCGAAATTTCTGATAATGTTGCCATCAGATGCCACATTAACAACCATTGCTTTCTTGTGGGTGCCATCCACGAAATTTATTAGCATAGGAAATGATGCCACAAGGCGCTTGTATAGGGTTGAGGTATGGAGAAACTCCAGTCCAGGGGTTGTTAACTGCGGGATATAATTAAGAACTTCCATAGTAAGGTTATAAGCCGATCTAGCAGACTTAAGGAGTTACGTTTGTCTTAAATGGAAAAAATTTGTATCCTTTCTTGTCGTCTGTTTACCTGTATTAATGCAATCCAGAATGACCCGTCTGGAGCCAAATTGATGTTGTCAGGACCTCCAGGAAGGTTATGGATAAAGATCTCTGTTGTTCCTTGCTTCTCGCCCTTCAGCCAATACTTACGGCACCTAAATCTGGAGCAAAAGAAAAAACTGTGAAAAATCCTGAAAATTTTAGGTATGAGTTATGCTTATTCGTAGCAAAGTAGTGCTACTATTCGAATGCTGGCTTAACTATATAGTTCACAGGACATATGCCAACTCCATGGCACTCAGGAACTCCCAAATGAGAAAGTTCCGGCACTACAGGAGAATAGACAATGTTCTGAGCTATGTACTGTTTGTTACACGTACTTCCAAGTTTCGCAGAATGCCAGATAATCTTCTTCCTTTGAGATAGCAACCCCATTAGGGAAGCACAAACCATCAAGCAGAATTGACGTCTCATTCGAAAAGGGATCGTATCTGAGCAACTGCCCATGAGGTTTTGCCTCCAGAACGTCTAGATACCAGTTATGGAGTCCAAATTTGGTGCTTACAGCACTGAAATATAGACTCCCATCCGAAGCTTCGATCACTTCATCTGCAAAACTAACCCGTTACAATAGCTCAATTAGATAATTGTACCATCTAACTCTGCTTTGTTATTGACAGTCTATTACCTTATTTTGGACCCATTCACATGGGATGCAATAACTTTTACACCATCATCACTGACCTTAAGCAGACCCTGCATTGAAGCCTGTACTTAAATTGGGCAGCCACTTTCCTATGCTATGAAATCTCAATTTTTGCGTTTATCTTAAAAATGGTTTACCTTTATAGCGTCACAAACTATGAGATTCCCATCTTTTGTGATTGTGAGACCAAGTAAACTGTCACTGTCTATGTTCTTCCAACTTTCCCAGGTTCCGTCTTTATGCATCTTTTTGATCCAACCATCTCTTGAAGCTGTATACAATACACCATCTCTGTCAACCCAAATATCCTCCGGGCCCTTGACGAGTCCTTCTCCAAGTTTAACCACTTCCTGTGGGGAGGGGGGCGAAAAAAACTCAAACTATTCAAAAAGTCCTGACAGAGTAAACACATGCCAAAATATTTGCTGAAACTCTTCACCTGCAAAAGTTTGTTCGGTCGAAGTGCAAAAGCTGAAGAATCCGGAGGCAGTTCAAGCAAGTCCGGAGTTATGGGCGAGAAGTATAAGATTTGGATTGAGATGGCGAGAAAGCAGCACAGCAGAAAGCTCAAAGATGCTCGAACACAACGTTTCATGGTCTGAATTGCTAAGTGGAGGTATGTGGTGTGGGAAAATGAGGCTGCGGATAAGGTTATACGGAGGGAAATGGTATTACATGGAAAGCCATATATAGGATATGATAAGAACTGCATCAGCAAAATTTGACAGTGCAGGAGTTCTCTACGTGTAAACAAGTACCTAAACGAAAAAATAACACACAGGACTTGTCAGATTCGAAGAATTTTGTACTAATAATTGATCACAGGATCTTCTTCGCAATATAAATCATGTAATACATACAAAATTTATGAAATAGATATATAGTAAACTTTTTAAATAAATTGATTTTTTCGTCATTTGTGTCCATTTTACATATGTTTTTTAAGGAATTGTTTTGAATATGTTAATTGTAAATTTAATGAAATTAGAAATTAGAAATTTATATCTTTTATAATTAATTTGATATATTCGTCACATAATCGAGTGAATGGTCGTTTTATTTAATGATAAGGTTAGCCCACTATTTAGGTCATGTTCTAAAATTCTCTTATTTGACCTAACCATAAGATAACATAAAATTAAATAGTATAATTTCATGTGCATGTAAAATATAATTTAAAAGTTCAACATAAGTAAATTTGTATGATAAAATAACTAAAGTAACATATATTAGTTATATATTATTTATGCAACATACTATGTTAATTCCTGCTTACTACTCACTATATTGGGTTTACAGTACAAACATTACTACTCACTATATTAGGTTTATAAATATTGATATAAACAAATTCTATCTCGTAGACTTTTATTAATATATCAAAACATAAATGTGTATACTATTATAAAACAATAAATTATTAACACAAAATCAAAAAACATAAATGAATTTGGAGTGTACGCATCACTATAAACTAATGTAATTTGATAGCCATGACTTATTTATATTTATATTCCTTAAATGCCTTTGGTTGCAAAATCGGGTCTAAGTCTTAAAATAAAATTTTGTAACCACAACTAAAACATACCACAATCTTTACTTTCAAAGTGTACGAGACCCGTTTCCATATAACGAGTTGAATCATAGAAATTGGAACACGTGAGATTAATTGGAGAGATTAGAAAAACACATCTCATGCTCATGCATTAGTGAACAGTGATTTTTGCACATGAAAAATGTATGTACATGCATTCGTGACATTTTCCCGGTATAATTGTGAATAAATGAGAATTTTGAAAAAAAATAGGCTTTGAGTGTGTAAAAATTAAATTGGAGAGGATCATTAGGGTTTTCTGATTTTTAGAGAATTATAGAAATTTTCTGGGAATGTTTCGGAGTCATTTCCGGTCCTGGAAAACTGCCGAGTAACAGAATAGGGAACTACCGGTAGTGAAATTGACTGTCCAATGGTACTGAAAACTTAGACACATAGAATTAAGAATTATTGATTTGAGCCATTGAAATTTTGGAGAAAAATTG
>JANZXR010000171.1:13778243-13789301 GCA_027575705.1 Erythroxylum echinodendron | reverse complement strand
GAAGACCCCTTTGTTTCTTTTCTCTCTGCCGCAAGCTTATTTCTCTCCACTATTTACCGATTTGACAAATAAACATTTGATGGACCACCCTTACTATTCACGCCTCTCTTGCCAGAAGCTCTCTCGCGCAGCTCCCCTTACTGTAGCTTGATGTGACAATTTAAGTTCTTATTCCACGAATACTATTCATCTCTTTCAAAACCCTCCAGCCTACAACTTATATAAACTTTTGTGTTTCTGCAGACTTCCATGTGTTGTCAGCATTTCCATAGGAAGTCCGTGTGAAATGCAAATTTCCACTTCTCTTCATACTGCTGTGATTTCTTCATATTGAGTATGCATTTTGGTCCATTTATTTCCATCACATTCTTTGCATTTTCTGCTTTCATTTTTCTTGTCTTTTAATTTTCTTCTTCTTGCTCCAAGAAGACAAGTGAAAATTAATCTTCAGAAAATGACCCAAATATAGTGCTTTCGACTCACTTTAATTTCTTTACTTCCAAATTGTATGCAGAATCATATATGAATTAAAGTGGGCATCTTAAGCATTTTTGTGTCATTAATCGCTAAGGGTAAATAATTAAATGTATCAACAATTAAATACATATCGTTGACTTATTAAAAAAATAAACAAAGACTACAAATGAAGAGAAATAGTTGCAAAATTTATACATAAATGCTCAACTTACATTTAATTTCATTTATGAATTCAAATTAAATAATTAAAAGTATACTGTAGCTTCCCTTTGGGTCAATACTACAATACACTATTATAATTTAAAATCCAATGACAATTAATTATAAGTAAATAAATATTCTTAATCTAACATAAATATTCCTAATCAAACATATATTTATTCTTTAGATATACATATATATATTTTACTAAAAATATCGATTTAATCGCATTATTATCAATATCTCATATAATAATATAACTCACCTTTAAGTGAATCATAAGGCTATGAAATAATAAACAACAATTCATCACTTGCTTTACTTATAAAGATTTTGATAAATAATATGTGTAATTATTTTTATTTATTTATTTATGCATATCATCATCATAGTTTGGCCACTTTAGTGACTAACAAATAATAAATACAAAATTTATCTATAAATGATAAATCTTGCCTTAATATTATGAATTTATGAAAAAATATTGCGAGAACTTGATAAATGTAATAAAAGTACTTTTCTTAAATTTCAAAAGTACTTTTCTTAAATTTCAAACTTCTTATTGCATGAATTACTAAGTTACTCAAAATTCTTTGAAAATTTTGCTCCTACCACTTAACCCGAATTTAAAGGAACAAAAGTAAAATTTAGTTTGCAAATGCATAAATTGTTGATGAAACTAAAATTTGCAATGTATGTGATTTCATGAAATGTTACCAATAACAAAATTTTTAATTTATTATAATTGGAAAAATTGTAAATTTACGACTAGGGAAAAGCTACATTATTAAGAAATGTTAAATTGTAAATATTCCTCAGTGATATAATTGTAAGTCTTTAAAACTGGCAGAAATGTAAGGCTCAAATTGGTAGAATTATAAAAGTCAATAATGGTAAAATCATAAATATGCAAGTTGAGACAAAACTGTAAATGGACCACACGACCCATCCTTAGCTATAATTTTACAACTCATCTTTAACCTTTAAGTGGATCATAAAAATAATTTTTAACTTATAACCCGATTTGGCAAAATACCTCTATTTGGTAAGTGGCTTCTAGTAATTTTAGAAGGCTTTTGCTCATCTTACAAAAACAAAGATCTATATTAATAATGATAATATATATTGTAATATCCCATTTTTCCATACTAAGGGTTAGGACCCTAGAACACTGTATATGAGAAATAGTGTTGAGAAAATTATGAGGTGCATTGCATTCACATGCATATCATTAGCATACACATATGAATTCTGATTTTTGTACATATTGCCAATACTATATATGCACTCAAGTAACATATTCCAGGGTATGAACGATTTAAAATGATTATGATGTAAATTGTGAATTTTTATGTCTTGAATTTTGATATGATGGTTTCAATTATTAATTTAGAATGTAATTGTCACAATTGGGAGATTTATAAAATTATGTGTATTTTTGGACTAGGAAAAATGCCAAGTGGCAAGACAAATTGATTCGTGATAGTATGAATAAGTGACATATAGCAATAGAAAAAAATGACAAATGGCATTAGGATTTATTGACAAGTAACATAGAAAATTGGTTGACATATGGCTAGGTGATTGAGAGACAAATGAACCAGTTACTAAAAGATAGATAGGAACCATAGAAAGATGACAAGTGACAAGTGACAAGTGTTACAACATTTGCCACTCACCACTAACGACATATACATTAAAAGGCCAACTTTCATCGTCTTTCATTTTGTTTGTACAAGCTCTCTTCTTCATTTTCTTATTCATTTACGACACTCACCACCCAATCCACAAAAGGTTGAGTTTGCTATCATCCTTCACTTAGCCAATCCGAGATTTAGTTGTCATTATCAAGTTATTAAAGAACCCAACCTATTTCACCTTGAAAGTTGACAATCATGTAAACATGGAAAGCTAGGGTTATCAAATGATTTGAAGAGATTTGGAGTTAAACAAGTAAGGAAGATCTTGTTTTTCATGGCATGATTAAATGAAATGTTTATGATGAAATTTTAGAGATAAATTCAAGGTGTTAATGGAGTTGAAAGAGTGTTATACGTTGATGAATGTATGGATGCATCTTATGTTCTATTTTTGGTATAAATGATCAACAATAGGATATAAGTTGTGTTATGGATGTTTTTGAGATAGAATTGAGGTGACAATGAAGTGTTTTCAAATCTGAAAAAGTTAGGACTGTATGTATGATGGTATAAAGTGAATGGTAAAGAAGCAAATGAGTAGATTTTTATGGATTTAATGTAACTAATATGGAAGCTAGACTAGCATGAAGTGAAGTAGCTTTATAGGACATGAATTCTAGAAAAATTCAAGTAGTAATGATGTCTCTAAGTATGTGAAATTTGTGGAGAATTGATCAAAAGAAAGATTGTGCACGATCGTGGCCCTTAGTGCAAGATCGTGGCCTATTTACTTGCCTTCTGTCACGATCGTGGCAAGGTCCCCCATGATTGTGAGCCTAGTTCTGGATTGATAATTTTTGTTTTGTGTACATGTTGAACCAAGTGAGAAAAAAATCACTCTAAATTGGTTTATTTGGAATTGATTAAGGCTTGGAATGAACCCAGATTGTTGCTTGATTAACTGTTAAAGAGCTTGATATGTTTAGGATGATAATTGAAGTTATAAAATAAGAATGGATTGATGATATTAATGTAACTAATTCTGGAAATTTATGAGTATTATATGAATGAAGGTGTTTTTAGGAAAGTAAATGTGATCCAAAGAAAGTGAGTAAGGTGTATTATGTATAAATGAATGAGAATTTGATATTGTGTGATTATAATGCTAAAAAAAGGATTGGAGAATATGTGAATGATGAATGCATAATTGATGATATTAAAATAATCAAGTTACTTTAAGGTATGAACTTAAGTGCAAACTAGACATATACAAGTTATAATGGTTTGAATGATCAAGACTAATGGTTAAGGACACATACTCGACAAAGTCATTGAGCAAGCATTGAACATAATACATATACACATGTTTATGATTGAGTACTAATATGATTGAGCAATTTAGTAATGTGTAAATGTGTGTATATTGCATGGTTTAGACGCTCAAGTCGAACGCCAGCATCCAGACATTGCCAGTTCATCGAGGCAATAACTATCTGGAGCTTATTATTAGTCACTCTAGATGTTTCTCACTAGGATTGATTGTATTTGCTTAAATTTCAATTATGAAATTGTTATTGATGTGAGTGAGATAATTTCGACCATTAATGGTTTCATGAGTTTGATATTTGTGAATGCATTGGGATTGTTTTTGATTGAATGTGATTTGGAAAATATGTGTTCTTAACAAAAATGTTGAATGCCAGACTTAGGTCAGATGAATATGAAAAATGGCTATGTCTAAAATGAATAAAAGTTATTGAAAGTTTAATATGTGAAATCATGCATTTCATTATATTGTTATGTATGATCAAATAAAAGAGTTGTGACCATAGTGCCCAGTGAAAAAGAGCTTAAAACTCAAAAATGCACATAAAGAGCCACATGCTCCGTATATAAAATGAGCCCAATATTCATAATAGATACGGGACAGTTATGAATGAGCCCGATATCCATAACGGATACGGGACAGTTAAAAAGGTGCTCGGTCATAAAAAAGTAACAATAAAAGTGGAGTCACATGTGTATTCCATATACAAATTGATATGTATTATATGAATGTTTTAAATGAATTATTTGAACTTTTCTGAATTAGAAATGTGAAATAGTGTACACAATTGTATTTGATTAAATACGATGATATATGAAGTGATGTTCATTATATGATGATATGGTTTGTCTGTGAATTTGGAATGTGAACTGTCTTTGTGATTTGATATGAGTGTATAAGATCTGTTGCTTAACTCCTTTCTGAACATGCTAGACGATTCCTTTTACCAAGATGATTTAACACTAGTGATTGAACCTTCACTAGAGCCTTTACGCACCTACATATGCCACTTAAAGTTGTTACCTTCTAGTTTGCTCACCTATGTTGCATAAGATGATACCTTTTGCTCATACCATAATACCATCTTACATCCAATCACAGAGCACTATTGATTGCAAAACAAACTACTAGTTTTATGCTTTAACCTGTAAGTATATAGGTCGTGACTTGTAGTTAAAAAGCAGATATCGATCCCATAAAGATTGTGCTTAGGCACCACTTAATTCATATTGATCTTTGTTTAAGAACCAAAATTTTAAATGGATATAAACTCAAAAATTAAATTAAATTAAACAACTAAAAATGCAAAAATGATAACGCAAAAATGCATAAACTTAAAATTCAAGATTTTAACAACTATAGATCACTTTTTCCCTATCTTATCTCCCTCCTATTTTGTTAATTGAATTATGTGGTGATCAACTAATTATCCAAGATCTCTGTAACACCCCACTACCATAAAGTATATACCCAAACATCCAGAGGGCATTTGATTACCTATCCTATGATAATGGCATGTTAGAGCAATTATATTAACTTATATGGCTTTATACAGAACAACACAATACTTAAAATCCCAACTCCTTATTTCATTTACTAACATAGTTTACACGGTAGTTATTTAAAAAAATATTTACATCATCAAAAGTATCTGAGAGTTTACAGCTTTTTATATAAAAGTTCTACATGACATATGAAAACTACATAAAACATTCCACTACTCCTCAGATGTCAGCTGACAGACTTTTGAGCCATTTCTTAATTCAAAACATTCTTCTAGAGTATCTTAGGAACTAGGTCTCCTCTCTCGTATCTGAAAAAACCACGTTGCAATTTTGATGAGTTTTGCGAACTCAGTGAGCAAACCATCATTGATGATCTCATTCATGACAAATACATAAATGTCTCACATATAATCAAATTCACAACATTCCTTATCTCAACAAGACATAATGAATGTCACACATTTCATATACTCTTTTTAAGTATAATTTGAACATTTACCCTAATTAATCACATTATCCACAATTACACATAAATGGCATATCACCTGTTGATCACAATTTCATAAATGTATTCATAATCATGTATATATAAAAATATAGATGCATATGAGACTCTGCTTTCATTTTTATTTGTTGTGAACAAGCACCTTTCACTATACCATATCCCTTGTAGATATCAGGCTCATTATAGAATCTGTCCCCTACCCATCATGAATATTGGGCTCATTAATCGCAAAGCTAGGCTCTACGTGTAGAATTATGAGCTTTAAGCTCTGTCAGTCTGGCTACTCAGGCCATAACACCTTTATCTGGTCATGCATATTAATGCGATGCATTAAATCACAAAATATGCTATCAATAACATTTATTCATGATGCACAGTCAGATTCACATATTCATCCGACCTATGTCCAACATTCAACAATATGTTGAGAATACAGATATCTTTCAGATTCATATGCAAACAGAACACTCCCAATACATTCCCAAATATCAAACTCCTCGGACTATTAATGTCCAAAATTGTCACAATCATTAACAGTTAAATATTGTAAGTTAAACAGAAATAAATCAATCCTAGTGAGAAATTCTAGGTTACTCACAGTATGCTCCAAATCACACTATTGCCTGGATGGTCCGCCAATCTCTAAATGATGGTGTTCAACTTGAGCATCTAAAATCATACAATTCACATATAATTCATATTACAAAGTTGATCAATCAAATGAATATTCAATCATGCACACACACACACACACACACAAACACACACACACACACACACACACACACACACATATATATATATATATATGTCATGTTTAATGCATGTTCAATTGATCTTTTCGGGTATGTAACTATTCATAAATTTTGACCATTCAATATCATACTTTGTATACTACCATTTTGCAATCAGGTTTATACCTTTAAATTAGTTTAATTTACTCCAAATTCATCAATCACACGTTACACTTATCCTTGAACATTTCCATGATCCAAAAGCTTCTTATAATACACACACAATTGGTACTTTAAATATGAAATTTTAGCAAGCTAAATCTATACATTCACCAAAATTTTTCCAGCAACATATACTTATACATTCACCCAATTCTCATTCATAAACACCCTGTGTTCTTTAATACTCATTCATCTGTACCTTATACACATTATTCATGTCCTAAAGATCATGTCTGCATCAAAATAACTCGTTTATTCCTTTAACAAATCAGAATTTCTAGATTTGAACTTCAAACATCAAAACAATCCATTTTTTAGATTATAAAATCAATTAACTACATAAACTTATCAAGATCTTAATCAATTAATCAAGAAACATTCTAGGCTCATTTTTAACCTTAATCAAGTCCAAATATACCAATTTAGAGTGAAATTTCCCAGCTGGTTCAACATGTACACAAGGCTGAAATTAAAAATCCATAATTTATCATCAACATCACTAATGTGTGTAACTTTTCTACCTTCAATACCTCATGAATTTAAAAAACTTAAATACATCACTAACATCTGAAAATTTCCAGATTTCATGTCCCTTAAGGTTACTTCATTCAGGTTAATTAAACTTCGAAATTGGTTACACTAAGGCTTACAAAATTCTGCTCTCTTATGGCATTAACATTCAATCTTTTACAACACACCTATAGCTCAAATTTTCCAGATTTGAAAACACCTTAATAACACCTATCTTTAGCATGAATTCTTCATAAATTATACTTCAATTCCAGACTTAATTCATCCATGAATCACCCTATAACCCATGGTTTTCATATACCAAGAACAAGCATAGAAAACATTCAAATTTATTCTACACATTTCCAGCACACTTCATCGTCAACATCTCATACATTTCATTCCAATTCAAGCATCATCTTATACTATTTAACATGCCATAAAAATCAGTTTGCTACTTACTTAATAGACTTCCAATTCAGCTCAAATATTCAAGATAATCTATCCCTCCAGGCAATCAAGATCAACACAATTCCAAGGTGAAAATGAGTTGATTTTCATCAAAGACAAAGGGCAACAATCAGTTGTTTTCTTGGCTATTTTGTGAAGAATTAACATGTATATTTCGTGTAACAACTTGGACAGGGTTTAACCAAAAATTAGAGAGAAGAAATAAGCATTTTTGGTGGTGAAGTAGAGGGGAAGACAGTAGAAACTTGGTTGCTGGAAATTGCTTCATCAACATGCTAGGTGTCAATATTTAATCACAACATTTGTCTTAAGGCATGGAAGACATTTTCCTACTTCATAAGCTGCCACTAATCTCCTTAAGATGCTGCCATTAGTCACTAATTAATCAGTCTATATGTCTCCTAATTATTGGTCCACATGTCACACAATAATTGGTCCATTTTTCAATTAATTAACTATGCCAAATGTCACTCAATAATAGGCATAATCATCATAATTTTTTATGTATCAATTTATTCTACCACTTGGCAATCCAATTATACATATTAATTCATAAATCTGCCAATTAATAAAAATTAATTCCAATTTACTAATTAGAATCCAATCAAACCAAAATTCAAGATATAGAAATTCATAATTCACATCATAGTCACTTTAAAATCTTTCATACCCCAGGATAAGTCAATCAAGTGCATATGTTATCTTTGTAATATGTACAAATATAATTCGTGTGTGAATGATGATGTTATTCATGTATATCCAATGATTGATCTAAGGTTCTATACCTAAGTATGTTCTGGAAATCAGATATTACAGTTTTCCCCCTCTTAAGAAATTTCATCCTCAAAATTCTTACCTGATTGATCAAATAAGTAGGGGTATTATCTCTTCATGTTCTCCTTCGTTTCCCATGTAGCTTCTTCACTCACTCAAATGATTCCTTCAAAGGACTTTAACCAATGGGATCACTTGGTTTCTCAACTGTTTAGTCTGATAGTCTACTATCTTTACCAGTTCCTCAACGCAACTCAAATTACTTGTAATTTTGACTTCCTAAATCGGTAACATATGCTTCGAATCAGATCGATATCTCCTAAGCATACTCATATGAAACACATTGTGTATCTAAGCCATTTCAGCAGGTAGTGCTAACTTATAGGACAATGGTCCAACTCTCTCTGTGATCTCATATGGACCAATATATTTATGGCTGAGATTACCCTTTTTACTAAACTTCAGCACTCCTCGCTAAGGCAATACTCTCAGAAACACCTTATATCCCACCTGATACTCCGTATCTCTCCTGTGTTGATCAAATAACTTTTCTGTCTATCTTGTGTTGCTTTAATTCTACTTCGGATCAATTTCACTTTATCAATAGTATCTTAGATCAGTTCTGGGCCTTCAACAATCCTTAGAACCTCTTTATCCCAAGACAGAGGTGAACAACACTTTCTTTCATATAACACCTCATACGGTGCCATACCGATATTACTGTGATACTGATTGATATAAGCAAATTCAATCAGAGCTACATAATGATTCCATACTCCTTAAAACTCCAAAATATAAGGTTTGAGCATATCCTCAATAGTCTTAATTGTTCTTTCACTCTGTTTGTCTGTCTAAGGATGAAATGCATTACTAAAGTTCAACTTTGTACCCAAAGCTATCTGTAGACTACACTAAAAACTTGAGTTAAATCTAGGATCCCATCCGAAACAATGGACATCGTAACTCCATGTAATCTGACTATCTAATTCATATATCTCCAAGCTAACTGATCTAGTGAGTTATTCTCTCTCACTGGCAAGAAATGAGTTAACTTAGTTAATCTATCAATAATGACTCATATGGCGTTATGTTGTCTTAGAATTCTAGGCAAATCTATAATAAAATCCATAGTGATCCTCTCCCATTTTCACTCCAGAATAGGCAAGGACTGTAACTTACCAACTGGAGCCTGATGCTCTGCCTTAATCTATTGGTAATTTAAACACTTAGCTGCATATTTAGTGTAGCACCTCATTATCACAAGACACGTACCTGACATCCTGAGTGATGTTCGAGAATATACCCCATGAGGGTGGCATACTAGAATAATGAAACACTTGAAACTCGGTACTTTTTTTGCATAATCATATGCTGAAATTAATAATCAATTGGGCCCACTTTATTTATAAGCTTTTTCAATCACAAGGGTTACAATCATTTCACAAATCATCCAAATTTCATTAGTGACTAAGGCCCATTATGCATACAAAACACTTAAATTCATAATTGTTATTACAACACAAAATCATTTACAAACATTTCCCATTTGGAAAGTTATTATAAATAGAATATTCAAATACACATTGCACAAAAGTCCCAGAATATCCAACTTGATACAAAAATAAGAAACTATAAATGCAGACGCAAACTAATCCTGACCTTTATCTTTTACTTGAATGCAGTGTTTGTACTCTCGTTAGTCTAACGGGGTAACTCTTCTGAGCCTAAAAAATATTGCAAATTTCGGGTGATTTTTGCAAACTCATTGAGTGACCATCCTTGATGGCTCACTCAATCACATAACACATATAGTTTACATATTCACATAATTTCACATTGACTTGAAACATACCTCACGTTCAGAAATCAGTCAAATTATTCACATCATTCACATCAAATTCATATGTAATGCTTATAAGACTCACTTTCAATTTGTTATTATTGTGACCAAGTGCCTATAACTATCCCATATCTATTTTGGATACCAAACTCATTAATAACTGTCCCGTATCTATTGGTACTTTGATATTATCCATTCATTCGCTAAGTTATAACCGCAATTATCACTTCAAACATATCACACATTAGTCACTTAATCAAGGCATCATTCTAGATTCATTCTAAATCCCATTTAAGCCTTAATTAAGACCGATTGACCTGTGAATGTTCGTTAGATGGACCTTCTCAAAATTTTCAGCTTTTCAGCCCACTCATGTCCGTTTGAAGAGACATCATGTCTGCTAAGCGAACCTTTATGAGTCTCTTATAGACACTTGAATTTTCTCCCCTCTATATGTCAACATCTCTTCTTAGAGTCTTCATAAAAGTTGTAGATCTCGAAGTCCTCTGTAAACCCATACTTAAATAACCTTGATATGAGTTCTATAGAAAAAGTTATGCCTCTTTCCCCAAAGTATATCCAAGTGCATCACATTTTCCAGATTCTAACTCCTTGCTTATTACATTCACTACCTTAAGCTTGTCTATCATTTTTAATTTACTTACTCCTCATTTTCCCATCATTCTAACTCCATTTCAACTCAATATCATCCATAAGTAAATTTATAGTCCATGATTGATCACGAACACTGATAACAAAACATACACAAATATATACATTCATCATCAACTTCCTACACATATTCAACTTTATTTCCACTTTCATTTCACTTCTAATTGTCACCTTAATTCT
>JANZXR010000171.1:13752770-13769115 GCA_027575705.1 Erythroxylum echinodendron | reverse complement strand
ACATTCATCATCAACTTCCTACACATATTCAACTTTATTTCCACTTTCATTTCACTTCTAATTGTCACCTTAATTCTTCCCATTTCAAGAAGCCACATTACTCCCTTTCTTTAGCTCTATACTCATTTTATTTCATCATAAAAATACCCAAGGAGATTCACATTCATTCATCAAGAAAATAGAACAAAGCCTATCAGGTATCCAGTTTTTCTGCACTTTTTCTTACACCCAGTACTCAACTTCAAGTCAAAATTCGAAACACTTAAAGACAGAATTTGAATTCTATGTCTTCATGTAAAATTTATCCATATGTATCTAATTTAATCCAAATCAAAGATCACGTCATTTTGATATCTAGAAAACAAGTTATGGCTAAATTACAGATGAATAATCAATGGAAAATGTTACAGCTAACATTTTTCCGGCACACTTTAAACACCATTATCATTTTATCTCTAACCTTTCATCCTAGTTCTTCCCTTTTCAAGACACTACACTTGCCTTTCCTTTAACTTCAAATCTTAATCCAATCCATGTCTAAAACAACCACTGATCTATGTTTGTATCCATCAAAATTAGAACATAACAATATTCATTCACAAATAAATTTTTCTGCACTTCTTTCAACATCCATTAAGGATTCATTCTAACTCTAAATAATCTCTATAACAACTTATAGATCATTAATCATCATACATGTAAAAGAAAGACATTAATCTACCCATAAAACTCACTTACGTTTTTGCATATACCCATCCTCAATTTATGAACATTTAACTTCTAACTATCATCAAATCAGGTTTCATTCTTTAAATTAAGAAGAGTGATACTTATACTTACTTGATTTAGCTTCAAACTCTTCAAGATTACACTTAACCCTAACTCTCCACATAACCCGCGTTCATCATCATCCAAGAGTGAGAAGTTTGGGTCTTTAGTAAGAAAAAAAGAGAGAGCAAGTTAAGAGTAGTAAATGAAAGATAAGAGCAAGTTGTAACGTGAATGGAGATTGGGTGAGCTAAAATTATGGGAGCAAAGAAGAGAAGAAGAAAGCTATGAAAATGAGAAGGGAAGGCAAAATGAAAGAAATTAATTGGTCTTTCATGTTTAGAAGAGTCGTGGGTTTAAGACATGGCTTGGCAAGTGACACATGTCACTTGCCACATGTCCATTTCCTATTGGCTCACAATTGATTCTTTTGTTAAACTAGTCCATTCACCTCCAATTTCTACTCCAATTGTCTTCAAATTTCAATGACATAAGTCATTAAATCCCAAAGTTATTTACAAAAATTTCCACTGCCATTCGACTCTAAATTCTAATTCTTTTCATCAATTGTTCTGCCACTTGGCATTTTTCCTAATCCAAAAATACCCCTAAACTTCAAAAAATTCCCAAATTTTCACCAAAAATTCTAAATCAATAGATATACTCTCCAAATAAATTTTTAACACATATAATTCACAATTCCAATTATAATAACATTTATAGATCAATTATACTCAAAATATGTCAATGAATTTATGTACAGTCATTCTAATGTGTGTAAAAATCCAAATTCACGTGCATATATGCTCACATTATGCATGAGTATGAAATGCATTTTTCTTAATCTGTCCTTCTTCTCACATGTACCGTATTTTAGGGTTCTAACCATTAGTATAGGAATAGATGTTGTATTCAGCCACTTGCTTTTTCATCCCTGGCCATCAGGAATGCTATTTTAACGAATTATACATCTGGTAGTACCAGGATGCATAGTATAAGCTGCTAAGTGTGCTCCCTCCAGAATCTCTTTCCTCATATCCTCAACGTCAGGTACACATAACCTCTATTTCAACCAAAATGTCTCATTCCTCAATTCAAACTCAGAACTCAGATTCACTTTCAACTTCTCAATAAGCTTGATTAGTTCAAGATCTTTATTCTGGGCTTATTAATCCTCTTATGTAACACAGGTCTCAGCTTCAATGCAGCTATCAATACCTCATTCTACTCCGAATTTAACTCAGCATTTAATGCTCTTAATTGAACTAGGTTAGGCAATCTCGATAACTTTACTTGAGCCACAGTGCTAGTGAATTTCTAGCTTAGTGCATCAACTACTATATTAGCTTTATCAGGATGATACTCAAATGTACAATCATAGTCCTTCAACAATTCTATCCATCTCCTTTGTCTTATATTCAACTCCTTCTGACTCAACAGTTATTTCAAACTTTTATGATCAGTAAATACCTAAAAAGTTTCTCCATATAGATAGTGTCTCTAAATCTTCAAAGCAAATACTACTACAGGAAGCTCTAAATCATGTACTAGATAGTTAAACTCGTGAGACCTCAACTGTCTCGATGCATATGCTATCACTCTGCCATACCGCATCAGTACACATCCTAACCCCTAGGGTAAAGCATCACTATACACCACATAACCTCCAGATCTAGATGGAATAACTAACACCACTACTGTAGTTAACCGATGCTTTAGCTCCTTAAAACTTCTTTGACATTCGTTAGTCCATCTGAATGGTATATTCTTCCTCAGAAGTAGGGATGTCAATGGGCCGGGCCGCGCAGCTCGTCTAAATTTTTTAATTAAAAAAGGCAAAACGGTGTCATTTTGGACAAAATGATGCCGTTTTGTCCAAAATGACCAGCCCATAGCCTGCGCGGGCTGACCATGGGGGACCATGGTCGGCCCGTGGCTCGCCCATAGCCCTCCAAACCAGGGCCAAAAGCGGGCTGGGCTGGGCTGGGCTGGACAGTGCTTGCGAGGCCCGAAATTGACATCCCTACTCAAAAGCTTTGTCAAAAAGGCTGAGATTAGTGAAAACTCCTCAACAAACCTTCTGTAATAACCAGGTAGTCTAAGGAAACTCTGGATCTCAGTCACATTTCTTGGAGCTTCCCACTTCATCACTACCTTTACTTTCTTTGGCTCAACCTATATACCCTATCCAGACAATATGTGACCTAAAAATACTACTTGATTAAGCCAAAATTCACACTTATTGAATTTGGCATACAATTGTTTCTCTCTTATTATCTGTAGGACTATTCTCAAATGTTCAAAATGATCTTCCTATTTTTGGAATACACCAAAATGTCATCGATGAACAAAATCAAAAAATGATCTAAATAAGGTTGGAATACCTTATTCATTAAAGCCATAAATGCTGTTGGGGTATTCATCAACCCAAAAGGCATCACAAAATCTTGAAATGCCCATATCTCGTTCTAAATGTACTCTTCGTTACATTAGCCTCAACTATTTTCAACTGATAATACTCCAACCTCAAATCAAATTTAGTGAACACCTGAGCTCCTTGTAATTGATCAAGAAAATCATCTATCATCGGTAGAGGATACTTGTTCTTTACTGTCACCCAATTCAAGTGTCTATAGTTAATAGACAATCTTAGAGTCCCATCCTTGTTCATTACAAGCTGAAGCTCCCCGAAGTGACACACTACGCCTGATAAAGCCTTTATTCAATAACTCCTGTAATTGTGTCTTAAGTTCCTTCAGTTCTACATGATCCATCCTATATGGAGGAATTGCTATAGGAGTAGTACCTGGAACAAGGTCAATGGTAAACTCTGCTTCCCTTTTTAGGGGTATACCTGGTAGTTCTGTGGGAAACACCTATAGGAAATCCTTAGGGACTAACAATAAATTATTCCTTTCTATGATGATATTCGTAAAAATTCTTTGATTTTTCAACTTTAAACTCCAAATTCTTCCTCAATTTCCACACCTAGCTTTGTTGTCGATTTTAGGTACTATCACTTTGATCCACATACTTTTGATCTTATTTGTGGTTATCTGAACTAATCCAGCCTAACTAATTTTCTTTTATCTATCTTATCCTCATATATCAACACTCTACGTAACTATATACTTCCAATGACTTACAAATTGATTAATCTATTAAAAAAATACCTACCTTGGATGGTTAGGAAATGGGTAGTTTTTTTAATCCGATCCTTTATCTCCCATATACTATCATATCCACTTAAATTTCAAAATTACTACCATGAAATCCTTCATAATATTCTTCCATTTCCATTATCAAATAGGGAGTGGTTAAGCAATTTTTGTTAGTTCTTTAGCTTTCAGCCTTGACTTGTTGATTTCACAAGCATTTGAACATATACTTTGCTATCACCTTCTTCATACTTTGTTGATCACATTGCAGTTTCAAGTTATGATGCCTCTTTGTGTTCCTCAAATGCATAGCATACATTGGAAAGTGATTTAATCTGGAATTATTTTCTTAAGTTCAACCATGACTAGTACACACAATTCCTGACCTAGCATCAATGTAAAGTTACCTCTTAATAAGATGTTCTTGGACTTTGCAACTTATCTTCATATGAAGTTCCTTTTTCTAAATCATTGCTTTTGCTTTCTCACTGATAATCACTTTATTCATAACTTTGCTAACTTAACCATATATTTAACACTATCAAGATTCACATTTACATAGATTACTACCAATGAAACCTTGATTGGGATTCTCCACAAAACAATTGTTCTCATATACTTCTTAATAATAAACATTTCCTTTCTCTTTGCATCTAATTATAAACGAAAATCGTTAATATTTTTTCTTGTATTTCTTATGCCTCAAATAGACTCCTTAACTTTCGAATTTCAAATCCATAACCATTAGTGAACTATTTATTGAACCTTTGTCATTTCCTATCATATTATTTGTAAGCAAATCAATCATATAAGATCATATCGTAACACACTATCATAATATCTTATTCATATAAAAACCATTCAATTTCCTTAAAGTTCAAATTTTACTATCTTATAATGCAATTTCGAGCTTATCAACCTCAATCTTTTCAAACAGGGAGTATACCTTATACTTCCACTGTGCAACTATGATGTGCAAGAATAATATCTTTACTTGTCCATTTATAATACTATAAAACACTTAGAAATTTTAGGTACCTCTGAATTCAATCTAGGGATTATAATCATTTAAAATCTCCATGTTATACTTGTGTAAATGTCACATGCATAATTTTTATCATTCTCTAGATCATAGAACATAATTATCTATAAAATAATAGCTATAAATTCTAATGACAATTCTCCATTATGGATTGAAACTTATCACTAACATTTCCTTGAAAATTTTACCACCATTTTCACTCTCCTGATTGTCAAGAAATGAAATAACTGATTTACTTCAAAAGAAACTTAAAATAATGAATGTTAAATACTTAGAATCAATATATTAATATACGCATAATTGGAAGCTTACATCTAAATAATCATTCCTCCAAAAATATTGTTCAATCATCAGTCTTGATTAAAGATTCCATCACAATGTCATCCATAGCATTACTTAATACGAATCCACAAGTCACCGTATAATTAAAATAAACTTGACCTTAAAAACAAAATTTAATGGTAAGATTGATATTTATTCTAGTCAACCACTCTATAAGGTCATAACGTTGAAATATACACAATTCAGTCACCAATTACTCGCATGAGTAATTAATCCTTAATGAAGTCAACCATAATAAGCTATTTCATCCTCCAGATATATTCAAAAATTAATTTTCCAATATTAAAATGCTAAATAACTAAATAACTTTTGATATTGTCGATTCATAAAAACTAAATAACTTATATACTAATTTCTTGTCACTTTTCTAACTATAATGATTTATATGCTAAGAATTGGGAGCATTTTACATTTCCTACTAAATACTATATCTAACTTCCCTAGTGTACCAATCCTATCTTCCTTAAAAATAATCAACAATGATAGGATGCACTATTAGTCAATTTCCTTCCTACTGTGACTTCATATTCATGGATATCTAGCAAGATTAACTTGTTAGAGAGCTTCTAATTTAAACTACTATGTATCTACCTTTATGAACATTCGACGTTACTGGCGTATCTTTAACTAAAGTAGTCATTATCAAATGTCACTCTAAAAGCTCCAACTTCATGCTAATCTAGCTAACACAATCTTTTAACATATACGAGTGCATAGTTTTGGGGTCTGATATATGCTTAATTGATTATGAATTTATTCCATAACACTTAGTGATTATTGTTATAAAAATATTTAAGACACTCACTTTGACTCATATGTGATTTTAGGCACAATTCAGAAGTAAAGAAGTTAAATTGAGTCGAAAGCACAATATTTAGGCCATTTCTCAAAGAATCACAATCCTTTGTCGTCATGGAGTAAGAATGAGAAATAGTGGAGCAAGTGAAGACAAGAAAATCAAAATGATGAAGCAATATAGCTCACAGATGTTGTGCATAGACCATACAAGGTGTATATGGATTTAATGGCATCATAATTTATACTAAAACTGAAGATCTGCGCATGGAACAAAGGAGACCAAAATAGCTATAGCAGGTGGACAAAGAGCAGCTAAATGGTAGCAGAAGATGATCAAAACATCAACAGTTAGGAAGGAAACGACAACATAGCACAGAAGGACAAAATGGGAGCAAAACGTCAGCTACTGAGAGAGATGAAATGTTGTCATAGGCAGGAAATAAAAACGCTCAGTCGTAAAAAGAAAAAACATAAACAAAGTCTACATTTGTTTACATTTCATGCAAACATGGTTGTGAAATGCAGACACATAACCAAGAGGCATTGAAGACCAAAACGCAGAGCAGCTGGGAAGGACGAAAATGCAAACATAGTAGAGAAAGAGGTAACGAGGGTTTTATGTATGGGTTTTAAATCAAAATAGAAGGGAGAGCAAGAGAAGAGGAGCGAGGGGCCTTCAGCTGGGACATTCATTGAGGGCTGAAGCATTATTTTTAGGAGCAAGCTCTCAAGTATGAGAGACCCATAGAGGGCTAGCTTTTCGACATCCATTATGAGGTGACATCGATGTCGATGACCTCATTAACTATATTTCTCCTTCTATTTGTTATTTTCTTTCTCTCTTTAGAAATTGACTGTGTTATCCTATGTGTATGGATTTGGGTTTCATGTATGAATGATCGTGTTATAGTTATAATTTGATTATTTGTGTATGAAATCATTGGGTATTATGAAAACATGATTTTAATGCATTCATTGGATTGTTTTATTACAAACCTATTGTTAGAATATTCAATATAATTCGTAATTGTTATGTTGAAATTCATTTGTAGCCACTAGTGGTTCGTAATCATTAAGGATAATATAACCTAGGTTAAATGATGCATCGTATGTGATTGATGCCTTGATTAATCAGTTTTCCTCATTCATAATGCTACTACCTAATTGAATCTACAGATTGTATCCTAGGTTATTCAGTGTTTAAGTTTAATTAACGATCTGTCTTAATTAAACACTACCAAAGGGAAAACTTAGGTTAATTATCAACCCACAATTAATAGTTACTAGGAGAGGTTTGAGAATGACAAATCATTGACATATGTTTAATTAGGGTGTAGGCTGAGATTTAACTAAAGAACCGAGTCTTTACTGAATTCCCCATTTTTATAATTTTTTTTACATGTTTTCTTTAAATTGCTTTCTTTAGTTAGTTTAGCTTTATTTTTTTCTTAATTTTAAAACCAAACCCCCTCCAAAACCTAAATGTTGATTAATTTCATAACAAAACCTAAGTGAAAACTCTCTGTAGGACTGACCTAGACTTACTACTGCTATAATAATAGTGTAGTTTATTTTATCTAGCATTATGACATGCTACCAGGGTTGATCTAAAATATAGTCATCACTACCGAAACTATAACGTACCAATCGCCATACCAAATGTGTCCTCAACATTCTTTTGGGTTACTGCAATTACCCCAGCTTATGCAGGTGGTTTCCTTCCATATTAGCTACACCTTGGTACTGATTTCCTAATGTTTTGGGAGTCTTTGGACACTATAGGAGGTCTAACTAACCTTTGACTAGATGATATTCATCGTCTCATCCTTCTATCACCAAACCATTTAAAATTATTATTCTTATCCCAATCCAACCAAATTAAGGCACTTTCAGAATCTCTACTCCTATTAGATGGTTTTGCACCTAACTTACAAATACACTCAATCAAACTCCCAGACACTACTAGGGCCTCCCACAGTTGGCGCATCACCCTATATCTGTATTGTTCACTTAAGGTAAAAACAAAATTCCAATGATGGTTTTCCCAGTCTTAACTGTTTTGAACGAGGTTGGTTCGTAAAGAAAAAATTTATTAAACCATCCTAACATGTGCTTAATAGATTATATAATTATTTCATAACATTTAGCGATTAATGATATGAAATTTCTTAAGATACTCAATTTGACTCAATTGTGATTTTAGGCACAATTGGGAAGCAAAGAAGTTAAAATGAGTCAAAAGCACGATATTCGTGTCATTTTCGAAGATTAATTTTCACTTGTCTCCATGGAGTAAGAAGAACAAAATTAGAGCAAGAAGAAAACAAATTCAGCCCAAAAGAAGACAACCAATCAATTGGAAAAGGAGTAAAATGACAATGCAAGATGAAGAAAACACAACATCATATGAAGTTGAATAGCAGCAGACGTTGAGCATTTCATGCAACCATGCAAAGAAAAGCGGAGCAACCAGCAATATAGTAGATAAGAAGCACACCAAAGCCAAAACGTAGCTCATTAGGAAAAGAAAAGAAGTGCAAAACGCAACAGAGACCGGAGGGAAACGCTATAGGAGAAACTACGTAGTAGCTGGGAAGCAAGGGCAGCACATATTTAACGTAAACAATGTTTGCGCTTAATGCAAATAAAGTCTACGTTTCATATAGACGTTGTGCATGAAACACAGACATTTATCCAAAGGCAAAATGCAGTAGATGGCCATAAGCATCAAATGTAGGAAGAAACGAGGGTTTTCCATTGTAGGTTTAAAGAAAAAAAGAAGAAGAACAGTAGCGAGAGAACGGTGGTCTTTGACAGGGAGAACATTTTGGGGGCTGACCAAATTTCTCTTTACAAATTTCTCTTTATGAGCTTCTCATGAAGAGAAATTTGGTCAGCCCCTAAAATGTTCATGAAGAGAAGGTGCAAAGCTATTAACCGTGAGAGAACTATGGAAGGGTAGCTTCTCAACACCTATTCGGAGGCGACATCGACGCCGATAACCCAGTTAACCATTCCTTTACTATTATTTTAATTTATTTCTCTTTAGAAATTATTTTTGTTATCCGACGTGTATGGATTTAGGTATTGTGAAACTTGGATCGTTTATTTACAAACCCATTGATTTTTGATATAATTCATAATTGTTATATTTGAAATTCTTGTTTAGCAACTAATGATTGGTAATCATTAGGAATAACATAAACTAGGTTAAATGATGCATCATATGTGGTTGTTTCCTTGATTAAATGCTTTTCCTAATCTGTAGTGCTACTGTCTAATTAAATCTAGAGATCCTATCCCAAGTTATTCGATAGTTAGGTTTAATTAATGGTCGTATCTTGATTAAACATTACCTAAGGGAAAACTTAGATTGATTATTAACTCACGATTAATAGTTTCTAGCAGAGGTTTGAGAACAACAAATCATTGACATATATCTAATTAAGGTGCAGGCCAAGATAGAACCAAAGAATTGGGGCCTTACCGAATTCCTTGCTTTGATCATTTTTTACATGTTTCTTTAAATTGCTTTTGTTAGTCAGTCTAACCTTTTTATTTTCTTATTTTTTCCCCCAAACGTAAACACTAAGTAATTTCATTTTAATAACTTTACACACACTATCTATGGAATCGACCTAGACTCACCACTGCTGCAGTAGTAGTCTAGTTTATTTTTATTAAAGTTATGACGAGTTGTCAATTTTGACGCTATTGCTAGGGAGTGAGATATTTTAGTTTTTGTTTGTGATTTTAATTGATGTTTTGTATATATTTTTTTGTAATTAGTTTCTTTTTAGTTATTTCATGATCTTTTCATTTTTGTGTGTTTTTGATTAAAAAAATTGACATGGACAGAAGTTATTTCTTTTATAACTATTATTCTTAATCCTATAACTAAGGTTAGACTAATCAACCTCACTTTAATTATGGATGGGATGATTAACAGAATTACTTCTATGATAGTTTGAAGGATGCATAACAATTCTCGTACAGACCAAAAGTTTCTTATCATGATTTAGGTACACCCATGGAAGAATTGATTAATATTATGATTGCTAATACTTTACAATTCTAGCATGATGTACAAAAATAGTTACCACAAGATATACATTAGTAGATTCAACAGGATATACAACAACTTTGGCAGGATACAACTTATAGACTACATAACATGGCAAGCCAAATGGGTTAGATGGCAGTGAGAATAGACTCCCTTGGGTCATAAATTGAAGAGGAGTAGTCATATCAACTCATTGTGTACCTAAGGACGTCAGAACAGAGGCTTTACCAAGTGATGAGGAGCTTAAGAATTTTAAGAGCAATACTCAAGGAATTGCTTGTGTGGAAGAAGTTGAGGAGTACCTCGAGGCAAAAAAAGCTATATCTTTTAGCTCGGAGGTAAATAATAAGTTCAATTTTGTTGTTAAGAATGACTCTTTGCTTTACCTAGTAGGTTAGAGGAATTAAAAGAGGAAGAAAAAGGTCAAAAGACATTTGAGATCTTTCGAGGGTACATGGACTCAGTAGAGATTAAGAGTCTGAGGATAGGGAAGACACTGAATAGGAACGATTATCAGCTAAGCCCCTATCCAGAAGAACCTTATGTGGAGGAATCATATACACCACGAAAAGATCATAACTTTGTCATGTGAGGAGAAGAAGGAGTCGAGCCAGTTACATTAAAAAAAGACACTTCTTGGGAGGCAACTTAAGGGAAGTAAATTTCTTTTCTTTAAATTTTCGCTTTTCTTTTTTTATGCATGTATGTTTTTATTTGTTTGTTCTTACTTTTTTAAGTTTTTAATTAAAATGAGAGAAACAATAAAACAAACAAACAAACATTTTCTCGTTTTCTATTGCTTCTAAGACTATATAGCCATGAGTAAAGGATGAATTGACTAGAGAATTTCATGACAACTTGAGTATGTACTTTTATTTTTTTGATTGGTCAATGTACATTACCTTTAAAAGAGTAGTGACTAGTCGTAGACAAAGCCAGTGAGATTTTGAGCCTTAATAGACGGACACATAAATATAAATCTCATTGTCCTTTGATAATATGTGACCTTCATGACATGTCATCCTAACTTTTCCTTGATTTTCTATTCGAGACCACTTTTTTATCACATGCATTAACATGGAAATTATTAGGAATTCTTTGCTTTTTCGAATGACATTAGTCAAATAGCCTACCTTATTGACATGATTTCTCCCTTGTTAAACCCCCTTGAGCTTTATTTTCCATTTCTTTATGTATTAACCACATTATATGCGTTAAACTAAATGTCCTTCCCAAGCCTAAAAGCTAGTGGAACATTTGTTGATTATTGAGTTTATGGATATACAAAGTATAAGTGTAGGGGTGTACATATGTGTGGATTGGTTATAATGTAGGGACTCTATCTTATGTCATATCATTGAAACTCCCACGTTGATGTAGTTTCTTTTAATTTTCATAAGAGAAAACAAGAGAGAAAAGCAAAAGAAAAGAAAAGGAAAGAAAGAAAGAAAAAGAAAAAGAAGAAAATAATTTTTAAATAAATGTCCCAAAGGAGGAAGTGCGTATGTGTTGAAAAGTTTTTTATGATTAATGCATCCTCCTAAAGTTGTATTGAATGGGTTATTTGAGTATGTTAGAAATGAGGTAGATATTGTCTTGGAAGGTTCACTCATTATATTCAATGTATTGTTATCATCAATCCTTATGAGTGATCCCTTTTAGTTAGTTATGCTTTATGTGGTTTTTGAGAGAGAGCTTGAGTTTGAGTTGTGAAACATCATTTTTACATTCATCATAGTTAATGTACGCAATTGTGAGGGAATGTTGGTTTTTGCATTTGATATTTCAATGAGTGTTACTTTGTTTCACTAACTTTGATGGATTTCAAGCTACTAGACCCAAATACATCTCACCTTAACCCTTACCCACATTATAACCTGAAAATTCCTTTGATTCATGATTTTGCATGTGAATTTTTGTGGTGGAGAAATGAAATGACATGCAAAGTTATGGAATGACATGATCATGAATGGTATTAAGTGTACCCGTGAATATATCTTATTTAAAAACAAAATTTCCAAATCTACCATTAGATTGCTCAGTTTTTAAAGGTATTGAATGTTGATTGATCATGAGTAAAATCTTGGAATGTTAAGTTCTTGCTATGATTTTTGAAAGTCGTTCATCTTTTTTATGATTATATATTCTTGGAACATATAAGAATTGAGTAAATGTTTTAGGTCTATTATCTTAATTTAGATGTTTTGCCTGAGGACGGTCAAAATTGAGTAAATGTTTTGGGTCTATGATCTTAATTTAGATGTTTTGCCTGAGGACGGTCAAAAGCTAATTGTATGGGAAATTGACATGTGCTTAATTGATTGTATAATTATTTCATAACATTTAGCAATTAATGACATGAAATTGCTTAAAATAATCATTTGGACTCATATATGATTTTGGGCACAATTTGGAAGCAAAGAAGTTACCATTTTTTAAAGATTAATATTCATTTCTCTTTATAGAGTAAGAAGAATAAAATTAGAGAAAAACGAAAACAAATTCAGTCTAAAGGAAGATAACTAAGTAGCTAGAAAAGGAGCAAAATGACAATGCAAGATGAAGAAAATGTAGCATCACATGGAGTTAAATGGAAACAAACATTAGGTGTTTCATGCAACTAATGCAGCAACCGACATACAAAAGATAGGAAGCATGCTAAGGCCAAGGCCCAAATGCAGCATATTATAAAAAGAAAAAAAGAGAAAAATGCAGCAAAGGCAGCAGTGAAACACTACAAGAGAAATGACGTAACAGTTAGGTAGCAAGGACAACATATGTTTAATGCAAACAATGTTGTCTGTGTAAACGTAGGCATATATCCAAAAGTGAAACGCAGTCGTTGGCCATAAGAATAAAATGTATGTAGAAACAAGGGTTTTCTAGTGTAGGTTTAAAGAAAAAAAGAAAAAGAACAGTTGTGAGAGAACAAATGATGGTTTTTAGCTAAGGGAACATTTTAAGGGCTAACCCAAATTTCTCTTCAGGAACTTTGGAAGAGCATGAAAAGAAGGGGCAAAGATCTCAACCATGAGAGAACCATAAAGAGGTAGCTTCTCCATGCCCATTCAGAGGAGACATCCACGTTGACAACCTGATTAAGCATTCCTTCACTGTTTTTGTTATTTCTTTCTCTCTTTAGAAATTGTTTATGTTATCCAATGTGTGTGGATTTGGGTATTATGAAAAAATGATTTTAATGCATTCATTGGATCGTTTATTTACAAACTCATCAATAGAATTTCGATATAATCTCTAATTGTTATATTTGAAACTCATGTGTAGCGATTAATGATTCGTAATCATTAAGGATAACATAACCTAGGTTAAATGACGCATCATATGTCGTTGTTGCCTTGAGTAATCGATTTTCCTAATTCGTAATGTTAGTGACTAATTAAATCTAGAGATCGTATACTAGGTTATTCAGCGGTTAGGTTTAATTAACTATCATATCTTGATTAAACACTACCTAAGGGGAAACTTGGGTTAATTATTAACCCATGATTAATGGTTTATAGGAGAGATTTGAGAATAAAAAATCATTGAAATATGTTTAATTAAGGTGCAGGCTGAGATTGAACCAAAAAATAAGGTCCCTCTCAAATTACTCGCTTTTATCATTTTTATAGGGATGTCAAAAAGGGTCTGGCTAGCCTAATTTTTGTCAGGTTGACCAGCTATAGGCAGGCCTAGCTGGCCCGTGGCCTGACTGTTTCACTTTCGAAAAAGTTTCCATCTGAAATGAATTTCAAAACTAGTGGAAGATCTGACTCAATACTGAAAGCAGGTTAGGTAGTCACTAGCGGAGACCCTAGGGGATCCTCTTTTGATGCTTTACTATTTTCCTTTGTAAGCCTATCCACTCTTTAAAAAAATTATGGTTAGTCGGGTTAGCCCGACCAACCGATGATCAAGCCGAGCCATAGGCTGACCTATCCTAGCCCGACCATTAACATATATAATTTTTTACATGTTTTTTTAAATTGCTTTTTTTAGTTAGTTTAGCTTTACTTTATTTTCTTATTTTTAAATCAAAACCCCCCTAAAACCTAAACACTGATTAATTTCATTTTTACAGCTTTACACACACTTTCTACGGGATCGACCTAGACTTACCACTACTATAGTAGTAGTCTAGTTTATTTTGACTAGTGTGGCGATGCGTTGTCACATCCCTATGTTCGGCCTCCTGAGTTGAAAGCACTTCAAGTGCTAGAGCCTCTGGTGTGGCTTTGGGCCTCCTAAAGTTTCATCGATGCATAATGTTGTGAACTCAAAGATAAACTATATAATACTGAAAGTTTTGTTTTAAAATCAAATGTATGAAAAATAGCAAAACTTTCTAAGTTGTTCGATTCACAAAAACCATGTAAAATCACATTATGAAATCAAATAACATATAAAGATAGCCATATTTTAAAACAAGCTCTGATACCACTTGAAAGAACCCAACTCAAAGTTCCCATTCCAGAATCTGAGTGAAGCGGCACTGTTCATGCTATCGTCTGGGTTACTATTTACGTATATCTTCTGTCCCCTTGTTGGCCCCTCAGAAGATAGAGTTGATCTTAGGGTCTTCAGGGAGGTTGTAGACCTTGGAAACATCTTTCAAACCATATGGAGAATACCCCGAACCGATTACGCTAGAGAAAGTTATAAAGTTTGTAAGATATCGTCTGTGTTACTGTTTACAGACTTCGAAATAGTGAAGAAAAATCAGACGATAGAAATGAGACAAAGGGAAGCCGAAAATGAGACGTAAGCAAGGAGACAATAAAAATAATAGACCCTTTAGAAGATAAATTCGACCTTCAAGGTCTTCATGAAAGTTGTAGAGATTGAAGTGCTCTTTAAATCTGTCCAAAGAAACCCTAGTTTGGATGCTTATAAGAGAAGTTTTACCAATAGCCTCGAAGCAAGTATATATGTGAAGTGTGAGGACTCAACCACGCTGATGATTAAAGGATTCAGGTTGAAAGGTAGGAATGGACTAGTCGACTACTCTAAGAGCTGAGCTGAGACTAATAAAGGGGAGTTTTGAGAAGATAATCCGAAAGTGATCAAGGTGTTATCTCTGGAAGATAAATTACATATTAAGATATTCTGCATGTATGAAAGTAACAGGTATTGGTATCAAAGCAAGTAAGCAAGCAAGAGTTAGGCTCCGAAAGTAGGGTTTGACAAAGTTGATATCAGAGCAAGCATGAATAATCATGTATGAGGAGTTAGGCTCTGAAAACAGGGCCTAATAGATGTGGTATCAGAGCAAGCATGAATAATCATATATGAGGAGTTAGGCTCCGAAAACGGAGCCTAACATATGTGGTATCAGAGCGCTAGTATTACGATCTTACATGGGAAACTTTTAAGACAGATGTCCATTTTAAGAGAGTGGATAGATTGAAGTTTGGGTTCAGGATCAAGTTTTGAAGCATCCGAAGTATAAGTTGGGAAGGAGGAGATATGAAGTGTGTCTGCATGCATTTTATGTGGATTACTGCATGCATGGATTTTACGTGGATTACTACATGCATGGATTTAAATTGTATTCATGCATTGAGATTATTCGGTATGACTTGAATTGTTTTGCACCCTTTGAGATTTTCTATGATTTCATGTATTAGGAGTGAGTATGCCACCTAGGAGAAGGACTCGAGGAGCATCGACTCAATCCAGCTCTCACCAAGGGAGCACGGATGAGTATAATGCCCCACAAAATACGGGGACACATTCTGCCCCAAATCCTGAGGCACCAAGTGTGCAACATGAGGAGCCTTCACCGCCTCCCCCTATGCCTCAAGTAAGTCCCATGGATTCGCGCTTCTTTCAAGCCTTTTCTCAGGCTTTTTCATATGCCATGGGACAAGGATCTCAGGTTCAAATGCCAGTAAACAGGAGTGGGCAGTATGATAAGCTCCGCAAGTATGGAGTTGTAGACTTCAAGGGGGCTACTGATCCTAAAGAGGCAGAAGCATGGCTTAAGAGGACAGAAAGGGGTCCTAAATCAGATGAAGTGTTCGGAGGAGGAGAAATTAGATAATGCAATAAGTTTGATACAAAAGGATGCACTTTATTGGTGGGAATTAGTACCCATAGTCAGATTGTGCCTCTAGTGTTGTCATAGAAGGATTTTGTGGAGGTGTTCAGGAAGAAGTATCTCTCAAGGGTGTA